>VWZK01020469.1:162901-311709 GCA_013396935.1 Baryphthengus martii | reverse complement strand
GGCCTCCACGGCGACGGGGACGCGATTCTCCGGAGTACACGGAGCGGCGACGGGTCGGCCGCGCTCGGCCGGCACCACGGCAGAGGCGAAGCCGCCGTCCGCGCGCTCCTCACCCCTGTTCCTCCTCGGTGCTCCACCGTCAGCGGCGCCGCTGGCAGTTTTCCAGGAGGTGCAGACCCCCGTGATACCAGCTGGGAGAAAAAATGGGGACTTCTGGACTCGGCCGGTCACCCTTTGTCGCCGCGGTGATATCGGAGCAGCACGAGTCGTGTTTCTCGGCCAGTGAAATCGCGCTTGGAAGAAACTTTCCCTTTGGCTTCGCTTCCCTCTTCCCCACACCCATCTCCAGACCCATCGTGGATTTCGAGGGACAGAAACATTCACTGTTCAGACACGGAAGGTGTGGAAGACGGAGCAGGACCTCCCCAGGAGAGCTGGGACAAAGCTGTTCTGCCGGAAGCAGGGTGACCTGCCGCCTTCCCCGCTTTGAGCGATCCTCTGGTGCTCAGCCCACGTGCGGTGACGTGCCCGGTTCTGCAGGGACAGACGGACGAGCCGCAGCCACGTCCCCGCAGGGTGTGCGGCCGCAGACACGCGGCAGCCGGCGTGCAAGTTCTCCCGACCACCAGCAGCACATCGGAGCGAACGAAAGCCTGTGGCTTGAAGCGGGAGCCTCCCTGGCCGGCTGGCAGAGCCCTCGGGCTCTCAAACGTGCGTTTGTGGAGTTCGGGTGGGCAGAAGGACAGTGACGGCAAAGTGACGGTGACCGAGACGTCCCAGAGCTCCCCGCCAGCTCCGTGCGCTCCTGTGGAAAGCGGTTACGTGAGTGACTTGCTCCAGGCTTGTGGGGATGTCCAGAGATGTCCGTTCTCCTTCTTCCCGCTTCTTCCCGGATGTGCAACCTCAGGGTAGGGAGGCATCTGGCCCCGCTCCTGCCACCTCCTCGAGCCCCTTTCCTCAGGATTCCTGCCTCCCTTTGCCCCCCCGGCCACCACTTTTCCGCCTTCATATCCACTGGAGAGGACTCTGCGAGGAGGACACGGGTCACGCAGAGGAGGCGCTTTCCCGCCTCCCTCGCCCACGTCCATTCTTCGGCGGACGGACGGCTCGGGTCTCGCCGCCCTGGGGAGGCATCGCTGTTTGGCACGGGGTAGGTGGCAGCTGGAGGGGTCCCGTGGTCCGGTCGGACGTGCAGAGCTGCAGGTGAGTCCTGACTTCAGTCCTGAGGGTGACCGACGCTCCAGCAAAGCAAAGAAACACAAGACCAAAACAGAAAGACCTTTTTCAAGGGTATTGCCTCGTCCAGTCCTTCCAAGCTCAGGCGCCGTGTTTCTAACGGAGAAGCCAACCACTGGAAACAAAAANGCTTAAATATTACAAATGTTAGACTTCAATGTCACATAAAGAGAATTTGTTATGCAATTTGAAAACAAAAAGTGTCTGGCAAGGCACTACAGAAAGTCAAGTCCTACGTGAGTAGCAGCAGATCTTAATTATCCTTGGAAAAATAACAAGCCAACAGGCTGATCAAGAAAAAAAAAAAAAAAAAAAAAGGGGGATTGTCTCTCTTCCCCTTGTCAAAATCATCAGTAGCTAAGTCAGAAACAAAAACGTTCAAGTTATGGGTCGCAGCAGCAGCAGCAGCAGCAGCAGCCAACACTAAACATTCAAGTCGATAATTTCACTATGTACACTACGGGCGAGACACGGCCCTGCCCGCCGGGACGCGCCGGGACGCGCCGGGACGCCCTTCTCCGGTGCCGCTGCCACGAGCCGTTATCTGATGCGCTTCTCCACTGAGTACACCGAGATGTAGTAGTCGTTGCTCCCGACTGCCAGGTGAGGCTGCGGAGAGAGCACATGGATGGGATGGATCAGCGGCCGGGGTCCCGCAGGAACCACGGGCCAAAAGAAAAAGAAATCAAACCCGACCCCAACGGGCGAGGTTTCCAGCAGCGACGCCCAGACGCCGGAAAGCTCGTGAAGCGCATCCGCCCCCGCAGCTCTGATGGCATTCCTGCCGGCGCCCGCCTCGTCCCCGCCGGCCACGTGCCCGTTTCAGCCGGCGCGGTAAAAGGATAGCGGCTATTAGTTGCCAACTGCTAAACAAAATTCTTCTAAACGACTGCAAATCTGCTAGTTAGGAGCTGGCCCGGGCTGAAAATCAGCGTTGCCTCCAGTGGGAGGCCCAGAATTGTGGAGAGCCAGGCTGGACAGGGCTCGCTTTGTCTGCTTATTGGAAGAGCAAAATGTTTCTAAGGATTAACCGTTTCTCTCTGCATCCCCTGAACTGCAGGGCAGCAAAAAACACTCTTTGGTTTCTCAGAACGGAGGAGCTGAGCTTTCCTGCAGCCTCACTTCTTCAGGATGCGCCAAACCCAGGCAGGAGCGCCGCCTTCCCTCCCCCTGCCCCGCTACTGCCGCTTTGTTACCCTCTCCATCGTTCCCACCGCTCTTTCCCATCCCATTTTATGTATTTCCCCACCTATCTGCAGGTTCCCACAATGACTCTCTGTCTAAACACCTCCTTCAGCCTCCTCCCGGTTTTCCTGCCCAGTCACGTTGTTTTCTCAGCCTTTCAATCTCCGTCATTCCCACCCGTCCCCAGAGCAGACGGGCACCTGCCTCCTAACTAAGCAGCCACCAGATTCTCCTTCGAACAACCGCCGTGGAGCCACCTCAGCTGTGACATACTCCGACACTCCCTTTATACTCTGATTCACTCGGCACTTTACCACCTCAGGCCTTTAAATTTCGGCAGTTCTCTCATTTTTTCTGACGTGCGGTTTTCCCACCGCACGGCGTTAGATCCTCCGGAAGCCCGGCGTAAGGCGGCGGCGCGGCGGCCCCAGAGGCACCGGGGTGAGCCCGCTCCCCCGGCGAGGGAAGGGGCAGGGAATAAATAAGCACATCGAATTTTGCGTGCAGAAAGCCAGAGGCTGCACCTCTGCCGTCAGCTCCGGGCAAATTGCACCTCGGACGAGGCAAGAACTGCGGAGCTCAGCCGGGCCGCAGTGCCGGGGCGACGGGAGGAAATGGGAACAGCAAATCAAGTCGATCCGCAAGGAAAAAGGGCTCAGGCAGGGGGAGCCCCCCTCTAGTCTGAGGTGCACATCAAAAACCAGCAGCACCAGCGGCGTGGTGGTTTGGGACGGGCTGGAGGAGCTGGGCTGAGCGCCAGGCTCAAAGCATCCTCAGAACAGGAGGCTGGGCAGCACCTCTCTGTGCCAGAGGAGTCTCTGCACCTTTCCCTCTTCCAACAGGGACACTGACTAAGAAATGCAAACCCCCCAACCCCAACGGGAGCGAACACAGACCCAGTGAGGATGGAAAGCCAGGCAGCTGATGGCTCCGACTCTTTGTCCCATAAAACCATCGTAGTATTTGATGTTGTTGATCAGCTCCCCGTTGCCGTTGTAGATGGCGGTGAACTGATTCATCGAGCCGCTGGAAGGGAATCGAGAGGACACAGGGTCACCCAGAATGCTGTGGGGACCTGACACCAGAGTGTAAGACCCTGCACTGTCCCCCCACGTCACCAGTGCAGAGGTTCCCTAAGGCAGGCAAGGGATAAAATTCCTCAGCTGAAATCACTGGAAAAGCTGCAGTGTTTGTGCTGAGGTCGACCACAGAATCCCAGAATTCTTGAGACTGGAATAGATCTCTGAGATCATCAAGCCCAGCCTATGACCTGACACCCCAACACCGACTAGACCATGGCACTAAGTGCCACGTCCAATCTTTCCTGAAACACCTCCAGGGATGGCGACTCCACCACTTCCCTGGGCAGTCCCTTCCAGTGTTTAATCCCCCTTTCCATAAGGAAGTGCTTCCTAATATCCAACCTAAACCTCCCCTGGGGCAGCTTCAGGCCGTGCCCTCTTGTCCTGTCACTAGTCGCCTGGGAGGAGAGCCCGACCCCCACCTGGCTACAACCTCCCTTCAGGGAGTTGTAGAGAGTGAGAAGGTCCCCCCTGAGCCAAATGCCCCCACCAGCAGCCCATGAATGGTGTCAGCAGAGATAAATTGTCCTCTCCAGGGACACAGGAGAGGACACCTGAACTTACCAGGCAAAAAGGTTGGCTTGTGGGTGGATGTCAAGGGCCGTCAGGCCTTTAACTATCTGAAGGACCTTCATGGACTCCGGCATCCGAGGGTCAAAGAACCGCACGTCTCCGTTTACACTGAAAACACACGAGTTTCACAGCGTCAGGCTGTCCCCAGACCAGACCCCAACACCCCGGGGACCGAGCCAAATGTCTGTCTGTCTGCGAGCTGCCCGAGGACAGACGCCCGCCCGCACCTCCTCCGGCAGGGCGGCCGAGTGCCCGCTGACGTCACTCCTGTGGTACCGTCAAGCGCTGTGCCGACAGCTCTGCCTCTGCCCTCCGGACTGATCCGGTGCTGCTTTGATGGCTCACAGCTCATCGCTGAGTAAAGCGCCTTGACTGCTCTGTCACCCTCAATACAGGGAGCCGCGTGTCAGACCCGAATTCCTGCTCCTCGTCACCGTGGAAAATCGCATTAGGAAACTCTAACCAGATGGGATCTGCCGGTACCATCCGTTACGCCAAACGGGGACGCGGACGCGCGGGCCCCGGCCGCCCCAAGCGCTCTGAGAGCGGGCGTAACGAGCCCCGCTGCCGCTCGGGCGGCATGTCAACCCGCTTAACGACTTCGGCAGGGAGGAGAGGGTGAGGGAAGCAACAGCGGCGAGACGCCGCGCTTAGCAGATCCGTCGCCTTCCGAACACAAATCATTTCCCTGTTGGGACGCAACCACTCTGAACTACGCCAGGAGAGCCGCGTCCGTTAGGTGTGGAGAAGGCGCATCTTCTCCTACAGCCCGGGAACCGAGGACCGAAGGTTTTGCTGCGGTGCCTCCGCTCTTCTGAGCTCTTTGTAAGAGACCGCCTGACTGATGTACAGAAAGACAAGCAGAAAAGCCTCCCATGGAAATTAAATTCACAATAAACTCATCCAATCTTATCCCGCTGGCAGCAGAATGAAGACTTTTTCACCACAATTTTAAAGTGCCATTTTTTTTTTCCAACTCATTGATGGCCACACAACCGTGAATCACCCTACAGAGTTAAGAAGCGCAAAGCCATCAAGAAGCATATTGCCTTGGGTTTCTTTACCTCTGGAATACCTAATACGGATCAAAAGGCTGTTATACACCATTACTTATATCATTATAAGAAGCTGCAACTCCAGCTGTCAAGTAATTAAATTCAAGACAAATTAAATTTAGGGTTGATTTAGATCCTCGAGACTAGATGGAAATATTGTTTGAGAGAGATCAAACACACAGTAAATTCACTTAGAGCTCCAAACCTCAGTAAGACTTGAAAACGGTTCTGAATGTTCTGGGAGACCACGCGAGAGCTTCGGATGGAGTTCTCCGATGAGGGACTACGTCGGAAAACGTGTCCCAGCTGAACAGCAACGGGTGATGACAGGCCACCAGCAGCCAAGCTACTGAAGCAGGATGTTCCGAAGGTGTTTTAGGACCTTTTCCAGCAACGCCGTCAGAGCAGAGCTGCTGGCCAATGAGTGGTGGCACCAGCACATCGATCAGAGCGGCTGAACGCAGCGCCACGAGGTGACCCAGCGCCGGAGAGCCAGGATCTGGCTCAGGCACCAGTCCTGTGCCGCAAGCTCCTGCCTCTGGTCCAGAGAACAAGTCCTGCCAAGGTTCAGAGTTCTGCTTCACAAGCCACACGATGCCTTCAAGACCAAGACCTCGCTATGTCCTGATATTTATTTTCCCTGGATCTTGCTGTCACTTGAAGAGAGTGAACTGGGAGAAGCTGAGCACAAGGTGCCTTCTCTGAACAAACCGAGCCCCTCCGGGATGAGGCCAGACCTGCCTTTCGAAGCACAACATCGTCTCCTTCCCCTTCAGCACCACGTGCTGGGAAGAGCACTGAGGAGAGGCAGAAAGAGAGCCTTCCGAGGCGGGCTGGCCGAGCACGCAGCCCTGACCCCTGGCATTGTGGAAGGAGATTACAGAAAGGAAGATTAAAAACTCTAATATGCGAGCTCGACAAATCTGGCAGCTGCATCGCGTAATCCCCTTTCTGAAAATCTTAATACATTTTTTGCTGGCCCATCCCCCACCTCAGGAATGTTCCGAATCCCAGGAAATTGTTTTGTTTTCGTTTCGTCATCAAGGAAAAAAGAGCCTCTTTGTGTGCAAACGGCGGCTTTGCGACGATAAATTATATTCTGCTGTTCTTTAACGGCCAAATAAGTACGTGCTGCTCTCTCTGCAGTATTTACCGGGCAGCAGAAATGGATTTACGCGTCGAAAATTGCTAGATGGCAAAGTAATCCCGCAGAGCAATATGCCCAACAGATGCGACACCAACCTTCCTCCTCGTCTTCTCTCTCCGATGACCCTTCGGAGATGTTGGCTCTAAACAACAACCACCACCAGCTGCACTATATCTAGCTCTGGGTTCTGGTTCTCTCGATTCCTCCCTCACACGCCTCGTGACAGTGATTTCAGCAGAGACACCTCCTTGTTTACTCGCAAACCACACCACCAAGCTTCCAGGGAAAGCTTCACGTTGCTTCTTGCCTTCTCTCCACCAGGCTTGGAGCTGGAGTTAATTACTGAAGCAAATGTCAAGCTAAAGAGCTTTACCCTCTGAGCTCGTGAAATACTAGAGGCAGAATTTAAATAGAAAACCAAACTGGTTTTCAGAGAAAACAGCTCAAACCTACCTGACACTCATGATGTTGCCTTCAGGGTGCTTCTGCAAGTAGGCTTTCACCACCCAGGCTGTGTGCTCTCGGTAGGTCATCACACGGCTGAGGAACAAGGAGAGGAATATTTTGAGGGGGGAGGAGGAGGAAACACGAGGATCCTACCGAGCCTGCGAAGGACAGGTAGTTACCATTCACTCAGAGCCATCCTCCTGTCGAAGACGCGGATGGAGCCGTCCCCCAGCCCCGCCACAATTAACGAACGATGAGAATCACACGAGAGGCTGGTCACACAGCTGTCAGCTCCGGTGGGGATGTCCTGAGGAGAGAGCACACGAACACCAAGCTCAGACCACGACGTGTCTTCAGGTCACTCCAGCACAAGGCCCTAAACCAGACGGACCCAACATCGTCCTCCTCTTCCCATCCCCACTCTGTAAATCAGTCCAAAGCTAACCCAGGTTTTCCACTGGTCACTCAGATCACGGTGATGCTGCGGAGTTCTGGACACGACCACAAATGAGGGGTGGTGACCCTGGGGACGATGGTCACCGTCACCGCCACGTGTCGGAGCCGCAAGTCCCACAGTTCAACCCAAAGAAAGAGAAAGAATTCCAGCAAAACCAGCTCTGGCAAATCATCCAGCTTTCTAACCCCAAAGGAAGGACCGGACTGTCTGGGTGAGGAGGAGTTAATACCATTCTCTACTAAGAACATGTAATAAGTTAAAATAAACAACCAGAGGAGTTATTTCTCCATAACCCATCTGTGTTGTGTCCAAGCTGTGGCTGCTGCTGGAATGGAAGGAGGGACAGTATAGACAGTGTATATTTGGAGGAGAAGAGTCCTATAAAATACACCTGTAGAGGGGAAAAACTGATCACGTTGTGTGTAACACCAGGTACCAACCCGAACGCAGAGCCTGCTGGGGGCAACACCACCAGGCCAAAGAAAGGCACGGCAAAGCTGCAAGGTGTTATCAGGTACAAAGCTGTGAAGTATCGGCCCTTTTTGTGCATCTTGTCAACATCCAAATTAAGCTCTACGAAGTTATTTAAAGGCTTCTTGTAAAAGGAGCTTTTCTTTTTTTGTCTCTACCCGACACAAATTGTATCTGGCCCCGGAAAGAACACAATGATTTCCCCAGGAGGCAGTTCCCTGTGCCCAGAACGGCTCCAGTTACCATTAATAAAGCCCATCTTTATTTTGTACTTTATTTTATAAACACTGAGCTCTCTCCCTCCTCTCATCACCAGGATGGCGGTGACACCTCCGCAGAGCCCCGGCGCTCGCTGCAAACGGCCAGAAGCAGAAGGATCGCTCGCAATAACGCCCACTGAAACACCATTTTCAATTCAAACAGCACTGACAAGGCAGGATGGCAATTAGGAGGCCCGTTAGGGCCGCAGTAGCTAATTCCACACACTCCTGTTCCAGCTCCTGTGCACGTTCAGCTCTCGCAGCCGCTGGCTGGAGGCACCAACCTTCAGGGCTGTTCTCAGCAGCTCCTCCAACGGCCTGAGCCCAGATCCTGCCTTTGAAGCGGGAACGATCAGCAGAAAGTGAAAATGAAGGACTTGCTTCTTCAGCTACAAGCCCAAGTGCTTCCAGAGACAGGGTTTTTTGAAGTTCAAAGAGTGGGAAGGCACCTTTATGAGCTGGGATTACAGAGCCCTGCTCCGCTTTGTGCTGAATTTCACTTTCCCGGTGTTACTGACTCAGGAAGTTTCAATCACTTGAAATTCAACACAACCACTCTTTGCAATTAAAAAAAACGAAACGAGATGTTTTCAGATAGTTTCAGTGCAACCATTAATCATCATAATTTCAAAGATTTTCACCCCCTGAATATTGCTGTTCCCTCATTTACATAGAAAAAAATAATACGTGGAAGTAATTAAGATTAACACAGGCTTCATTATCCCGCACTGCAGGGTCAAAGTGTCGCAATTAACGTTCATCCAAGGGTAATTAATTTCTAAAAGCTTTGAAAACTACTCTTCCTTTTTTCTCCAGCATGGTGACTCCGCTCTCAGAGAGCAGCTGCTTCTCCTTTATGATTCCTGAGAAACCTTCCTCTGATCAGGACCGACGCCAACACTTGCAGCATCTTTTCCCCGTTTTCCTGCACGGTTACGAGCCCGAGTGCTCTACCACCTGCCCCACTCACCACTAAGCTTCCTCCAGAACTTCTACACTACCTCAATTACATACTAACAGGAACCTCCTCCTGCATCCCAGTGCCCACCTCGCGGTTCACAGCCCCACCTTCCCCACAGGCTGCTGCACAGCGCCCGGGATAACAGCAGCAGCTCCCAGGAGAGACCTGACGTGCTCACTACGTACGTGAGCATTTTTATTTATCTTGTAATGTGGCTCCGAGGCCGGGAAGCAGGAGCTCCAGAACCTGCCGGCTCTCCGCTGGAGATGAGTCTCGGCTGCTCTGGCTGCGGACGGGGGGAACTCGCTGCACGGGGCGGGCTCAACGCGCAGATGTTACCTGCACTTTCATTTCCCGGTCCGTGTCCCAGATCCGGATTATCCTCACGTCTCCCGACGTCATCAGGAGCCCGGTTTCTTGTTCCCAGTCGACCACCATTCCTGCTCCTAAGATAAAACACAGGCAGGGGGTGCAAATCACTCTCCGCATCGGCACTGGCAGAGCTGCGCTAATTAGAACGCCGCCTTTCACCGCCTCGTGCTACAGACACTGTCGTTACTAGAGGAAATGTGAAATTGCATACACAGCCATCCACACCTCCTCCATAGGGGATCAAATCAGCTGGATTTGAGTCCAAAATACGTCTTTGACCCCTCGTCTAGCTCTGAAAAGCCGAGGCGCAGCTGGGCCCCTGCAGGCAGCTGAATACGGCTGCCCAGGGACCTCGCTGAGCTGCTGGGGACTTCCAGGGGAGCCTTAATAACTTATCCACCACTTTATGAGAACACCGGATTCGATGATAATTAAAGGAGAATAAAGTGGTGACATCTCCCACGGCAAGACCTGAGAGCCTCTGGATTACCAGGATTCCTCATCCTCATAGAAATAGGTGGCTAAGGGCAGATGTTCCCAAACAAGGAAGAGCAAAGTCACGGCTGCAAGATAGCGAATTAATATTCAATATTCAGAGCAAGATATTAAATGAACTCCAGCTTGGCAGGAGTGAAAAGCAGTTTGCCCCACAGACAGAGAAGGAACATCCCGCAACTGCACTTCCTAAAATATATTGATGGGAGCTTTTGCTCCTCACCTTCGAGGGCGTAAGCTGATTGCCAGCTGTAGTTTAAAGAAATGTCTCACCCGTGGTGTAAAAGAAGGAGAAAGGACTTTCTATCCCCAAAACACCTTCCACGGGTACCCGCTTACAGACAGGCTGTGCTGTGGGAACACCTGAGCTTTGCCGGTACCACTGTTTCCAGGGAAGAGGGAATGTACATCACCTCCCTGCCCAGCTGGGGTGAGAAGACGCCCCAAATCCACGGAGCGAGCCGGCCCTTCTAAGCACAGAGCACACGAGTACCACAGCAAACCAGCTACCGGGACCGGGCAAGTAGCTGGCAGCGAAAGCCCTGACTCGGCGGGGGAAGCCCCCGAGGAACAATTCCTGCCCATTTAATTAGGAGGGATCTCTTTGTAGCTGCGCGCAGCCTCCTCCGCACGGGAAGGCTCCGCTCGGAGCAGAGAGCCGCACGTCAATTCGCTTTTGCTTTTCGTGCTGCCGAGGCTGGCCAGCCCCAAACCTACAGGTTTTCCAGGGAGACTCTTAGTCACACCTTAAAAACCACGAAGCGAGGAGCCCGGGAGTGCTGCAGGAGGGAAGCAGAGCAGGTTTTTGGGTTGTTCTCCCCTCCCCGGGCAGGGCTCTCCCGTCGGCAGAGGCGGCAGCAGCCTCGCCTGGCCCAGCCGCGGTTCACCCTCCCGCCCGTGCCGAAGCGAGACGCTGGTGCTGAGAAGTGTTTTATAACCACACCAACCCTCTGCAATGCACCAGGACTGCAGGTCCCCGCTCCCAGCCTCTCGCGGTCGCCTTCAGCGGGACTCCCGTGTTTCCACTCCACAATTCCCCTGTCCAGAAGGTACAAATGTGAATTTGTCGCCATTTACTGCCAGGAATCAGCCCCAGCAGGAGATTTAAACCTACCCCAGCGTGCTCTTTGTCACTCAAGGGCCGTAAGTACTTTTTCACCAGACCCAACAGTCTCACAGGGCACAAAGGAAACAGCGAAGGCATCTTATAAACACCAAGTTTTCCTTCAACGATGCCGAAACGACCTTGTTTTCGCACAGATCCAGATAGAACATTGTGCCCATCTCCCCTTCGGAAGCATCAGCGTCCGCCCCGTTTCCTGCTCTGGCTGCGCACCACTAAGAAGATTACTGACGTTTATTGACGGTTCGTCATCTTACCGCAGGAAATTCGGGACTCTCGGCTAAGCCGAGAGCTCGTGGCTGGATCTTGCGAGTCAAATTGATTGTTACTTCAGATTGCCTGGCAGCTCGGAGGGCTGCTCGAGCTCCGAGGCAAACAAGCAGGCAGTGATTTAGATGATAAACATCACTGAAGTGTTTTCATTTGTCATCTTGTTTATGGCCCATGTGACAAGATAAACCTGGCAGGCTGAGACAGATATCGCCGTTACCGTCGCTGATGGAGTTAAGGAGGCGATGGGCTCTTATGCAGTTTTAAAGCTCCCAATTTTCCAGTTACATTTCCCAGTTTGAAGACAATGTTTTTCTTTGATCGGTAGCAGGTCCCCAGCTCGCTGCAGTCCCAGGCGGCTGCTGCGGAGGGGGGCGGAGGCGGTGAATTCCGAGTGCTGACTGGCATTTTTGGTGCTTATCTTGGTGTATCTGTCCGGAATTTAAGCACTGAGGATATTCAGCGATGCCACCTGGAAGGGTGGGGAGAGTTGAGAAGCTCCAGAGGGGTTTCACTTTGTGTGAAATGGCCCAGAGATCTCCTATGAGAGATCACAGAATCGTCGATTGGCTTGAGTTGGAAGGGACCTTAAAGATCATCTCATTCCAACCCCCTGCCGTGGGCAGGGACACCTCCCACTACAGCAGGTTGCTCAGAGCCCTGTCCGACCTGGTCTTGAACACATCCAGTGATGGAGAACCCACAGCTTTCCTGGGAAACCTGTTCCAGTGTCCCACCACCCAGATGATCAGGCAGGAAGAACAAGGGTTCACCCCGAACCAGGAGCTGACAGAGCCCACGAGGGGAAAGGAAGGAGGGTGATGACGCTGGTGTATGTGCAGCTCCTGCCCTTCTCGTACAACCAGCCCATGCAAGCGACAAGCTCTGCTCTCTGGAAGAGGCAGGTGCAGCATTTCGATCATCCTATAACAAGAGACCGTCCCTTTCTTTCATCAGCTTTCTTATTCTCACAAGACAAGACGAAATACCGGTTTTGCTGCCGGTGGTGCCCAGTGCTTGTGGGTGGATGGGGCAGTCTCGGAGCCCAGGACGCACCGCACGCCACAGGCACCAGAAATAATGGAATATTTGCATAAAAGCAGGAGAACTCCTGGCACCTTCCCAGTGGGAGCCTGGGCTGGGCTGGCTGGGTCCTGGCTGCAGAGTCGAGCCTGTGCCGAGCACCAGCCCCAGGCCACGTCCCCACGGAGACGTGAGCGAAGGGAAGGGGACCCTGGGAACGTGACTGGGAACGGGAAACCAGAACTGGGACGTATCTGAAAAGAAGAAAAGCCTTTGTACATCAAGTGAAGTCGTCCGCGAGCGTGTGACGGGAGGAAGCTTCCTCTGAGTGGGAAACGTTCCGTTCGGAGCTGACACTCGCAGTACGAGACGAGACAGAAATAGCTCAACTATTTCTATGTTCGAGCAAACGGTTTTACGGTGGAAAGGATACGGCACTGGCTCGTGTTTACACGTTAAATCCCTCGTATTTGGGGAAGAGAAGCAAAAGCGGGACTTAATACTAATTATAATTTCCTTTTTAATTAGCAGAAGTCCTTGTCCAGGATGCTACAACTGCGCCCGCAGCTCACCCGCTGGGTTTTGGCTCGGGCGGTTGGCATCGAACGCGTTTCTTCTGGCAAAAAGGCAACGTCCTCCGCGGACCCGCCGGACTCCACATCACCTGCCACCCTGTTTCTGAGCTGCCACCGACTTACAGAAGCGGAGAAGCCGGGGGCGAGGTGGTGACACCGACGCGACCGCCGGAGAGAGGCCGGCGGTGAAACCGCGGTACTCTCCGAAGGCAAGGAACTGCAGAAACAGGCATCCGACCACACACTTCTTCCAACGCCTCCTTAGTTAAGATCACAGTTTTCCCACAAGGAGTGTTGTGTTCTCACATAATGAGCAACAGATCTTCCAGAGCCCAGGAAAAAAAAAAAAATTAAAGGTTTGTGATTTTTTTTTAATGTGGTCTGTTTTTTTCCCCGAGTCTTTTAACACAAGTACTTGCGGTTCCGTACGATGTGAGTTTGTACAGGAGCCTACACAAACCAACAGCCGTTCTTGAAGCTGTAACTTTCTGCGGCCGTTCCCTCAGGGTTCCCCCTGAGCTGCAGATATTTGCCTGGATGGGATAGCTCCTCCTATAAATTTCAATAACTAAGAGGGGTGTTGAAAGCAGCTGTATTCCCAGTGCCTGCGCTTCGCTCTAACGTCACTGGAAGGTGGCCAGCCTGCGCTTGGCATTTCAATGAAATCAGGAATACCTACACAGAAGACAATAAGAAAAAGCACCTTGGCTTCTGACTGATGATTTTTCTTTAATCACGGGCCCTCGTGGTTGAGGAATGAGGCACAGCACTGGCTTCATTTCAGGAAGCAGCGGGAGGGTCGTCTGACCTCGCTCGTCATTAATTTCTACAGCATCCTTTCAAAAAGCGTCACTCTTCTCACGCCGAGGAACCGAGCGCAGCGAGGGAGACGAGTGGCTGTGATGCTGGGAATCCAATTAAAAGAACACAAACCCCCGGAGCTGCGATTTCTCCAATTATTTTATTGCCATAAAAAAAACCCCAAAAAACCTGATCAGAAAAAAGGTGCTTCTCCCAAACTCCTTATTCCTAGAGGACAAGGTGCCACCCCCGGGGGAGATGTAGGAAGACTCACTCCACTTTTCTCTCTCCCTCTTGTTCTCCAGCACAAGCTCTGATGGGGTTTGATCATTTGATCAGCTCCCTTCAGGAGTCAGAGCTCTGTTGAGGCTCCTCTGCCCCACACAGCTCCCCGGGACCCTTTCCTGTCACTCAGCTGCTCCGTTTCCGAGAAGGCTCCTCGGTTGCCTCTCCCGCCTGCAGAGCCATCCCTGCTCCGAGCAGAGCAGAGCTGCCAGAGGACGAGGGCCTGGTTTGCTGCAGAGCTGCTATTTGACGTCTTTTGCTTTTTTTTCCGGAAGCCCCAAGAGAGCCAGAAGGAAGCAGGGGACCAGAAAGCATCTGCTTGGTTTTTTTCTTGCTTGGCACCAGTAGGAATTTTCTGGAGGTAAGACAGATTAGGGCTGTTTATACACCAGCACCAACAACCCCCACGAGGCAGCGATGGATCGAGGTGGGCAGAGGTCAGAGGCACGTTCCCTGGTTACCAGTCTCCTTCGTGGCCCGGCACGCTCAGTCACGGGGACGGGAGGCACGGCAGCCCAGCGCTGACATCTCCCAGAAGAGCTCCGACGGAGCAGGAAGGGAAGCAGCCCGGGCAGAGGGTCACACAGATGCATCTCCAGACTCCTGCCAGCTCAGCTGCCTTCACGAGGCTGCGGACTCCGCCCTGGGCTCACAGGAGGGATTCCCGGCCTGACTTGCCCAGTGGCCTGGTACGACCCGGACCATTCAGCCACTGGTCTCTCTCTAACGTACCACCAGCAGCGCCCGGTGATTCCTGCCCAAAACCAGCACCCAGTGATGGGACAACAAAGGGACTGCCCCCTGTCTTTCTTTTGGTAAAAATTTCTCGCAGGAGCCCCGGTCATGAGAACAGATTTCCCGTGCTCCAGCGACAAAACCAGTATATTTTCTCTCAGCGTCGCTGATGCATTTTGCTGTCAAGCAAATAGTTAATCTCATACATTTTTAAGATGACTTCTGTGGGAGGGAAGAAATCCTTGAGCCGCATTTCGCACGAGGAGAACACAGAAAATGCTGGTGAAGGCTTTTCATTGATTCAGAGAGCAGAATTGCAGGGCACGGGCACCGCTGACCCGGCAGCCACAACATCCACAAACCATTCAGACACCCCGTTTACTGAGAGGGGAATTCCCCGCAGCCAAGTCTTGCTCATTTTAGCCCTTCCCTTTGCCAGTGAGTTTTGGAGCGGAGGGCAGAGCTGGGCAGCTCACAGCAACACAGCAGCCTGGCTAATTTCTATCCCAGTGCCCTGCCTCTGAACAGGAAGAGAGATTTGCAAAGACTTCAAGCCGAAGAGCTCTGAATCACGCACCGTCCTCGTCCGACTCATCATTACAGACACCTTCGGCTCTTATCAGTCAGCAAGTATCAATAATTGATGAATAACCTGAGCTGATACGTCAACCTTCGCACCCCGGGCCGTGCGTACGCGCGGCGGTGCCCTGGCACATTAACCATCTGCTTCCCCCAGAGACCTCGGAGGCGGAGGAGGGGGCCTGGCTCCGGAGCGACGCAGACGCTGCACAGTCCTGGCTTCTACAGATGGAGGCTGGGAGCTCATTTACCTTCCTTCCACGTGAAAGAATAGAATTTGTAAAATTTATTAGGCATATCCTTGCCAAAAGTCCACTATTCTAAGCCTCCTGGGGAAGATTCATCAGCTCCTCCTTTTCACACGATCTTTGGAGCAGAAGTGTCTTAGAAATAAACCCCAGTAAAACCCACATCAGCTCAACGGCGTTTTGCCTTTGGAACCTGCCGTTCAAACCCTTTGTCCAGGGATGCTTTGAAATCTTCCTGGAAAAGAGAGACCTGTACATCCCACCCACAGCTCTCCTCTCACTGCAGAGAGCTCAGCGAGCGCGGCACAAAGATGCCCTTTTCCCAGCGGTTGGCTGCGCTCACCCAGAGAGCGCAGACACCCTCCTCCCTGCACCTCTCACCCCTGTTACGGGCACAGACACAAGGCAAGGAACGGGAGAAGCAGCACAGCTTTCCAGCAACTACAAGGACCCAGTAGTCATTCAAACAATGCCAAAAAAACCAACCAACCAACCAAGCAACCCGTCAACCAACCCGAAGCCAGACGAGGAGGATCTTCCCACCCCTGCTGACAGTAGGTAACAGGAAAGAGCACTCACCTCCCTGCTTACTTCTGTCAAGATAGATTGAAACCCTTCGGGCCAGACCTGTGAGAAGACAGGGATTAAGGGGTTGGTGCTAAGGGTAAGTTGGTCAGCCAGAGCAAAAATAAATCTTAAAAAAAAAAAAGGATTAGAAAAAGCAACTCAAATGAAAGGAAAGAACGTAAAAGAGAAGCAGAAGCCCCACGAGCAGCACACGCCTCCATCCAGAGAGCAGGAACTCGTTCAACCCCAGCATTCCCTGGGAAGCCTTCAGCGGTGGCACTTGTCAAGTGTGGAGGGAGAATCCTGGCTGGCTGACAACAGCACCGATCTGACACTTCTCCTGGAACGAGGAGACCATCCTTTCCACGATCTGCTCCCTGCTCTGAAGTAAAATGCAATCAGGAAGCGACAGACGGAAACCCAAGTAACTCGTGGCATCCGTAGGGATCAAACTAAGCTGAGAACATGAGGTGTCTGCCCCAGAAGGTCTGAGCTCCCTGCTGTACTAGGGGCCATACTGGGGGCTCCTCTGCCCACACTGACATGGACAACCAGTAACTCATGGGTGCTCTGTTTAAACAATTCTTAAACGGGGAGTCAGCCTCAGACACAGACCGGTCCCAGCACGGCAGCAAACAGGGAAGTGAGAGGTACCTCAGGAAAACCCTGGAGAACTTTGCACAGGGAGCTCCAGGTGTTTGGGAAAAGACCGAGCTGAGCCCTTCGGAAGCAATACGCTGGTTCTCTTTGCTGGGCTGGAGAAGGGAAAACAACACAGGCATCTGCAGAGAGCTCACAAAGAGCTGGGGAGGGCCGTGCCGAGCCGAGCAGACGGCGCTGG
This sequence comes from Baryphthengus martii, assembly GCA_013396935.1. Classification (NCBI taxonomy): domain Eukaryota; kingdom Metazoa; phylum Chordata; class Aves; order Coraciiformes; family Momotidae; genus Baryphthengus; species Baryphthengus martii. The sequence continues at coordinate 294,921 of VWZK01020469.1, read as the reverse complement.
GTAATTGTGAGGCAGCTGGTGACACTTGGGTCTTTTTCCAAACTCCAGAGCAGGGCTGTTTCCAAGGGCAGAGCCATTCTGACCGGGGGAGCGTGGCTCGCTTCCCTTTGTCACAAAGGAACAACACAAAACGTGGCAGTTGTTTGGAGAAGGACGAGCACGGCCGCGTCCCGCCGGCAGCCGGAGCGCGGCGCAGCCAGAGCGGCTCCCAGCCCGGCTCTCGCGCAGGCACCAGGCGATGGGGCTCTGCTGCTCTGCGAGCTCACGCCGCCCACGCAACCCGCAGCCTTCAAACACCCTTCTCCATAGAAATTGCCAGAATTCCCAAAGCCTCCTGCTGTGAAATCGCAGCTTCAGAGCACGTCAGGTTTATGTTCTTCCTGCGCTGCTCACTAGAAAACGCTTCGGTTTGCCCACCTCTTTTGAGACAGCAGGTGATTAACAACAGGGGTTTGAATTTTCCTCAGCCCCCTCCATCTCTGGCGCTGGGGATCATAGAATCATAGAATGTTTGGGGTTGGAAGGGACCTATAAAGGTCATCGAGACCGACCTCCCAGTGGTGAGCAGGGACATCTTCAACTAGATCCTCAGCCACTGCCTCACACTCCAGCATCCAGTACCAGTCCTGCTTGAAACACCCTGGTCTGGATTAAAAGAGACTTTTCTCAGTGCGTCCTGAGTGCAGATCAACACGAGATCCAAAATCAACAGGAAAAACGAAGGTGCCCACACAGCAGTTTGCCAGTGTTTAAATGAAGACTCACCTACCCCGAGTCTCAAGCCAATTGTTAAGTGGGATGAGCTGGGGCCAAGCTGCTCCCGAGTGAGAACATCCCCAGCACAGGGGTTTCACACACCGACTTGGCTGCATCAGCTCGTTTCTGTCACCTCGGGCCGCACACCACACACAGCTTCTTTAGGCTCTGTGCCTCCCTCTGGTCTGCTCCCCACTCTCGGGCAGCCCCTGAGCGCGTTTTTGTCGACCTCCTGTTACTCGGACAACCCAGGGATGCTTTTCAAGCTTCCACAGGATGCACCGGGGTGTCGCACGTTCCTCGCTCCTTTTCTAAGTGGGAAAACCACCTAGAAAAGTCAGCGTTGCGGCCGCTGTCAAGACAACGATTCAATTCGGAGATGAGTGCGACACGAGGGAAAAGGGCGGGAGAGGAGAGAAGGAAATCAATAGTAGGAGCAAACAAACTCCGGTAAAACTCCTCAGCTCTGCAGCTTCAAAGATGCATCTTCAGTTTTATGAGCCAGGGCTGGACCACAACGCTGGTCTTGGCAGCAAAAAGAAACTGCTGAAGAGAGTCTCATTTCCAAGGGGACCTGATCCACGTAGCTCTTCTGAAGTGACCACATTTATTTGTCTCTCCGCAAAGAAATCTGTCCTTCTCTTCCTCCAAACACTAGTCCTATTGCTCCGAAGGTGCAACAGGACCCAGACTTCCTAAGACTACAAGGGAAAGAAAAGAACCGAACTTCATAATCTGAAAGGGAACAGACTTAAAAGTTCCAACTGAAAAGAAGTTTAAGTCCTCTCTGAAGAGAAGCCAATGACTGGCACAGCCTGAGGGAATTCCCAGCCGTTTGGGCGAGGCCGTTACCGGTACCAAAGAAGCAAAATCCTGAATCCAGGGAGGGGAAACATTGATCAGCATCCTTCAGGAGAGCCGGCGTGACGCCACGAAACCAAACACCACCACAAAGGGCGACTTGAAATGACTGGGGGACGTTTTCCACCTGAGGAGACCCAGACCTTGAGCCACTGTTTTCCTCCTGCTTTTACTGACATCGCCGAAAGAGCAAATTTTGACCGTGGCACTTTTCACAGCGGGCTGCAAACTTCCAGCAGCTTATAATTAGTTTTGCGCGGACACCGCGGCGAGGCACGGAGCCTGAAGTCACCTCCAGAACCGCTCCTCTTTCCTGTAACACCAGAGACCAACCGTGAGGTGCAAGGAAAACACGACAGATACCAGCTCGACCAGGCAGCCCTAGCGAAATCCAATGAATAGCTAAAAGAGCTGTGCCAGGCTCCTGCGACGAGCCCCGTAAGCTCAGAAATGAGAACTGTCAGATTGGAAGGTCAGGATGAATTATGACGGTCATCTCATCCGACCTCCTGCATAGCACAAGCCAGGGAGGCTCACCCAGCAATTCCTGCGCTGGTCCCACAAGCGCTGATTGAACTGCTGAACATTTCAAAAAACTTGTAACCTCGATTCAAAACATCCAAGCGACAGAGAATCACCATCAGAGCCTTAGGACGTTACTGGCTCCCAGAAGGACGAAGCGTCCACCTCCTTTAATGTCCTAAAACGGACTTCAGGGGTTACTCAAACCGGCTTCTGGCTTCATCCTGCGTGTGGCCGGACGCCAGCGCTCCCTTCTTTACATCTTTTCCTATCCACCCTCGCTCACACTGGAAGCAGGCCGACACCTGGCCGCGCTCTCCTTCCGCACACGTTGGATTCGGATGGCGTACCCTCTCCGCCACCCCCTGACCCGCAACGAACAGCGAAGGGGAAAGGGCCAAAACTCGAGCTCAGGCGGAAGGAGGTCACAGGAGCAACATGCAAAGCGGTGCAGAGGCCGCGCAGCCCGTCAGAAGGAAAGAGGCGATACGGCAGCTACCGCCCCACCCGAGGGGAAGAGGAACCTCCTGCCGCTCCGGGCACGGAGAGGGGCAGTGCCCAGGTCCACCGTTGTTCTACAGGTCTCTCCTTAGGAACACAGTTCAGGGGAAGGCTTGGCCGAGTCAGCTCTTGCGGAGCCGGTAACGGACAAGGGCTTTGTACCCTCCTGTTCCTCAGCAAGGGGCTGCTCTGGTTGTCCTTCAGTGTGTGTTGGGCTTTTGGTTTTGTTGGAAGGTTTCGTCAGGACTGGAGAAGTAATTCCTCACCAGAGCCTGGCAAAAGGTGATTCCAGAAGGCAGAGACTGTTGAACAAGGATGTTACCGATGGCTGAAGTCGAGAACCCATTTTACTCTCCCCATCTACAGAAAAAACGCTACCATCCAAAATTATTTTTACCCCCTGCCCCAAGAAAACGTAGTGAGGACCCACCTCGTGTAGTCGGCAGCATGTCTGACAGGCCCTGCCAGGCAGTTACCATCTCAGGGTTCTTTTCCAGGTCTGCAAAGTTCTTCCACACTCTGATGGCACCGTCATCTTGGGGAGCAGAGAGAAAGAGAACACGACGCAATGTCACTGCTGATGCAACTCTCATTATTGCTTGTCAACAACAAAGGAAGAAGAGAAGCGGAGCTGTAGTCATGCAAACTCCAAACCTGAGAGTGTCACTTGAACTTAATCCTTTTTACTAGAGTTGTTTTTCCTGTCTCATCTCACATCCATGAAACCTAAAGCATTGTTCTGCTGGGAACTGTCTGGAAGAGCTCTTCTCCTTCCCTCGAATAAAACCTGACATTAGATGTCGCTCCATTTCTCTGACCCATTCATTTTCTGTAGGATTCATCTCTGTTCTCCTTGCTATTGGTGCCGAGAGCCACAAAAGCACCCTACTAAATACAAAATACAACCCCATGGAAGAAGCTGAATCAAAGGCCAGACCAGCTGCAGCAAAACTTTCAAGAACGTCGTGTATCTTTTCAATTTGTTCTCCATCTGTGAAACTTTTGTGCTAAGAATCAATAAATTGAAAGAAAAAATTGTCCTAAAGGCCCTCTCAGCTCCTCTTCCACTTCTCTTAGCTCTACCCAACCTGTCTATTTCAGCAGGAAGTTTGAAAAGCTGTTGAAAACACTTGGGCTGACAGGTTTAGAATGGTTCCCTGGGAGAGCCGCAAATCTCGCTCGCAGCTTTACAGACCAAGGAATGGGAAAGAGCTCTTCACGCTACCGAACGCGATCAACAGGGCACCCTGGAGAACCGCTGCCCCCGGGCGAGGTACACGGGCTAGAGAGAAACTCAGAACTACCTGAGAAGTTTAGCGCTGCCAACCAGCCCTGCCTGCTCCAGACTGAAACCAGCACAAGTAAGAGAGTTTGATTTCTTAGAGCTTTTGACCGACTACAATCCCGCTGCCCGAGGTACTGCCCAGGAGGAGGCTACCACGGCCTTGCAAGGCCAGGAGTGAAGATTTCGAGGGGCAAAAAAGCTGTGATTGGAAACGGTTCAACGTGTTAGTCATTTGAAAGTCTCTGCGGCACCTACTTAAGCAGTTATTAAGTGATTTCAGTGCTGCCAGAAACAACTTTCAGGTTTGATCCTGGAAATGTCTCCTAAGCTGAGACCAGGGGAGGGAAGGGGCAGCCTGGGCCAAATTCAGAGAGCGGACAGCAAGAGGTGCGGAACATCTCACCTGGGCTTGAATTGTGATAAAGGCCCCCCCAGTCCTGCCCTCACACGTGGGAAGAGGTGTCATTTACCCGTGGCAGTCAGGAGCAGGGAGCAGTCCTGCCCGTTCAGGTACTCCATCGCCGTGATCCTGGTGTAACGAGGGTTCCCGTTGTGGAAATAGTCCAGCTTCTCCCCTTTCTCCCAGTCCCAAAAACTTGGGGAGGAAAAAAAATAAAAAAAAATATCAGATCAGTCCTTGGTTCTCTGTGCGCAAGCTGTAAAGGGATCTACTCGTTACAGTGAAAGTAAAAACGACATCAACCGGATGCCAATTTGTTTTTCTTTGGTATTCAGCATCACTTAATTAAGCGAGTCTGTCAACCTCCTGCGACAGAAAGAGGATAAAAGCCCAGGCCTAAGCAACTAGCCCAGGTCTGCCAGGACTCCCGGGCAGCCCTAGAACCCAGCACCTCCTGCAGAAAAGGACTCGGTGCGGTGCTTACAACCACGGCCCTGAACTCCAGGAGGACTCTGCCCCTTCTCCCCGCCCGGACAGAGGGAAGGACGAGGGACGGCCATGGAGGGGAGCGGGAGAAGCGGAGGAACAGCACACGGCAGCTCTACCCCCCGAAACCCTTACCAGATGCTGTCCTTGTCGGCCACGGCGATGCAGGGCGTGAACGGGTGGAACTTCACCACGGAGGGGACGCCCGGGTTCCTGTTGAGGAATATCTGATCATCCAGCCGGGAAATACCTGCGTGGGGACAGGAGGTGGCCGCGGCTCAGGGCCTGCGAACATCCCGCCTGAGGGACGAGGTTTGGACCCTCTCAGCTTCCCAGTGCCAGGTGTCACCCCTGTTCTCCTCCTCCTCACACCCCAATTCTCGCCAACGGACCCCCCAACACGTTCCTCCTTGAAGACCCTTCTCCTTGCCCAGATCTCTGGCAGCCCCGACTCCTCCACGCTGAGCAAATCACGTCTTAAGCTACAAACTAAAAATCGTGGTGACAAAGCAGGGGCCCTTTACGTTGGTAACTGAAGAGAGCACGGCAAGCACCACCAGGCCTAGAGAAATACCAGTTTTGGTTGACAGAAAAATCAACGCTATTTTTTTCAAAATAAAAGTAAAAGAAAATGTGGTTTTTTTCATCTTAAAGTACAACATTTCGTTTTATCTCGTGGATTATTTATTTAGCCTTCCATTTAAGTTCTTTTAAATTATAGGTTCATTTGCAAATGAAGAATGTATTTTCCACGGAGATATTAAAATGATGGTTAAAGACCTTTCCCATCTTTTCTTCCCAGCCGTTTGCTGTTCACAAACAGTTCTGGTACCGCTGGCACTGACGGGTTTTGGCACAGTACGAATTCATCACACAAAACTGTAAGCCCAGGAGACATTTACTCAGTTCTAGTTTGCTTCAGAATGCATCCATTTAATCTAATTTTCATTAAAATCTTGTAAGTCTATTTTAATTCTTTTTAATATTTCACGTTTCCATTTTTTTTTAATGACTACTGGCATTTCAGTCGCTCAGGTCAAGCAACCAAATACGAACACGGTCTAGAAAAAAGATTTCACTTCTTCAGGCAAGCATGAAAAATCCCCTTCTTTGTATTCAAAGACATCTCCCGAGCCATCTCCTGGGCACCGGTTTCATTTCTATATTACTCTGGTTTATGATATTCTGCAGTTTCACAACATTAAGCTACCCGTAGCACCGACTGGAGCCCAGCAAACCTCCAGACAAGGAGGCACAGGCAGGAGGTTGAGCCTCGGGCAGCTCTTCATTCGGCAAATTATTATTTTGGATTCCGCGTGCCTCGGCGACGATCCCGGGAGAGGAACAGCCCCCAGCTGGGAACGCTGCCGGGACGATGCCGTGGGAAGAGCTGCCCTCAATGCCACCAACACCCCAGCCTCGGCTGTTCCGAGGCGCACGGGCAGGAACCACTTACGCAGATTCCTGAGGAAACGTCACTGGGCTCCACTCTATTTGAATAAATTCCTGCGCTAAACGAATTTGAGCCCAGCCGCTGTCTCGTGGAGGCATAAAAAGTCATTATAAAAAAACCCTATCAGTATCAGCTTTCTGGAGAGTACACACCAGCCCAACATGAACCTGAGGCAGACCAGAGGGAAAGGGGTCAGCAGCACACGCAAAGCCACACCTAGAAGCGTTAAAAATCCAGTGGGATTAAGGAGTAAGTGAACATTTAGAGTTTGGCAGAGCGGGGAACGTAGAAGATGTGGCTGAGCACACGGGGGACCCTCCTGCAGCGTGGCTGTGCCAGGACCAGTCGCGTCTGACACACGTCAAACGCTGCCGGAGCCTCCTGAGCCAGGAGTTTATCCTGCCTTCTACCCCTTTGAAAAACATCACCTACAGTATCCACCTGAACTCTATAGGGCAGGAAGGAAAAGCCCAAACGGTCAATCAATATCACCCACTACGGCGCTCGGAATTATCGATTTCATGTCGACTGCTCTGGCTCTGGTGGAGGTGCCGACTGGGATCAGGTGCTGCCCGGCAGCCGAGGGCCCAGGAGCCAACACCTGCATTGAACGGGAGGTGCTCCATCAGTCCTTGTAAGTGAGGATGCTGCTCCATGGCAAGCTCGCTCCTCCTCCNTCTCTTCTCCAGGCTGAACAACCCCAGTTCTCTCAGCCTGTCTTCATAGGACTTCATCACTCTCCCGTGGCTTTATCCGTGCCCACGCCAGCGCGGTGCCACGCTCTGGCTGAGCACCCCACCAGTGCCCGACCACAGTGCTGTCCCACACAGCGCTGCGGTTACGTTTCCAAAGGAGAAGGCAGGTATTTGACATCTAAAGAGGTGACTCTCCTGACCTGGCCAACAAACCCAGCAGGTGGGAATGGAAAGGCGAGGGAGGATCAGCAGCACACGGCACCTTCCCCATTCCAAGGGTCATCGTTAATGAGACGTTTACGGCTCAGCGTCCTGGAGAGAGCTCGAGCCGAGGGGGAATCACTCACCCTTCTGGATGATCTTCTGGGCTTGCTTCCTGACCCGAGCGTTGCGCAGGAATCGCCACTCCCTCTCCTTGCGAATCTGGCTCTCCAAGTCGTGCTCTTCCGGGATCTTTCGGTGTATCCACATAAGCACAACACAAAACAACAGTGACCATCAAAACCCTGCCAATTACCTTCGTGACGCGCACTCTTGCGCACACACGTCAAACTCAGCCATCGATTCTTTAGAGTCTCAGGGGACCTTATGGTATTAAAGGCTCGAGCATCTCTCTGATTAAACCTTCCCCATCACCTGTATTCTCTTTCCCTTCCCTTTTGCTGGATATTATTAACATAGGATATTATGTTTTGTCTTTAATTTGTAGGCATTTCTCCCAAGTGAAGGACGTGGGGTTTCTGAAGAGCAACGAACACCCGAATCCCCCATCGCTGTAAAACACGCGCCGGGTCGGCAAAGGAACCTCTTTCCAGTGCGCGCACGGTCACCGTGAAGGCCTCTCCTCCCTAAACAACGCAAGTCTGACTCCAGCACAACACAGATCACTTTGCTTAACACTTCCCAGATGAAAAGCAGCACGTAGCGATCCTGAGACTAAAAAGAAGACACAGCTTTGGTACAGCCAGAAAGCTCAGAACACATTAAAATCTCTCCTTTGCTGCTCACAGACGACGGCGGGCCGGAAAAGGCTCCGTTTTACTTCCAAATCCCCGAGATGCTCAAGTTACCACCATCACATTTACCAGCAGCAGCAACTCGTTCAATTTCCCAGACCAGAACGGGCGGCGAGAAAATGATGCCCCCGTGTCATCTCGGTTTGATTACACGCAAACTCCTGCCTGGAACTGGAGTGAGGCCCTGGAGCCGTGCGCAGCCACTCTGATGGATTTGATAGTATTTATGCACACCCTAGAGCTCCAGGCTTTGGCGTACTCCACGGCTTTCCAGAAAAATCCATCTTCCTGCCCTGGGGATTCTGCACCAGCGCTACCGGCAGCTCCTGCCAGGGACTGGAGAAGTCACGGGGCTGCTCCTGACGCCGGGCAGGACCACAGGCATCCCTCCCCTTAATCAAAGAACAGGATCCAAAGGAATAAACTCACAGGATCTGATCCCCAAAACCACTGCAGGAGTTACACAAAGTGTCTGTTCTATTTAATGCTTCAAAAATTACCCGAGACCAGTGACACCACTGCTCCAGACATCTCTGTGGATCAATGAAGGGGCTGAGCTACGGGACTCTAATCTGGCTTCTTTTGATGAGGGTTGTTCCAAAAGGAGTAACAACTCTTGGAGAAAGGAGACAAACGACAAAGGCCTTTCACTCCTTTCCCATTCCCCAGGAACACATACTTTTTTTTCCCTGAATAAGAAAGTACTTCAATTGTCTGTCACTATTATATATGTTGTCTTCAAAGTGCACTATACTTTGGAAAACAACTATTACCGAGATGAATTTCCACTTCTTTAAAATAAATAAAAAATAGGAACCCCACCCCTCCACCTTTCCTCCTGGCCAAATACAAAAACAAACAAACACCACAGCACTACTACTGCAATCCTTCAAGAACACAACATCCACTAGGAAGGCAATGACAAGTGACCGATGATGTAAAGCAATAAACAAACCTAAGATAAAATACATCAAAGGAGATTTGAGAGCGGAAAGATTACACCTACACCTTAATGAAAATCCTCCTTCTCCGGGAATAAATTAAAGCAAGACCTACAAGGGCCAGGGGAAGAGAAAGGAACGAGCAGCATGGCAAATTCCACAGGTCCCCAGCGGCTTTCGCAGCTCAGGACTAAGAAAAGGGCAGTTATGGAGCTGAGCAAAGGGCTCCTCATTCCAGCAGATGAAGAACAGCAGAGGGAAGGAGTTGCTGGGCTTTGGAGGTCTGAAGAAAAAGAACTTAACTCTTCCGAGGAGGCCGAGCAGGCGGCTGCTTTTATCAGCCGGTATCATCAATAAAGATCCCTTCCACACGGAGATCTCCGGGGAGAGGCTCCCCAGGCCCTGCAGCACCAGCAGAACAGGGAGGACAAGACAGGTCTCGGACACGGCTGGAGGAACGCTGAGAGCAAGCGGCCGTGAGGTGAAATCCTCTGACGAGCCAGGGACGGCACGCGGGCTCCCGGCCGGCAGGAACGGCCATGTAGAAGGCCGGGAGAGTCACACCAAGCTCCTCGAGACCGACAGACTCCGGGTGACCTGCCAAGCGAGGGCGGCTTCCGCCTCGGCCACTGCCGCCCAAGGTGCTGATGACAGAAACGGTCTTTCCATCCGGAGCCCCGCACGCCCGGCGTGCCCTGCGTGCCACCTGCCAGGGGAGGAGCGGATGGCAAAAGGGACTGAGTGACAAACCCTGACAGAAGGATGGCCAGAGCCACCCAGAGCTTGTCGCTGACAGGATGACAAGTCTCTGGGGAAGTCCTGGCAGGCTGGCTTGTGAGAAATCTCCGATATTGCTTGTTAAGTGGAAACTGTGTCTGTTGATTGCTCTGGAGACAATAAACCACCACGTATCCAACCATCAAAGGTCCAACCACTATGAACCCAGCGGCCCCGCACACCTGAGGTCCTTTCAGAAATGCAAGTGACGATCTGCACCGGGAACGCAGCGAGAGCGGAAGGTTCGATTGTGAAGAGTCCAAATCTTCCTCCCCAGTGACACCAAAACATTTATCTTTGAAAACAGGTGTGGCAGAACCTTCTAAAACCACGCGCAACTGCTCGCGTGGCACCACCGCACCATCGGCGGACATCCCTGCGGGGCTCCGATGGAAGAGAAGCTCAGGGGGGTGTCTGCACAAACTTGGGGGTGCTCCTGCTGCTCCTCCGCTCCCGGCTCAGCTCCCTCTGTGAGTGTCCACACGGACACTTTGGGAGTCCTCCCTCCTCACTCCAACCCTGACTTCTTTTTGCCGTCTCTGGAGCACATTTACTGTCCTTTCAACTGCAGTACTGCCGCATCCTCAAGCCCTGCATCCACCTACAGGTCCTTAAAAGGGAATTAAAATGGTGTTTATAATTTCCTGAGGGAGAGAGTAAAGGCACCTTTTTACAGCCCGTGACTTAAGGCTTTCCTCTCTTCCGTCTGGGCAGAACGGACAATGACAAAACCCTTCCCTATCTTGTCAGATGTTGCCCTCGTTCTGGAGGCAACGTTTGTGCTGGGCGCTACCGGGGATCGGCGCGATCAAGGCAGCAGGAGAGATTCTTCCCAGAACCCAAACAGACCCTGCCCTGCTGCCACACAGGGCTCCTGCGGACGCCCCGGACTCAGGGCTGGGCAGCCGTCAGAGCTGACTCAGGAGATGTATCAGGAAAACATCAGGGAGAGATTATTTCACCGCCTCAGATCCCAGCACGTGACTGAGATCCAGGGCAGGAGTGAGGCATCGGCCGATGAGGGGAGAGAAGGGCCCTGCTGAGATCTTCCCGCACAGAATCCTATTTAATCAGCTGCTTTTCGTTTCAGTCCCGGCGTTCGCATCCGTGCCGCTGGAGCGCCGCTTGTGCGTGACAAACCTGAGAGCTGGACACCGTCCCAGCGACGGCTCTTCCTCCCCAGACTGCGAACGACGGGTGATGTCTTCACCCGACCCGCATCTCTCTGGCCCCAGCAACGCTCTAGGGCAGCCTCTGCCTCCGCAATCATCTGCTGGCCGCCACCGACTTCCTCTTCACCCCCTGAAGAGGTGGGCAAAGGGGAGCCGCAGACGCTGGCCCAGAGGCTCGCTGTGCCGCGAAGGGGTTCTCTCCGTGCGCCGCTTCGCGCCGCCATCCAGCTCCTCGCAGTCGGAGAGCGCTCGGGGCATATGCTGCAGTCTTGGCTTGGGTACAGTTGACTCGAACAACCGTGGCGGCTGTGCCAAAGGCTCTGCAGATGGGGGGTGTCATCACCTTGGAACGGGTAAGGGAGGCTCCCGCAAAGACGCTTCCGCCGGGACCGGTGTGTGTCCAAGAGCTTTCCCCAGGGCCAGCTGGGATCACAGCTGAAAACGCCCAAAATACACTCCCTGAGCACTAGATACTTGCTCTCCGCGGCTCCGCTTCTGTTCCAGACTCTGGGTCTCACCAGTCCCGGTGTTATCATGAAGCTGACTGATGGTGGTTGGAATTTGGTGAACAGTCAAGTGAAAAAGAGAAAGTAATGAGGCCTGAGCCTGCGTAGAAAGGAATCTGGTACAGTTCTGTGACACTGCAGGAGGGGTACGGAGCTTTGAGAGAAGAAAAACGGCAGGGATAACGCAGAAAAATCCCCATGGGTCCTTCTAAAGTGTTATCAGAGAGTAAACGTGCAATATCCGTAACGAAATAAACTCTGCTGAACTCAATTTATCCTTAACAATTGCTGCAAAGAACTGTAACCCAGCAGAGACGCTGGGCACCAGGTCACTTCAGTGTGGCACAGGTAATTCGTGGACCTTTGCTAACGGGCAGGGCTCGACCGGCGGAGCCCTCAGAGCATCTCTGCAGGCACCACGCAGCCCCCTCCTCCTGCGCCTGCAGGACAGGGCTGTGGGGAGGAGCTGGGCGGGAGGGAGCAATCGTCTCCGAAAACACCAACCCCACAGGACACGTCACGAGGGAGCTTCTGGTGGTGCCCAACAGGCACAGGAGCACGTCAGGATGGGTGCGGAGCAGAGCCACCGCCTCTGGCCCAGTTGCTGCTGGCTGGAAAACCAGAAATGACTAATTATGGTTCAAAAGAAGTGGTGATTTAGGCTCATCGCTCACGGCTTTGTCTCCCTCCCAGCCTGCTCCCACTTAAGCACCAGAAAGTCATTTTCAGTAAACAAGAGCCCGGTTCCGGCTGTTGCTCCGCTCCGGGGGATACGTGGGATTCACAAACGATGCCACAGGACGAAGACCACACCACGCCACCGACTCCTGACATCCCAGAGCTTCCACTCAGAGAGGAACCAGTTGTGATCCTGAAACCTCTCACCAGGCAGCATCGCTTGAAAGCCAGCAAAGTTTTTCTCTTTTAACACTTTGCCTCTCCCCCCTCGCCACGGCAGCCGGCGTTCGGAGCGGGGCCGGGAGGCTTCAGCAGACGGCTCCAGTAGTAAACACAGGTTTTTTCCTGGTCGACGTTACGGCAGAACCGGGAAGAAGGCTCCGTTCTCCACCAGCACTTTGAAGCAGGGCCAAGACAGAGCGCGGAAGTGCGGGCGGGGATTTATCAGGAAGGGTTTCTCTTATGTAATTCTCACCTTCCAGGATCCTCAGCAGCTCCTGCCTGCATGTTCTGCCAGCGCTGGCAGTAACAGACGCTGGCTCCCGCTCTCCTCGGCTCAGGGCTTCCTGACAGCTGGCAACAAGGCTTTCCTGCGCCGCGCGGGCCAAGGCCGCCCGTGGGGAGCAGAGCAGCCTTTTGCCACAAGAGCTTTCAGGGAGAGGAAAGACTTTTGCAGTGAGCGGCGCTGGGGTAGGTATCTGCTTTTCCCAGCACGCTGAGAATTCAGGATGCAGTGTTTTCTTTCTCCGTTTATTTGATTAGATAATCAATAAATCAAACTCGGTGCGATGGTTGGAAATGGAGCCGGTGATTTACGCTGGAAATTAATCCCTCAAATCTTTCCAGCGAAAGCATTCTCAGGGCAAAGTCCATGAAGCAAAACTAAATTCATAAATTAAATATGACTAAGATGCACTTACAGTCACTTTATGTTTATTCATGACAGGAGTAGCTGTCTTGTCTTGCCCTGTTTAGGACGGCGGGCAGCGTTTCCAAGCGAAGGGCGAGAATTAAGCAGCAATGTCATCTTTCTCCACCAGCCCTCCGCAGGCTTTAGTCTCGGCTTTTTCCAAGGGGCTGACGTTCCCCAAAGACAGTGGCCACCAGTCAGGGCTGTCTGCTCCTTGTTCCTGCAGGAATCCTGCAGGATTCCAGGAGAGGAGCCGGTGCCCGGGTCGCTGGATCCTGCCCCACTGCACAACCAGTAACCAGGGAACGCCAAAGAAATTTCTCATAGAGGGAATTTTTCCCGTCCCTCGTACACGCACCACCCCCTCTAACCACGAAGCTGCACGTGACTCCCGCTTCGGACAGGGTGACACACGAGATTTCCTGCAGAAACCCTCTACGTGGCCCCTTAAAGCTGCTTTGCAGAGTAATGGGGAAATCAATTCTCTCCCTTGTTTTATTAGAAAAGACAGGGTTTGTTTAGCTCAAACTTTACCGAAAACGCTGCTGTTGAGCACAGTCCGTGCTCGGAAAACTCCACTCCAGCCAGTGAGCGTTTCCAAACAAAACCACTTTGGAAGCTATCAGAAGAGCCATCGCTGCCCCACAAGCTGCTCCTCCCGCTGCTCCCGTAAAAAGGTGTCAGGACAGACTCTGCACGTGGGAGCGGCACTGGGATTCTCCAGGAGAGACACCGAACACCTCGGGACTCTCCAGGGTGCAGGGAAGCCCTCAATTTCCACGACTCCCCCCTCCTTGGGTTCTGTAAATTAGCAGAGGAACGCTTCGCATTTTTTATTTCCTCCCCTCAAGTAATTTCCTGTTTTATGCACATGAAGTAGTAAATCCATAAACACACAGAGCTCCCCATCCACCCACTGAACCTGCCTTTGATTGGCTGTCTACTATGATTTATTTTATTAATAAAGACACCCCTCTTCACGGGGAAGAGCCTTCCTTAAAAGGCAGACAAATGTTTTTAATAAGGACTATGAGATGGAACAACATCCTCCTCCTCTTGTACTCTCTTCTGGACTTGAATCAAGACACTGAAACTCATCCTGATGAGAGAAAACCCTGGTTTAAAGCCTGACCAAGCAACCAAGCCCCACAGGCCAGATGAACGTCCCAAAGAATCGTTCTGCTAATGACATCGGAAGCAAGTTCATTTCCCCAGAAGCGGAGGAAGCGTGGGGCAATCACTTTGCCATCTCCTCTTCTCTCCTGGGGACTCTCCGAAGAAATCAAAGCTGCACAGAACCTGTAACTGAACCCAAAACTACTTTTCTGATACCCTTAAACTGGAGGGCAACAACCTCACCCCATCAGCCAACAACTGAACACGCCTGAAGAGCGGAGGGAGCGGTGACGGGTGGCTCGTGGCAGCTCCTGGATGAGCCAGCACATAAAACGTACAGTTTCCTCATTATAAAGATTTAAATATCAGTGGTTGGACACCAACATCTGTTGTGGAGGTGCTCGGGTACCGGCACTAACACAATCTGTGCGTTATTATTCACAGAAATTGCAATACCTCCAAGAAATGAGGCTGGAAGTTCTGTACGGTCTGTGCTGCCTGACTCCCGAGGGACCTGCAGATTCGCCTTAGTGAAGAAAAAGGTGAGATTTGCTGCTGGGTTTCAGTTCCTGCTTAAATCCAAAACCTCATCTCTGGATAAAAGATTCTGGGAAAGGAACAGTTTCTCCTTCCAGTCACTGATGATCTTTGCCCATCTCTTAAGAGCCCTGTTTTGTTTTTTTCCTAGAACAAGGCCTCAGTATATCTCTCACTTCACATCAATCCAACTTAATTACCAGAACAGACTCACTTCTAAAAAGAGCTCAGTGGAGATCTGTCATTACCAGCCCCATTCTTTGCCATAACAGCACCTTTTATTTTTTTTTCATTTTCTCTTTACAAACCAGCAATGATGCTTCTAGAGTTTCCCCCCAGCAGTTATGTGAATGTCCAGTCACTATCCCAAAATCCCAGCATGGTAGGGGCTGGAAGGGACCTCTGGAGATCACCTGGTGCCACCCCCCTGCTCCAGCAGGGTCACCCAGAGCAGGGGGCCCAGCAGCACAGTGTCCAGGAGCCTTTGGAATCTCTCCAGAGAAGGAGACTCCCCAAGCTCTCTGGGCAGCCTGGGCCAGGCTCCAACCCCCTCCCACCAAAGAAGTTGCTCCTCCTGCTCCCAGGGAACCTCCTGGGTTCCAGTTGGTGCCCGGTGCCCCTCGTCCTGGCGCTGGGCACCACTGAGCAGAGTCTGGCCCCAGCCTCTTGCCCCCCGGGGGCCCTGGAGCTCTTGCTCAGCCTTGCTCAGCTCCCCTCTGGGGCTGCTCTTCTGCAGCTGAACAGCCCCAGGGCTCTCAGCCTTTCCTGGCCACACAGACGCTCCAGGCCCCTCAGCAGCTCTGCAGTCTTCCCTGGACTCCCACCAGTAGCTCCTGGTCTTTCTTGAGCTGGAGAGCCCAGCACTGGACCCTAGACTCCACAGGTGGGCTCAACAGCACAGAGTAGAGGGGCAGAACCTCCCTCGACCTGCTGCCCACACTCTTCTATCCCTTTGTCCTTCTTAAGACAAAGGTGCCTATGCAGGCAGAGCACAGCTCTGCAGCCAGGCTGGGGCACAGAGTCCTGCCTGACTCCAAGCGGAGTGTGTGTTCTGCTGCCACTGGGATCACAGGGTCCTCACCCAGAGCAGCAGGCTCTGCTCGTTTTAACATCACCACGGCCAGAAAATCCAGCTAGAACATCAGAAAAAACCCAGCACCTTTCCTTGCCCAGCCTTCTGCTCCCTCCGATGGCTTCTTCCCTCTGCCTTTACAAGCACAGTGGTCCCACCTGCAGCACGACGCAAGCGTGTCCATCCCTTCACCTGCCCAGACTGAAGGAAAAGGAAGGGGAAAAGAAGAGGGGAGCCACTGGCTCAGGCCGAGGACACCACGGAGATGACAAAGTGTTACCTTCATGACCGGCTGAGCAAAATACTTGGCGCTCCAGTCGCAAAACCCCGTCTGCACAGTGGCCGAAATGAAACTCTTGTGTCCAACGGCGTCATCGGCGTCGTCGGTGGTCTGTCCGGAAAGAGAACAGCCTGTTAACCCACAGCACTCCCATTCACCTGGTCAAGATGCACACACAGCAATACCCAGATGCCTTCAACACACCACCGGCTAGAAAAAAAAAAGCTCAAATATGTGGCCGAGGATGTGAAATTTTTACATCTGGCTTTAAGATCTCTGTCGTTACGTGAACTCTTTGGAAACGTGCAAATTCCCTCCTCTACACAGGACACCACCGGGCTACTGCATGAATCAGGGCTGAAGCATCAGTGTGTCATCAGAATGAAGTCCCAGGATGAGTTTTCTTACGGTCTCTCAAGCATCTGGCACGAGAAACAGTGGAGCAGTGAAGATGATTCAGGAGAAAGCGCAGCCAGACACAGCTTCAGATCAAGGGCACAGATGCGCTGAGGATCCAGAAAGAAAACAGAAAAATGGCTCCATTCCCCCAGATTTCACCCATTTTTTTCAGAGATCGGATGCGGGCGAGCAGCACCACCATCCGCCAAGGCTTCCACATTTTTTTCTGGTAATCGCACAGGGAAATTGACTCCCCACCTCCGGGAGGGATCTTCTGTGAGACCACTCCTTGAAGGAAGGCAGAAATGCCAATTTAAGCGGAGAGCAGTTACTTCTCAGGGGTCAGAACAGCCAGGAGCTGTGCCAGCCACTTGTCCTGTGCCTGCGAAACAGACATCCCACCACCGCAGCTGGGACAATCCTTCCCTTTTACTGGGAGGGAGTCAGTGTCCTCCCTTGGCCACGCTCTGTGTGTCAGCACAGGCAGCAGAGCCCATCTGCTGCCACCTCGATGTCCTCCCATCCACAGAGTCAGCACCAGAAAACTCCTGGAAACGTGCTGAAGTAAATCCTGGAAACGTGCTGAAGTAGAGGGAGAGGCAGAGCCAAACCTCTCACCAGCTGGCTGGTCCTGGAGAACACTGACCACTGACAAGGAACAGGCTCTCTCCTCACGTGATGGCCGGAGCATGTCCAAGTGTGCTCCGACTCAACCTTCTTCCTCTGCCATGACTCATCTGGAGGTGATTCCCAATCCTTTGTGCATGCTAAAATCTGACTGATTGCTCTACTTGGCACCACATCAGTCCTTCCTGCTTCTGTGAATGGAAGGATGCCCAGCAGCCGATGACTGTCTTTAGAATGCTAAACCATGTGCAGAACCCTTGCTGGAAAGAGGAGTCACTGCTGTTCCTCCCAGAGGTCCTCACAACTCTTCCCTCAGCAGCTCTTTTACAGCAGCTTTGATCTTCTGAGCAGTAATCTGGGCTCACATCCTCCCTGCTGCACAGTGAGGAGGGGCTGCGGAGCGTGGGGTGGGTCAGAACCCCTGGAAAAAGGGTGAATGCTCCAGTGCAGGAGCACCTGTCGATTCCTCGAGAGGAATGTCAGTTTGGTTTTAAAGGAAGAGAAATTTCTTTTTTCCTCCTTGGTCCCTGCTTTGTTGAGGTTGGAGAAGCAGCACCTGAGGGTCACAGACCTGACTCCACGTTGTCACTCAGGCAGACAAATGGTTACTAAAGAATAAACAGTCAACTCTGATTGAACGCTCCTGACTCGCAGAGGTCAATATCTCCCTACCAAAAGCTAGGAAACAAAATTCATCCTGAAGAAAAAAAGCCAATCAATTTTTATGTTCCTAGCGCCCATCTGGAGGGAAGAGCAGCTAGAAGCAAACGGGAGACGTGTCAAAAATAAACCAGGAAGAACAGGACGTGTAAGAAAAAGCGGCGGAGCGGGGATCGGTCAGATCTGACAGGGAAGGCTCTTTACCTGTTCCGGCCCCTTGTCAAACATCTTCCTCGTCCTGGGGAACTGGTGGGAGTGGGGGGTGTACTGGACCCCCACGTTGCCGACATTGGCAGGTCTGACAGAGGCGATGTCCCGGCTGACCGGCTGTTTTGTCACGTCGTTTGTCAGGCTGGAGCTGCTGGTACTCGTGGTTGGAGGTGACCCTCTAAAGATCAAAGAGGGGAAGGATTTGGGTATCCCTGGGCACGAGATTCTAGCGCGTCAATGGCGCTACTTGGACTTTATTATTTTCTTATAAGATTGGTACCTCCCTGCCCTGCTTTCTCTACAAAAGGGCACAATCCCCCATCCCCTCCAAGAGAACACAAACCCCATGCCAAAAGTGAACCTTGACTGTGCCAGCACCAGACTCAGGATAAGAAAATCAAAATTTTTGGGAAGTAGCAGGTGCCACGGCCACCCCCACCACAGGTCAGTGTCTCATCAAGGCAACGGGGAAGTCCCATCAGCCCACAGAAAAGCATTTTAATTTACACGTAACCCGAGGTTTATGTTATTGCACAGTGACATTAGACTATCAGAAAGCATTTAAAAAACATCACTGTGCAGTTCTGGGCCCTCTGCTCCGACTCTGAATCCTACTGGTGCACATTGATCACGGGACCGTTAGATGTCAAGCATAGAAGGCTTTCTCTTGGAGAGCAAGTTTTGGGAAATAATCAAATTTTCAAATCCTAGCTTCAACCCACACCATTATCTCAATTTCCCGGCAGGTCAGGCATCAGATGACTCTGACTTTTATCAGCTGAAAGTACAGAAAACACTGATCAGACTTCAACGGGAAATTCCGATACCACGCAGGTCAGGCCGGAGAGCACCAGTAAAAGCAGCCACACAGTTGGCTCTCCTTTCAATTCAGCTTTAGATAATTAGTAGGGCTTCTTACTCTTTGTCCTAAAAAGAAATACCAGGAAGAAACTCCACACCCTTTCCCAGATCTCTGGTTTTCAAACATCTTTCCAGCACGAAAACAAGAAGCTACCGAGACCTCAGCACATTCACACTCTGGACAGAGTGCAGAGCTGGGCAAAGGGGAATCTCATGAAGTTCAACAAGCAAGTATCGAGTCCTACGCCTGGGGTGGAACAACCCCCTGCACCGGTACAAGTGAGGGGCAGACCTGCTGGAAAGCAGCTCCATGGAGAAGGACCTAGGAGCGCTGGTGGAGAGTAAGTTCCTCACGAGACAGCAACCAAAGGGCCAAAAAGGCCAATGGGCTCCTGGGAGGCATTAAGAAAACTGGGTCCAGCAGGTCTAGGGAGGTTCTCCTCCCCCTCTGCTCTGCCCTGGTGAGACCACACCTGGAATACTGGGTCCAGTTCTGGGCTCCCCAGTTCAAGAGGGACAGGGATCTATGGGAAAGAGTCCAGCGAAGGCTACAAGGATAACGAAGGGACTGGAACATCTCTCCTGAGGAAAGGCTGAGAGCCCTGGGGCTGGTTAGTCTGGAGAAGAGAAGGCTGAGAGGGCCTCTGATTCATGTTTACAAATCTCTGAAGGGTGGGGGTCAAGTAGAAGGGGCCAGGCTCTTGTCAGTGGTGCCCTGGGACAGGATGAGGGGCAATGGGCACAAACTGGAACCCAGGAGGTTCCACCTCAACATAAGGAGAAACTTTCCTGTGAAGGTGACAGAGCCTGGCCCAGTCTGCCCAGAGAGGTGGTGGAGTCTCCTTCTCTGGAGACTTTCCAACCCCCCTGGATCTGTTCCTGTGTGTCCTGCCCTGGGTGATCCTGCCCTGGCAGGGGGGTTGGACTTGATGATCTCCAGAGGTCCCTTCCAACCCCTACCACTCTAGGATTCTATGGTTCTACGAAGCGGGGTGGCTGCTCGAGCGGTGCCTGGCAGGGAGCCCCTGAACCCGCCCCGGGGAAGCGCTGGGAAGCCAGGCTGGCGCTTACCCGACTTGGTGGATGTGCATGCCCTTGTTGGTGGGGCTGGCCGGGGCAGACTGCGTCAGCGAGGAGGTGTCGAGGATGCGCTGGGGCCGAGCGTTTACCGTTGCCTAGAGAAAACACACAGCAGAGTCCTGAACAGCCACGACCGCCGAGCACCGGCCGCAGCGGCTGGTTGTCTAAAGACAACGGCACACCTGGGGTCGAATGAAGTCAAGCTCTACCGGTGTGCGGGGGTGTTTAAAAATGTATGGGAAAAAAGGCCCCTCTGCAGCTCCCAGCACATAAAATGATTTTGCTACTTGTTTTAGGCAGAAAACACTTACCAGAAAGCGCCCTGCTGTTCCTGACAGGGGAACGGCTTTGACTAATGCCGAAGCTTTTGACCAATCGGCTGCAGCCGGTGACCTGGACCAGACCCTTCGGTGGAGCTGCCCTGGGCAGGTGGAGAGCCTGGGGATTCCCCCAGCAGCTGGACAGCCTGGGGATTCCCCCAGCAGCTGGGGTTTCCCCCCCAGCTCAGCACAGAGGACTGCAATTCCTACCGGGCCCATAATTCAAGCAGCCATTCTGACCCCGATTGCACGTTCGAGTCAGATCTCGCCTCGTAAATCCTGCAGCTGCCTCCAAGTGCCTCCTGCGCTGCTCCATCTCCCCTAACGAGATCCGAGCTTTTCCGGAGTTCATTAGAGACGCCCTTTCCAGCGGCACCACATCCACTCTCAGGAGGAAGGCAGGGGACTGGCACGGTTGGGTTGCTCCGAGCTCTACAAAACACAGCCGGTCCTCCCCGGCACTCGGCCACCGGCTGGGAGAGACCTGGTTCTGAGCGAGCCTGCGAAATTCTTGTCCTTTCTCCTGGGGAAAGAGCTCCATCGGCGTCTCGCACTCCCCCGGGCTGAGCTCGCTGCTCACACCACGCAAGCAAGGTCCCCCTTTAGAAAGGGAGAAGCCTTCCCTCACTTACAGCCCTTTCCTCCTCTTCCACCGCACCCCGCCTTCTGTGAAATCTTTGAAATTTCTCACGTATTGAAATAACTTTTAAAGGAAGCCCCAGACTGGCATAAGAACCCCGGAGGGACAAATACAACTATTCCACAGGCAGAATGACTTCCAACAGCTCTTCGAACACTGAGAAAGCCAACCCACACCTCACAGCACGAGAGCTGAGCGGGGCTCTCGGGTGACGACAGCAGGGCTGGTATCCAGCTGAAACCAAGCTAAGCAAGGTAAGACCAGCAGCTGCTGAAACACAGAAGTCTCCGCAAGCAAGAGCTGTGTCATGGTCTTCAGAGAGCTCATGAGCCTTTCCTAAGTTAACAGCTTTACAAGGCAGACCCAACCACCGCCGTGAACACCGGTATCTGTCTGTGCACTCAAAGTCCACACTTGGGAGACACCCTGTCCTCTCCTTGCAGGGCCTTCTGAGACGACCCCCATGTCTCCCTTCCTCAAAGGACCCGGTGAGGTCTCCACCTCCCTCGTTTCCACAGGGCTCAGCCCTCCTGACCACCATCCCGAGGGTCGGGGCGGTGACGACCGTCGCACCGACACCGCAGCACTGGCCAGCGCTGTGACCCCCGGGGAGCTTGCCTGCTCTCCCTGAGGAGCTCCTGCAGGACAGGCTCATCCCAGGGCTTCTTTTCCTCCTTTTCCTATGGAGGTGGGAGAGGTGCTCAGAGCCCCTCACTTCTCCACAGCTGAAGAAAGCAGCAGATGCTGCTGCACAGGGCAGGGACAATCACACCCTGAGAATGGAAGGGAAGTAGGAATAATTTAGCAACTGGCAACATATTATGA
Organism: Baryphthengus martii; assembly: GCA_013396935.1. Classification (NCBI taxonomy): domain Eukaryota; kingdom Metazoa; phylum Chordata; class Aves; order Coraciiformes; family Momotidae; genus Baryphthengus; species Baryphthengus martii. The sequence goes on along the minus strand of VWZK01020469.1, from coordinate 273,335 downwards.
CTCCTAACTAATTTTAATTAGTCACAGAAGGCTTATTTTTAAGATTCTGGCAGTCGGGTCTCCGTCACCTGAGAGGGGGTCACGTCACCTTGATTCACAGCAGCGGCACAAGGTCAGCACGCGGCAGACACCCTCCCTCTGTCTGGGAAAAACAGAAAAGCGATTTCTTTTCCGAAGGCAGCTCAGTGATGTGACAGAGTATTTTGCTGGAGGCAGCAGCTCCTCATTTCCTGGGGATTTGCTCCTCTGCCAGTCAAATCATGGCTTTTCAGGAGGCGAGATGGTAATTCATAATTTTGCAAATTGAGTCCAGGTTAAAAAAAAAATAAAAAAAATTGTAGACTGTCAGAATTGCTTGCTCATGCACAGAAAAGCCTGTACTAAGGAGTGATGTTGCGGAGGAATAATTCCTGGGATAATTCAGCCTCAAGCCTTCCATTAAAAACAGCCGGATGAAGCAAACTGAGAAGCAGCAAACTTTCCTTAATTAACCGTGATCTCAAAAAGTCCTAAAAGGCCGGCACTGATCACCGGGCCCTTTCTGTTTGTTTTGATACGCGCGAAAAAAACACGTTCTGGATTCTGCAAAAGACCAGGCTGGGAGCGAGAGCTGGATTGTTCCAACCTGCATCGTAATTATAAATCACAACCAAGCCACAATCTGAGTGTGAACCAAACAAAAGGGCTCCTCTCGCACCCAGGAAGCGGGCAGGGCTGGCTGGGCAACCTACACACCGGCTGCTCAGAAAGATTTCAGCCTATTTAAAGGCCCCTGGAGCTCTCCTGTAGATTAAGATCTATATTCATGGCTTCCTTAAAAAAACCCAACCTGAATAGGACCGGTCCCCTTTGAAAACAAAACCCCCACTTTAAATCCAGGCAGTGCATTGCAAAGAACTGTTTCACAAATGCAGGCTCATCCTCTGAGCTTCTGTGCCGGCACAAAATCCACAGCACTGGCCCCGTGTTTTACTGCAGAGGATCAAAAGCACCTCAAAATTTCCTTCTTTAAGCTCCCCAGCCCCACTGCTCTCCACGTGGTGTCCAATCACCCTTCGGGGCAACCAAGTTACACGACTAACACCTCCCTGCTCCAAAACAGGCCGAAAACCGTAAAGACTTAAAGCACAGAGCCTGGCGACGCTCGGAGGCTGAATATTCCGTTCACCAAAAGGGAAGCTGCGGTTCAGTGGTACCCTCCAGAAGCACCAGCCCCTGGTTAACGTGCTGGGGTGTTTCTCAGCTACAGATTCCAGCAGCAATAGGCGATGTCACGCGGATCGGGGTGCTCTCTGCCGTTCTGTTAACGTAAGAAAACTTCAGCTGCCCAAGGTCCAAAATGAAGCCTCTTGTTCTCCGGATTTTGGATTAATTAGAACAAAAGGATTAAATCTAGACCTAGAATATTCAAGTGCTTCACTTCACCCAAAGCAGTATTTTTGTTTAAGTGAGAAAAATCAACTTTTGTTTCTATTCAACGATAAAATTCAGAGAAGACAATGGACAAGGCGCTGTTCGCACGCACTCGGGAGGACCAGAGGGCCCGTAGGCAGCATCCGGCTGCTCCCCTTTCACATCCAACAAAGCTCCATTAGCACCAAGGAAAGATCTCAGGATACAGTCAGCAAAAATTTAACTGTTTCTAATTTGCCTGACACATGAGACAGCTCCTACACTCTGTGAGCTCACACCAGCAGAGCTCCGGCTGTACATCCTGGCAGCGCCCCTCACAGCAGGAGCTTCGTCCCTCACAAAATGAATAAAGGCCAGATCATAACCCAGGATCTGAAGCCTTAACTGCCATTTTGGTGGGCTGTTAATTGGGCTGTATTAATTTTTTATTTTTTTTAAATAATAATTTTAAAAAGCCTTTTTAGAAGCCACCTCAGCCAAGTGGCCCTGGCAGAGGCAAAGCCCACAGTTATCCCCAGGTGCACAGCGGCGAGCCCGCTACAGACAGAGCTGCCCCAACTGCTGGACAAATCGCACATGTAAATACTTTCTTTAGGATTTTATGGCTAAGGCGAAGGAGAACAAATCAGTTTTGTTTCCCGAAGCATCCCCAGATAGAGCTCTTTGGAAATGGGAATGCTTCTTTCATTGGTTCGCAAAACCATCTGAAAAGCCATCGCCTTCGGCAGCCAGGGACAGAGCAGCTGTCTGGGAAGCAGAGCGTGAGATGCATGATACTCATCCACTTGAGCTTTTGGACTCCGTTCAGCACCAAGACACTTTGGTCCGAACTTGTCAGAATCAACACAGAATTTACCAAAAGTTCACCAACGACCAGAATTCCCACCGGCCGAGCAGAGCCGGCGGCGCCAGCGCAGACCTGCAGGGCCTGTGTTCACACGGACACGGCTCCTTCCACCAGCCAGGGAGCGAGTCCCCAAAAAACAGTTAAGACAGAAAAAGCAGATCTGGTGCCTCTCGCTATCCCTTTTAATCCCATCCTAGGAGCGACATTTCATTTTGCAAAGAGCCTTCCAAAATCCAGAACTGAAATAGTTTCATGCATCTGGAGCAGAGAGAGGGAAATCTTTCCCCTTTTCCTTTTCTTACACGCCTTAGTTTGGCATCTCCTCCCTGACAGCTGGACACCCAGATCAGCAGGGAAGAGCTGGCCTCACGGCTCCCACTGTCAAAATAATTCTCTATCCCCAAACCCCAGACTCACGACTCACTGCCATGGATACTTAAAACAAATAAAAAAGTTCAAATGCGAAGCTATTTTCTCAACAGAAAGTCAGACTGAAAAAGCCATAAACCTCTCGGGCGCTACGATGGCAGTGCACAATGCCGGCATCTCTTACTGCACCTTTAGCTCAGCGGCCGAAGCCTGAAGGATTTAGGCTCATTCCCTGGAAATCACCAGTAAGAGACGTCACCCCGCATTGCAATGGCTCATGGTCTGGATGCTAGAGCAACTAGAAAGCAGGTGGGAAGGGCTGCGTTCCGACAGCTTTCTGACACCCTTGGCCGGGGCAGAAGGAGGGAGGAAAGCAGCTGGTGAGAAGATGTTCTGGGGTGGCCTGGTGCTCCGTTTCAGGTGGGAAGGTGAGGGTGCTTCTAGAGCTCCCCAGGCTGGCGGTTCCCAATCAGCAGCGATGGCAGCCTCCAGGGACATCTTGTCACCCTTGGAGGATGGAATGTGATGAGGATGGTGGTTTTAGGCGGATCAGGCCTGGGTTGGAGGGGTGAGTAGTGGCAGGGGTGTCTGCATGCTGACTCACATGTACTAGTTCACCTGGGTTGGAGAGCCGTTGTGGCTTCAGTCTGCAGGCCAGTCCCACTTGCATAATCTAAATCAGTTTGCAAACGGATAATTTAATGAAGGATATTTAAGGTTTCTCTCAGGGACTGATCTAGATAAGTAGACTTCTAAACAAGACTTGTTGTCTAAGGTCTGTATCTATTTTATATCCTAAAACAATCAAACCCAGGCCCTCCCCCATTTATTTCTTTTACCTGATCAAGAGTTCCTACGAGCGTTTACCATCTCGGAACATTAAAAGCTCCTCCTGCAACAGATCCAGACTGAACCAGGCAGAGCCCTCCGACGGACCCACTCTGCCCGGTCTGCCTACACTTTGCCTCAGCATGGAAAAAATTAACACACAAAACCCTCACAGACCCACACGGACACAGAAAGTCCTACCTTGTAGGCAATGCTGTTGAGAACCTTCATAGCCAAGTCAGAGACGTCGGGATAGGGGTCGGCAGCTAAGTGAAGGAGTACTCTCCAAATCTGGGTATAAACACTGTTGAAACTCACACCTAAAACAAAACAGGAAAAGAAAAATAAACAACCAAACAAAAACCAAAGCCCCACAGCACATGACAATCCATCAACTCAAACTCTTTGATCTTATGTGAGAAAACTCATTAGAACTCTAAATATCACACTGACATCTAGGAAAACATCAAGAGAAGAGCTCAAAAACACCCTACACGGGTATTTTGTCTCCGCGTTGTCTGTCCTTGTGAACTCTGCAAGGGCTTGTAAAATGAAAGTGGGAGAAAGCCAACTAAATTCAAGACTACCTACATACGCTCCAGCCGAAGCGCTAGTTCTCTAGGCTGCTGAAGCAAATAATCTGAAAAGGTCAAATGGATAATGTCTTTGGATTTCTCCAGCTAAAATACTAAATGGCATAAAATCACAGCTGCTGGCTTATATTTTTATGGTTATTTTTACTGCTGTTTTAAACATTAGTCCTCAGCTTGAGCATTCAGGGGTTTATATATTCTACGAGTTTACCAAACTTCTAAATATTAAACACGAAGCTCCAGAACCTGCGCCTTTGTGAAGCAGCGAGTCTGACTCGGTCTGTTCCATTGACATTCGCGTCAACTCCTCAACTGCCCGTTTGTTATTTAAGGAGAATTATCTGCTGCTCGGTATTCCAGCAGAAGGGACCGACAGATTCAAAGTACAAATCAAATTAATAAGCATTTGCAACAACTGACATTTTGTGAACACTTTATTTTGCTGCTTTAGGAGCATCTTTAATTTGTTGTTCTTTCTTCTAACCCTCCCAACGTCTAATGGTTGTAACACCGTCGTTTGGGAGTTGAGACATTTGGACAATATTAAAGTGGTTGCACTAAAGAAAAAAAAAAAGGAACTAAAATAGGGATTTCAGATGAGTCACAATCAATGGTAAATGACAGATCAAGCTGTTGCTGCATTTCCTTTCGTGTTTCTGGAGGCATCTAAATATAAAGCGTTGAGTTTGGAAGAAAAGGTTCCTTGGTCAACAAGCAGCTTCTCACCTCACAAAGCTGCTAAACCTGATACTCAAAGCAAGAGAAAATCGACTTGGACAGCACAGGTTTGAGCTCTGGCTGCAGGAGGTGAGAAGAGCAGGGTAATGAGCCTCAGGAATACGCTCATACGCTGGTCTGCGTTAGCCAAGCGAGTCTTTCTTCTGCCAGAAAAATTCTCCAGCACGTGACAAAGCCTTCTGCAAAATGCAGAGCGATATAACCTAACTCCATCCTCTAGTCTGCCCTGCAAAGAAAAGGGTCTCTTACTCAGCTGACATCCAAAGGATTTTCCAAGTGGACTCTGCTTACCGAGCTTCACGTGGAAATCTCACAAATATTTATTGACGGCACCGCCAGGACAGTGCTGCCCGTTGTACCTACACCACAGACTCCTACAGCCCGTCCTCACCTTCCCAAGACAGGCAAGACACAACCACGTTCGATTCACCCAGGACAAATGAAGTGGTTGATAACCCAAGGAAGCAAGAACAACGGTCACGGCGCAGTCGAGTCAAAGGGCTCTGCTGTTTGGTTTATGCCAGCTGAGGACAGAGCCCCAGGTGCACGAAATCCCAGAAGGTGGGAGTGCAGCGTGCCCGGGGCGAGCAGAACCGAGCGCGGCCGACCCGGGTTCAGGTTTGCTTTTGCTCATAACAGGCAAAAGTCAATTCTGCAATTGCCACGTTCATCCTGGAGGCTTCTATTACCAGGGAGCGGAAAAGGGGAGGGGAAAGGACAAAGAACAAGAGACGGAGAGAGACAGAGTGCTCCAAGCTGTGGGAGGGAAAAAAAGCCCCACGGAAGCACCTAGCCAGGTAATCTCATCTGAGGTCTGCTCAGAGCTCTGCCTCCTACGTTTGGTCCTGAGCAGAAGTTACATAAGGACTGGTGGGAAATCTCAACGGCTTGATTTCTTTCAAAGCCCTTGAAAGCCAGTGAAAGGGAAGGGAGAGCAAGGGAGAGCAAGAGGGCACCCATCAGATCTTCCATTGTCTCTGATAACCACCTCATTCATGACGCAGTCACGAAGAAAAAACCCACCGACATTTTTTGTACATCTAAGAGTCACGACAAAACCCAGCAATCTAAAGCAGCAGTGCGCCCGTGCGATTCCTCTTTCACTCAGCAGCCTTTGAAAAGAACAGAGGGAATTTCTACAAAGGCATCTCAGGCTCAGAGCTGGTGCTGGAAGGACCGGTCCTTTCTTCTGCCGTCCTCCCCCCGCCCAAGTTACCGATTCAGTCGAGTGACACATCTGACACAGCTCCTTGTAAAAACCCGAGCACTGAGGCGGGGGGATAATGGAAGGCAGCAGAGGTGGCAGGAGGAACAGCAGCTTGATTTCATGTAATGGACTAAAATGCAAAAACCATCCAGGAGAAGCAAACAAAGAGCCGAGCAAGGGGGACGGGGTGTTAATCTAAGCAGACAGCTCTGTAATTAGTCAGACTGATTCAAAGCCAGTTAAATGGACCTTGCAGTATAGATTTACGTTTACAAAATGATTCCTCTCCTCCAAGAATGTGAAAAAATAAATTGCCTGCCTTTACTGACGGCTTTGATTTGCTTTGCATATGCATAACTCCGAGTACAATTTACCAGCGAGCACCACGCGGCGGCCCCGAGGAGGGCACCCGGCTGAGGTCCCACGGCCGGGTCGCCGAGTCCGCGGAGGGTAGAACCACGCTGGGAGCAAGAACCAACGCTCACGTTTTTGTTTATTCTTCTCGATTTGCCAGGTTTTGACGGGGTTTCTTTCTAATCCCCTGTAAAAACCACTGCAGCGATGTAAGCCCTGATCTCCAGAAGAAGGTGCAGCTTGATCCCCACCCAGCACGGCTCCACAACCCGGAGGCAGGCCGCTCCTCTGCCCGCACATCCCTCCAGCAGCAGAAGGCACGTCTGGCCTGGCACGCGCTGAAACGGACGGCTGAAATATTTCAGACTGAGTATTCCAGGACTCGGGCATCTGGTTCCCATCAAGGCTAATCCCACCTGCTTTGGAAACGCACATCTCAAGTGTCTCCTCTCCCTGAGAGTGACACGGGAGGGTCCTGGGAGAGCCGCTCGGATGGAGAGAACACCTGAAATCCTGAGTGCTCTCTGAACCCTACTCGGCAGAGGCGGACGGCAGCCTGTTCCCCGGAGGGAGAGGAATCGGCATTTCTCGCACAGAGCTGACAGCCGGCAAGCTGCTCTCCCCGCACGCGGCCACGCAAAGGGGTCCCCGTGCACTCCAGCCCCCGATTCAAACGGCAAAGCACCAGCTTCTTCATCTTTCAACGGAAACCAGAAGGGGCTCATTAGGAAAAAGCAGATTAGGAAAAATGTTCCCCTGGACCAGGGCTGTCGGAGTCGACACTGGAGTAGCCCCCCGTGAGCAGCCTTCACATCCAGCTTCTAATTCTAAAAGCCACTCAGATCCCTGTGTTTTGCTCCTGTGTAAGTTACTATTTATAAATATTGCTGGTTGACCAGTTCTCATGATGTCCAAGAACTTAAATAGATTGCCTAGTGACAGAGGAGGAGGCTCCACCCGTCCCAGCACTCACTCTCCTACTTGCTGCGGCTCACTGTCCACCTACGGCTCTTGATCTCCTCATCCTCACTGCAGCAGCCTCCTGCTGGAAGTGGTTCTTCAAGGCAGCTCTTCAGGACAGATTCTGTGACATGGCAAACAGTTCTCTGCCTCCTGCCTCTCCTGCTGAAGCAGAGAACTATTCCCCAGCATTCCATCGCTCCAAGATTTATTTTCCTCCTCCTTTGATCATTCCCTAATATAATCTTTCCAGCGATGCTCTCTGTAGGACAAAGACTTTAATTATGCAGTTTGGATGCGAATAATCAGCCCCAAGGTATGCAAAACCCTCATCTTAATTCCTTCCCCTTTCCTATCTAACAACTAAACTAAACCAAACACTTCCAGGACACCGAGATGAATGACTAGCTGTACGGAGCAAGCAGCGAGGCTCAGCCTCCCATCCATACGGATCTCTTTGTTGACGAACCGAAAACTGCCTCTCGCCAGCTTGAAAACGTGGGCCAGAAAGAAATGTCTCTTCTGATACCAGGGAGCAAGTGAAAGGGAAGGCAGAACGGTCTTGCTCCCTGCCTGGCCAAGGGACAGTCTGCCAGGGCACAGCACACCTCGACTAAAAGCACATCCTGCTCTTGGTGGGAGGTGCTACACGGGCCTGGAGTTAGTGAAGAAGTTGCTTGTAAAACGGGACAAGAAGGAATGGAGAGGTTTTCCTCAAGTTTATGGGTAGAAATACATCGTACGATGCTGCAATGCCCGTAAAGCAAAGAGACTGATCCAGAATACTCCCTCTAGCACCATGTTCCTAAAATCGCAAGAGAGGAAGAAAGCCCCGAATCAGTGAAGCGAACCAAGGGAACGCAGAGCGCAGAGCACAGAATTAAACCGCAGTTGAAAATTTCTCCTTTTATTATCACAGACTCGATTTCTGCTTTGGTTTGAGTCTACCCATGTGCTTAAAACATCCTTTTTACTGCTCTGCCTGCCTCAAACATTTGGCAGTCATCACTGCGGAGCCAAACCACCATTACTTCTTCCAAAAGAGAGACCAGAGCAAAACATCTCTTCAGTCAAGACAAACCTATCACCCGGGTGGGCTCCTTGCCGAGGAGCCAGCTCCATAGCAGCGTTTTATTGCACACTAAAACTTTAAAGAAGGGGGTTAATGTGAGCCCGGGCCGGCTGAGCAGCGGCCGCAGCACTACCGAGGGGAGCTGGAGCTGGAGCTGATGGCATTTTGAAAACTCTGTCCTTGGGGAGCAGGAGAGCGCGGGCTGGAAGACGGTGATTCTTCAGTAGAAATGAAGAAAGCCTGGCTTTCAGCAGGCAAATGCTGAAGGTAATGGGATTCTGTGTGAGTTATGAATTTTAAACACTTCTATAAGCTCTGTCGTTTCCAGCTGGATATGAGCTCCTCAGGCTGAATAGGAATGAGGGAGGCTTTAGAGAATTGCTCTTTTTGTTTTGCGAGGTCTCCCTCACTCATCTCCAGCTCGCCTCTAGATTCTCTTCCAACTGTGCTGTGAAGCTCTTGAGACACACACCAGCCATCAAGTAGACACCAGCGTGCACCGGCGGAAACGAGAAAACTCAACTTCTAGCTTAAGATGGAGAGGCATTTCCTAACATTCCTGTCATGCTTTAGAAGATCCAATCTCATCACCTTCAATCAAAAGCAAATTAATTAAGTTTGTAATGAAGACATGATTTCAAACGGCCACAGCGACTCAGGAGTTACAACCCCAGAATCTTTCAGCTCAGGAGAGCCAAATCATTGTTACTTCCAGAAAACAAGAGCAGAGCAAAGTGTTTCTTCAGCCAAGGCCAGGCAAGCCTAACACCAGGTGGGCTCCTCTCTCAGTCACACCACTCTCTTTTCAATTAGTTTTTGAAGGCTAGAAAAATATGGGCACATTTACCGATTACATTTCTGTCCTGTGTGCTGCCTTCCCTGCTCCCCGGAAGGAGGCGGATCCAAAAGCGAGGTCCTTCTGCCTGTGGTCTGTGTCACTCTCCCAAAACAGTCTGAATTGTTTGAAAATCTACAGCTAAAGCAATGCTGTTGTAACAGTGAAGACACGACTGGGAAAGCTACTGAGAAACAACTGAGCCCAGCATAAACATTCCAGTTTTGTTCTACAAAAGAAATGCAAATAATCCATTACTCTCAAATCAGCCAAGCTTTGCACAAATACAAGGAAAATTTCCCTCCCTTCCGGGCTCCGGCCCTTTGCGCTCTGCAGAGCTCTGCACGTTACCCAGAGAGTCAGACGCCGGGAGGGAAAGGGGCTCTTGAGTGGTGTTAAAAAGTTCCGCGCTGTTAGAGACATCAGAGCTCTTTATCCAGGAGGAAATAATGGAGAGAGGATTGCAGGCAGCGGCACCAGCCATGGAACTTTTTGCACAAAAGTAGATTTGTATGAAACACTCAAGTCTTTTTGCTTTTAAAATCCAGCCTGGGATTTCTTCTTTTTTATGTCCTGTATTTTAACGATGTACAAATAAACCCCCCTAGGAAATTAGCCAGGTAAGGCTTCCCTGGCTGAGTAACACAATAAAGCGGTTGTGCTGCAGAGAAATAACAACCCACGTGAAAAATAACAAGGGGAAGGGTTAGAGCCAGCGTGCCCAGCTGCTGTCCATGGGACGGGAAGTCCTCGCCATCCTTCAGCCAGTGAAAACGCAGTGGATGTGAAATTCCCAAATAAGCCACATTTTGTGCTCAGATTCCTAACAGCGCTGCTGTCCATGGCAGCGAAGCACAGAGCTGGAGCCAACAGCCCTCGCTCCACCAGAGCAGGAGGGACTCTGCTCTGCTCGTCGCCAAACACGAGAGCAGCATTTCCGGTGCTACGAGAGATTTTGTCGGAGTGGGATCCAGCAGGAGCTAAGATCCAAACTTTCCAGAAAAGCCAGTGCAAGTGTGTGGAGAAAGGGGGCACCCAAGGAAGGGCAGGAGACTTTTACTCACCTATTAGTGAATTCAGAGAAGAGTAAGAGCTGACTCGTCTCATCTTGTCAATAGTCTCAAAGGACAGGATATACTCTTCGTTCTCAGGGCTGCCCAAGGTGCTGCTGGCGCTGCTGCTGGTGCTGAGATTCCCGGGAGAGAAGGCAACAGAACTTCCAGCTGCCAAAGCAAAAGAGGGGGCAGGTGCTGAGACAAGAACTGGTGAGAGAACAGTCTTTGTCCAGGAATAACAGCCCTTTTCTAAATCCTGCAGCCCTGGCAAATCTACAACCTCCCCTCCTAAATTCTGAGTGTTTCCATACAGAGCCAGCATCGAGGGGGCAGAAAAGACTCAGTTAAAAATCCATGTACGTTAGGAAGTTGGAAGGCACTTTTTTGGTCCCCAAACACTCAGAAAAATCAATAATAATGACTAGAAAATTGAAACTAATTATGAGGGGGCTTCTCATCTAAGCCCTTGGAGCCCGGACCTGGATAATCTGGGCTAAATGAGTCTCGGCTCACATTTTGCATGTGGTATCTCCTGGCTTGCAAGAGGGAAGTAAAGAAGAGGTAAAGAAAAGTGGAAGAATCTGGAAATCTCTCTTACATTCTTCATTCAGGCTGAGGTTCTGCAAGGACTTGTTCAGGTTCCTGGCTGTGGTAGCTGCTCGGATGTTCCCGTACGAGCTGACGGACCGCATCCTGGGCGTACACGGACCGTCTCGCACCGGCGTCAAACTCCCGCCCTCTGCGGATGCAAAATTCAGCAATTACAGACGTAACCGAAGCAATCGTGGCCTTTTGGTTATTTCCCAGCAAACGTGCAACTGAAACACTACCAACACCAACAGAATTTAGTTGTTGTGCGTTAGGCTAAGACAGAAAGAGGTATGACAGAGGATCCTCCGTGCGCGTAACCGGCGAGGAACGCCCGTCTCTGCTGTTTAGAAGGCGACTTTGTTCCATCCAGTAAAACCAGTGGATCTGAGCCTTGCCAGTGCCGGCCGATTACCCGGAGAGGCACGAGGACTCCTCTGCCCGGGTCGATGCTGGGCCGCTGCCCAGACACTGTGCTAGGCCCGGCTGCTGCAGCAGATGTCATTTAGAGGCAGCATTTGCAGGCTCCTGTCTGCTTCTACTCATTAAAAAGCCAGCCCACTTTCTCATTATAGTTATGAAAATTCTCTTTTCCCGACCAAACTTCAGGTCTGGCTTCAACTTACACTTCACCCATGACCTGGATACATACAATTTCCCAAACTTCCTCATTTTCAGTCCTGAAACATACACACACACAGAGCACCACGGCTTCAGAACAGCTATTCGATCTCCCTGCAGAGGTGGCTGCGTTAGCGTGGTGGGGCCAACGCTTCCAGTGCGTCCTCCTTACAGATACCTCAGGATTCTTTTGAGTAAGGAATATAAAGAAACATATAAACTGCAGGTAATGTTTATTTCCTGCAGCAAAAAGGACAAACCTAATTTTCCAGTATGCTTTAGTTATTCAGATAACAGGGAGATTAAACGACTCGTTGCAGAGACAGCACGTGCTCTTGTCTCCAAGTTTCCATTGCAACAGTCCCATTATCCTTCAAGATTTCCAATGCACTTAACAGCTAAAGAAAATACGAGGTTAGCAACGATTTCACCAGGGCTTTCCATGCCTCACATAAAGCAACAGACCCAACAAAAGGGACGGGACCACAGCACAGAGCGTAAAGCTCTTCCCTGCTTCTTGTCTGGTGCTTTACAAAGCGCTCGGTCGGTTCATTGTCGCGCGAGGAGGCTTCTCGTTAGGTCAACGTGACACCAAAGTTTCTGGATAATTTGAGGCGGGGGAAAAAAGAAGTCGGCTAAGCCCGTGCACTGCCTTGACAAATACACTTCAGTCTGGATGGGAAGGGAACGTGACAGGGTGCTGAGGCTCTGCAGCTCGCTGCTGAGCTGTAGCTGGTTTAGACGGAGGCCCGGCGGAGGATGTTGTTTCTCCAGCGTGATCTGTCACAGCGCTAACCAGCCAGCAGAGTGACCCACCGTGTCACTCCACTTGGTAGCAACGGAGCCGTTTGACAAATCACCACCGGCAAGAATTTCATTCTGTTGGATAAACTCCTTAAATAAAAGCTCCCCAGCGCTTCCAGGCTGTACATTTCCTGCCCACACAGACACCAAACACCTACCCGTGGCAGCTGGAGAAGGGAGCGGGTAATTCTTCTCTTCTTCCATGAACTGCAAGGCGACGGTGCAGAAATTGCTCTCGTACTGAACCACCAGGTGACTCAGAGCCACCACCAGCTCCTATGGAAACAGCAGGAGGCACAGGGATTTCATGGTTACGTAGGTCATAAAATCATAGAATTGTCAGGGTCAGAAGGGACTGTGAAGATCATCGAGTTCCAACTCCCCTGCGATGGGCAGGCACACTTCCCACTAGAGCAGGTTGCTCAGAGCCTCATCCAACCTGGCCTTCAAAACTTCCAGGGATGGGGCTTCCACCACCTCTCTGGGCAACCTGTGCCAGGGACTCACCACCCTCACGGGGAAGAACTTCTTCCTGACATCCAATCTAAATCTCTCCTCTTCTAGTTTGGATCCATATCACTATCCAACATCCTAAAAAGTCCCTCCTCAGCTTTCTTGTAGCCCCCTTCAGGTCCTGGAAGGCCACCAGAAGGTCTCCTGGGAGCCTTCTCTTCTCCAGACTGAACAACCCCAACTCTCTCAGCCTGTCTCCATAGCAGAGGTGCTCCAGCCCTCAGATCATCCTCGTGGCCCTTCTCTGGACACGTTCCAGCAACTCCAGATGTTTCTTGGAATAGGGGCTCCAGAACTGGAGGCAGGGCTCCAGGTGAGGTCTCAGCAGAGTGGAGTAGAGGGGGAGAATCCCCTCCCTTGCCCTGCTGGCCACGCTTCTCTTGATGTGGCCCAGGATATGGTTGGCTTTCTGGGCTGCAAGTGGGCAGCAATTGATGTTATTGGGTGGTACCGTCAGACAGATGCGGTGTCACTGGAAGTACTGAACTGGTGACCGGTACCCAGCTCCCTCTCCCTGCACCACACACACACGTACACGCGGAGCGCTCGTCCTACAGCCTGTCCTATGTTTGCTCTGAGATGAAGGAAGAAGGCTCTGACAAGAGGCCCGTGGGGACACGGCTCAGCTCTTCCACGAAGAGCTCTGGCGTTGGAATCCCGCGCTGCTGTCAGTCTCGTGCTGACCTGCAACATGAGCAGCTGACAGGAGGACGGGGCTGCCTGCTCACGAGGGACCATCGGTCTACTCCCTCCCGGAGCTGCAGCCAGAGAACCTGGATTAGTGGGGTGGGGAGGGTAGAGAAGGTGAAGTTCAGATCCCCAATTAGGCACTGCTTGCTCTAGGCACTTGGGAGCAGCAACCAGGAGGAGTGGAGAGCTGCCGGTGGTTGCTGTTCTCCCTCCAGAGGACTAATCTCCAAAAGAGAGATTTATGCATCTGAGAGAGCATCCAGGGTGACATGCAGCTCTCTCTTGGATTAAACTGATTAAACGCTGGAACGAGACAAGAAAATTAATCCTCGCGATGCCGGTGACAACTGTCAGGGTGTTGGTGTTCCAGTTAAGTAAACACAAGCGTTAGGACACCTAAGTACACCCATCAAGAACAAGCCAGAACGTCAAAAACTATTTCATCTACTATCGCTGTACGACGGTGCCGCAGAAAGCGCAATTCCCCAAAACCTGGAGACTCACTTTGAAGCCGTCTGTCACCCCTCCCTGGGCTTTCAAAAGCAGCAAGATCCCGTTACTGAATAGAGCTATCTTCTTCCTCCCTCTCCTCTCCCTCCCCTAGCACTGCCACATACTCCACACTTCTAGCAACACGTTACTAGCTCATTTAAAACCCGAGATCCCGTAATGAAAAATACTGCAATCAAACCAGCAATCAACAGAAGAGTTGATTAGCAGACATGCAGCCCAGCAAGAATTCTCACTGTGTTGTGCACCTGAAAAAGACTTCAGTGTGATTGCTCTCCTTCCTCATCCCTGTCTTCACATTCTCTTTGAATTAAAAAAAAAGCAGGATATAAAAATTCCCACCCCTAACAACCAGGAGTAACAATTCCGAGATTGTTCCTCCTGTTCTGGACATTTGCTTAGAGGAACACAGGACGTGAATCCAAGGTCTGCACTCTAAAAGCAGGAACAGTTTGATCTGAACAACACTCTTGTCAACACCCGGACACGCTGACACGCTACACTTCACCGGTATCACTCCCACCAGTAGGCTCCTCATACTGCAGAGGAAATAAAATATCGTGGCGTGCGCATGAGCAAGGGCGAGCGGAGGAAGAGCAGCCCAGAACAGCGCAGCACGCGACCCCCGAGCGGGCAGCGCCAGGCTCAGCGTCGAGCCTTCGGCTCGGTCGCCGGCGTCGCCATCTGAGCGGGCTGCCTCTCCGCAGGGGCTGAAGTTACAAAGCGGGCACTGCCAAATGAGCCCAATTCCTCGACAAGCTCGTTAAATAACGCAGGCTCCAAGAGGCGCGGCGTGGAGCTCACCAGCAGGAACCCGTCCCCCCAGCCCCTCCGTACCTTCCTGACCATGGGGCTCCCGTCGTTGATGAGCTGGGCCAACATCATGGCGACGTTGTGGTCGATGGTGGTGGAGTGATCGGTCCGCTCGGCCGAGTTGCCCACAAACGTTCCCAGCGCGAAGACTGCGGCGCAGCGAACCTGAGAGACACGAACGGTCGGTGTTATTGACCTCTTGTTTCCAGCTCCAAGTCTGCCGGTGGGATTTTGTCATCCCCACAAACGACATCTCTGGAAACCTAGGCTGTTGTTGTCAGGTAAATAGCGAGGGTTAAAGAGAAGCCCACGGGGAGTAAAAAACCAAAACAGATTCAGTAAAGCACGGAGTTTCAAGTTTTCACAGATGCAGGAGTATATTTAATTTCCCAGAATACTTGGTGACCTTCCCATGGGTGATTTTTCCAGTTGACGTTGTCTAGAATATTAATTAACAGAAGTAAGGTACACAGGGAGTTACGGCTGGGATGTCAATCTCCTTAATAAAAGTGTTGAACTACAGCCTTCAGATAAGGGCTCACAGAACAGTAGAAAACGATGGAAAATAAGAAAAGGAGAAGATGCAGCAGCTTGAATCAGGGTGAATTTTGCCAGATCACCAAAGAAGAGAGGGATCAGACGGCTCAGTGATCCTACAGCTTGCCTTGGCAGGGGCTGCAAACGGGCTGGGGGGTTCGGTGCAACCAGGAGGTACTTCACAGGTAGAAAGAGCGGTGGTGGCTTCTCCGTGACAGGCAGCGAGCCCAAGCCCTGCACAAATCCTGCTCAGAACGCAGGGCAAAGACGGGGCCAGAGGAAGGAGGTGGAGGATGCCGGACAGAAAGCCTGAAGGTAAATGGGAAGGGAGCGGTCAGCCGCTGCGCGGTGCAGTGGTGTTTATCTCCAGGCTCCCTTCTGCCCCCCGCCACGGGATTGCGCTGGGGTCTGATGGGCTCTGTCGATCGCAGCCGGGCTCCGCACGAGGGTGGCTCCTCCCTCGGAGTTTGTCACAAAGGTAAGACACAGGCCAATTAAAGATGTATTTTGACACAGACCAGGAGGGGAAACTTTCATACCTCGATAAAATGACTAGAGGGGGATTTCCAAGATGCAGTGAGTTTTAGGAGTACGTTTCTAACGAGTTTCTGATATGCAAGTAAGGAACAAAATGTGGTGTTTCCTAACTCTGGTGCCAAGATTCCTGGACTTCCAGGCTGTACGAATTACCCCTGCATTTCTTTGGTTACTTCTCTTGGGAGGCTTCTACGATCTGCAGCACCTTGAAGAAATAGCCCCAAGATCTTTCTTTGAACCAGACACAACCGTAAAGCTCTTGCAGGCCCCGGTTTTGTAAGAATTTCTGTAGCCCTCTGCCAGAATTCTGACAATTCACCGGGCGTTGACTCAACGAGTCGGATTTTTACCTCTGGGATGGGATCCGAGAGGAGGCTGTAGAGCTTTTCGTGAGCGCTGTCCCTCACACCGCACCACCTGGCCGAGTCAAAGTTCTGCCAAATGCGTCCTAAACAAATGGCCACCCACTGCCGCAGGAGAGGATGCGGATCGTTCAGCTGCTCCAGGCAGATAGCAATCAGGTTTCCTTGAAGGCAAGCTTCCTACAACACAAATCAATGCCATTTGTTTCGGACGACAGCTTCCCACCTCAGCATCAAGAAAAAAAAGATTAGTTCTGCAACAGACAGGAAATCAAGAGAAAATAATTATTCGGTGGTTATAGCCTGATTGTGCTACAAAATACCATTTGGAAGCAGCACAGAGCGAAGGTCAGTTACAGGCTGCTAGAGCTAGTTAGTAGTGGAGCATTAGAAAAGCTTCCTGTAACGCATAAAGCCTGTTTTTTCCTCCCTGGAAATCCACCTCGCAGCTGTCAGAGCCCCAAGGTTTATGGCTCATTCCACCTACCCTTCCCCAGAACTTTATCACGGCCATCAAGTTCCCATTTGATAGGAACGAGGCACTATTTCTTCTCCCCGCGTCGCCTGGAGGGGCTGTTCTTGAGTGACTCGTGTCCTTAACCTCCACTTCCAAGTGCCAGGTACATGATGTGTTTGTCACACTCCCGGGTCAATTTTTCTTTTAATTCACACAAAAATAACGTAAAGCAATCTTCCAGTTCAGGGTTGTGTTTTAATGCGAAGCAAAGGAGAGGCAAGAGAGGGTGAAAAGAAAAAAGGACGTTGGGACTCACCTGTCCCGTATTGTAGTTGTTAACAATCACAGCCAGGATAAAAGCCGTCATTGTCCTGTGTTCAGCCTTAAAACAATACACAATTAATTGTTATCTAGAAAACAGGCCAGAGAACCATTGTAGCCCCTGCCTTCTGAAACGTGAGGTTATTCTAAGTGCAGTTTGTACCACATTAAAAGATCAAGAGAAGGGAAAGCCGTCCTGTCACTGGTCACACCTGAGATGCTGCGCCAGCCACGCCACCACCATCCTCCCAACCAACCCCCCTGAGGAGCCACACACACACCTCTGACAGGGAGCCACAAAAAAGGACTTTTGCAGAGGGAACTACGAAAGTCACAGCGCAACGAGGCTGCCTCTGCACCCAGCCCCCAGGAGCCCCCAGCTCCCACCATCGCCACCGAGTCATCTGTGCTTATACAACTTCACGCAAGAGGGTCAATGCGTGGTTGCGTTGGCTGCCTTGTCGGCGCAGCCTGGCAGCAGCATTTCTGACTCCGCCGGTCACCGAGTCCCCAGCTCAGCGAGGACTCTGCCCAGGAGAGCAGCGGGTGTCAGAGGGGATGGAGGTGGGAGGCACCAACCCCATCAGAACAGCAACAGATAAGCCAAGAGACGCGAAGCAAAGGGCGGAAGAGCCTGAATGAAGATGACTTGTCCTTACTGGCATATAAGGATCTGCCAGAACTGAAAGGAAATACTTGTGGCCGTTGTCCTTCACAAGGTCAGCTTGGCAGGACTGAAAAATGAGACAGAGAAAAACACAATGAGTACAGTAACACAGAAGTATTTTTTTTCCTCTACTGATGTACGAGGATTTCACATCTTACATCGTTTTTCTCAAATCCTGTTTTCACTTGAGAAGCAAAATAAATCACGAGCCCTGCGCTGGGGCCACAGCCCAACATCCCCACAGGAGAAGGGACGACAGGGAAGTGCGGGGTCTAAAGCAGGGAACCCTCCATCAGCCTCCGACACGACACCAACCGTAGCGGAAAATGTCACCTCCTGCTTAGGAGAGGAGTCAAAATCGGCATCTCTCTGTCCCACATTAAACCTCCACCAGTACTGGAGAGTCACCACAGGCAAAAACAAGGAGGAATCTGATTCATTTTTTTTCTGTTTACATCTATCAGGAATGTACGATTGGATCTTCTGCAAGCCCTGGTCTAATTCCTGCTTGGTTTCCAACCTCACACCACTGCGATCAGCTCACTGCAGATCAGGTTTGGGGAGAAGCGCTGTTTGCTGCCATCCAGTTGGACAGTCCGATACCGGGGTCCCTCCTCGTCCCCCCGGCCACCCACCAGCTCTTACCCACAGGACTCCAGAACAGGGAAGTTTTTGGCCAAGTCTGGTCCGTGGCTTTTTTTAATAAAGGCAGCACCCTGTTCCCCAGGGTTGTGGGAGGCGCAGTTTGACAGCACTCTCCTCTCCAGTTCTTTCTGCACCACTGTAGCTGATTTTCCAGCTCAGGGTGGCAGCCAGCACGGGAGAGGGTCCTGTGAATGCCAACGTACCACCTTTCACGGGCAGGACAGCTCTCGGAGGCTGCCGCACACGCCAAGCCCAGCACACGCTTCCCTTAGAGCGGCTCACGTCACCGAGCTGCCACCGGTCACTCTGCACAGGGTGGGCGAGGAATTATTCATTCTTTACACATTCGCTCTTTACATATTGCCCAATCCCTGCCTAGAAGGGACTAGATTTTGAGAGGAGTTTTCAACCCATCTACATAAATCAGAGAATCCTAGAATGTTAGGGTTTGGAAGGGACCTCAGGAGATCGAGTCCAACCCCCTGCCAGAGCAGGATCCCCCAGGGCAGGCCACATAGGAACAGATCCAGGGGGGGTTGGAAAGTCTCCAGAGAAGGAGACTCCACCACCTCTCTGGGCAGCCTGGGCCAGGCTCTGTCACCCTCACAGTGAAGAAGTTTTTCCTTCTGTGGAGGTGGAACCTCCTGTGCTCCAGCTTGTATCTGTTATTTCTTGTCCTATTACTGGGCACCACAGAAAAGAGCCTGGCCCCTTCCACTTGACCCCCACCCCTTAGAGATTTATAGACATGAATCAGATCCCCTCTCAGCCTTCTCTTCTCCAGACTAAACAGCCTCAGTTCTCTCAGCCTTTCCTCACAAGAGAGATGTTCCAGCCCCTTCATCATCCCTGCAGCCTCTGTTGAACTCTTTCCCATAGATCCCTGTTTCTCTTATATTGGGGAGCCCAAAACTGGTTCCAATATTCCAGGTGTGGTCTCCCCAGGGCAGAGCAGAGGGGCAGGAGACCCTCCCTAGACCCGCTGGACACAGTTTTCTTAATGCCCCGCAGGAGACCATTGGCCTCTTGGCTACAAGTGCCCGTTGCTGTCCCATGGAGAACTTACTAATCACTGTGTGAGACTAATCGCTGTACTATCTGGTCAGGCACAGCAGTAGCCTGTAGTAGCGTGCAGTAGCATGTAGAGGCGTGTCGTAGCGTGACACAATCAACCTGCAGAGCAACTCCCCGTCCTCAACAGCCCGTGAGGGGAACACGGCAGGTTTTCCTGGGGGAGCACCATCAGAAGCCTGCGGCACACACCCTGGTTCTGCAAACACACCAACGCGGGCTTCGGGTTGACATATCAGGGTCAAACCGAAATAACATACACTACAAAAGTGAAGATTTAAGAGAGGAAATACTGACTTAGAGATCAGACTCCCCGTGACTGTGGTTCTATCGTGCGCTTCACGCCAGAGACAGGATCATGTATTTTTTATCAAGAGGAGAAGGTGAAGGAGGGAACTAATTGTTGAAAGGAGAGGGGATGGCAAGGCAGAGATGCAAGAGAATATTTTATTGCTGAAGGGAGTAAAGATGCTGGTTTTGGCAGACCAAAGAGCAGAGGGAATGGATTGATGCCAGGCTGCAGCTACGAGAGGCTTTCCTGACTTCTGTGTAACGCAGCACAAAGAACAGGCTCCTTCTCCCCTGCCCTTTTCATTCCCAGTGTGAATGCTTCGTGTTCCTCACAGAACCCAATCTCTTCGCTCTCACGTCGGCAGACAGACACCGGCAGAGAGCAGGTTGCCCATCCTCCCACTCCATTTACTGTGCTGTCCCCTGTGCCCTCCCTCGGCAGCGCTCGCTGCGCCTCCCTCCCGAAGCTGCTCCCTCCTCCCCTCCCACGGGCATCACCGGTTTGTGGGGATAGTGAGTGAAACAGCGGAAAGAATTCCAAATAAAAAAACCCTCAGAGTAGTTTTTTGCGTTGTTTTGTGGTAAAGCACAGCCTGCCAAAGGGGTGAGGCAATAAAACAGAGCATGAGGGGGGCTGGTGCCAATGGTGGCGTGAGGGACGTGGGGGAAAGAGTCCTCTCGGATCGGCTTCGGCACCCGAGCGAGAGACGACACCACACTCCGTGGGAATTGTACAGGAGCCCACTCTGAAACGTACCTGGGGCTGCAGCCTTGACCATCAAAAATAAGCTGTTCAAGAGTAGCTTTAAGACGAATAGTTTTCATTTTCTTCCCTTTCCAAAACCCTCTTAGGATGTTAATGAAAATATATTTGTAAAACTAAACCTGACAACGGTAGATCAGCAGTGGGGAAAAAATCCAACTAATTTGATATTATTCTCCATACTGAAAGGGAAGAGGTATAACAGAAATAACCCCCAAACAGGCCAGGTTCAACTTCTACAAGCTGTTCAGACAATTCTGTACCGGCTTATACTCGTGCCTGCAATTAAGTGTGTGTGCCACTCCTAATAATTTTATATTGCTCAACTAATTGCACCCACAAACCCTGGAGTCATAGATACGACTACACAAAAACAAAGGGGTATCTTCCCCAATAAAGATGCAACCAGTGAGATCTGGTGGCTTTTACCTGGAGCCCCAACACCCTAGAACCAGAGGAGGGAAGAGGAACCGTGAGACGTTAACGTGGCGCTGCCACGTTCACAGCCCCGGGCAGGTATGAAGAGTTGGGCGGCCAAGCTACCCAGTGTCACCACCTTCATGGGGGTTCCTGCTCCCAGGATTCACAGAAGTCAGCTTCCCTACAAGCCCAACACATTAATGAGATAATGGGCTGGTCTCCAGCTAATGCAGCGTGGTTTTGAAGTGCCTCAAGTCTAAAGCAACTGGATAAAGCAAACGGGGATGAAGGGGGGGAAAAAAGCACATTGGTGAAACCCCGAAGAAACAGCCAAGTTCAGAAGTACTCACACTGTCCACTGCCAGAATTTTGGCCCAGATGAAGACAAGGAGCGGTCTCAGCTCACGAGCTGAACTTTGAAGCAGCTTCAGCACATATGGGAAAATGCCAACGGACAGGGCCTGGGGAGCCGGAGAGAAGAGCAAAGCCTGGTGAAGGGCTCAGCTCCGCGCAGGGGCAGGAGCGAGCCCGCCCAGAAGACGCGGCACATTGAACGACACTAGGTGAGAAACCTGGTAGAAAACAAGTTGGTGCATTTCTAGCCAGAAGGGGTTCCCTGTGTATTTGTCTATTGCTCGTTTTAATCTTGGTTGTCACCAGCTATTTTCAGACTCATTTGGTCCGCGGAGACCCAGAGTTAATCTCGCACCAGCTTTTACTCATTACAGCCCGTGCTATTTTATGCTTAGTGATACGTTGTGCTCTCCTCAGCTGGGGCCATTTGCTCTCACAAGTAAACACATTGCAAAAGCTCAATAATTACAGCCTTCCCCGTGGAAATTAAACGGGCCTCTCGCCTTAAGCAGTCTTTCTACCCAGCCTTTTCCACGGGATTAGAGGCTGCGCTCGCAGGAGGCCACGCGACACGTGAAACCTCTGAGAATCCCACCAGAGCTGCCGATGGCTCCTCCCAAAGCACAGTGTAAAGGGAATGTACGGTGGGGGATCCAGCGCCGGGCTCCGGGGGAGCTGTAGCCACACAAGCCAGCAGCAGCTGAGCGTCACCCCGTGACACGGCCACCGGGGTCCATAAAGCAGGTAATGCCCAGAGCCAGGGATGCTGTGGTTGACCTGCAGCTACGTTGTGATCCTCACAGAAGGTTATAATCCAAAGGTCTTAAAATCTCCTTTCCTGCACCCTTGCTTCTGCCCCCCAGGGCGCAGCTGTCTGCAGAGGAACGCAGAGGCGGGTCTTGGCCGAGATGAAGGAGCCACTGAGATGAAGGACACTAAAAAGTCCCATCATTAAGCTACTCCCTGACCAGTTGGTGGTTTGTCTTCATCGTTTTTATCAACAAACAGCTCCATTTACAGGAGTGTTTTAAACTGTCCCTCTGTTTAATTCTTATTTATTACCCGCACTGTGCTAAGCCACTTTCCAAAAGGCAGAAGGCAGCTGCTGCCTTCTCAGAAGAGCTTATAAAATCCACAGACCACACAGATAAAGCAAGAGAAGAAAATCATGCAGCCAGTGAGCTGAGAGAACAGATGATAAACCTATGTGCTATTTCGTTGTTATTTATTTCACAGGACAAACCCTCTTGCTTGTCCCAGCTATCTCCCCATTTCCTTACAATATTCCCGTCCTGTACAATATTTTACAGTGAGCTATTCCCAAGCAACTCCTCTTTGTTGCAATGCAAACGAGCAGCTCTTTGGCCTTCTTGATTAATACAAACCACTTTTCTTTCAGGGATGCTTGCTCCAGTTTCACACACACGAACACATAAAGCACTGGTCATTTGTCAAATCCACGGAGTATCCTCCACATCTTCCTCCCATAAATCATCATTTGTGTTTATCGCCTATACTGAGCTAAACTGGACTGCTACAGGGCAATATGGAACATCCACGTACCAAGCTGACCGCCCAGGGACCCAGGTCCAAAAATCTCCCCAGCAAATCAAGAGCTCGCAGCCGATGGACCTGGCTCAGCAGCACCTGCAGAGGAGAGGGACAGAGGTCATTGCCACAAAGAACACAACTAACTACAGCGCAGACAGAAGAGGAGGACCGGGCACGGCGGTTCCTACGCAGCACAGCTCTGCTCGACGGAAGCGGTCCCTACGGATTTTGAATATTCCCAGCGTACCACCTGCCTCTCCCCAGCGGAGCAGGAACACGACTGTATCTGCAGGAGGAATTCAAAGGTGAGCAAAAGGCCCAGTCTCCCATTACTCAAAACAGCTCAGAAGCAGAAAAAGAGGCTTTGCCTTCCTTGGCAAATCGATATAAGAGACTTAAGAGGGAAGCAAAAGGTCACATTAGTCGTTAATAAAAATCTCATTAAAACAGAGTCTGACAACGATAATGAGGTGGTAGTTTACTGGCTTATACCTACCCTGGTGTGAAATATTAACAGACAGACTTTCAGTTCTTAATCTCCTTAACAGATGTAAGATATTGGAATGCAACGTTTAATCCTCAGTTTAAATTGAGGAACATCCCTCAGCGTGGGTCTCAGGGAAGGAGACTCGTTGATTTACCTCCCCAATTCCATCCTCTTCTCAGTGTTTTTCCAGGCTACATATTCAAATTAAATTATTTTTCATGTTTAATATTGAAGAACAACTAAATTACTTGGCTCATGTCTCATACCACGGACGACTGAAAGTAGACACTGATGTTGTGCAGAAAAGATCCAGAAGAAAAAGAAGAAGACAGGAGGAAGTGTTGGCTACTTCAATCATTTCACCCCTGAATATCAGAGCTCAGGTCTCAGGACAGGTCACAAGAGAAAGGATTTTGGTCATCCTGCCCTAGTTGGCACCAGCCTGTTCCATAAACTTACTAGAGAACTTGGCAGGATTAACCATGTGCTCGAAAGGTGCCGGCACAGGAATCACAGGGGCAGCTGCTGGAGATTAAAGCGGTGACAGAAACCAGGGCACGGGGGAAGCTGGCGCAGGGCTGAGCCCACGGTCGGGGCCACGTCAGGCGATGGAAGGTGGGCAGACCTGACAATGCTGTTGTTATCTGGCCTTCAGGAAAAACCACAACTCAGTCCATGAATTCTGTCATAGCCGGGGAAAAACCAGATGTAATTGAAAAGGATTTGTGGGCGAAGACACAAACGCACATCTCAACATCACCAGCTTCCCACAAGAATCTTTAACCAAACCAACCTGCGTTTGAATTTGAAAGCTCGGTTTCATTGTTTTCAAAACCAAAAACCACCATCATAGAATCCTAGAATGGCTTCAGTTGGAAGGGACCTTGAAGCCCATCCAGTTCCAACCCCCTGCCATGGGCAGGGACACCTCCCACTAGAGCAGGTTGTCCAGAGCCTCATCCAGTCTGGGCTTCAACACTTCCAGGGATGAGGTGTCCACAGCTTCTCTGGGCAACCCCTTCCAGGGTCTCACCACCCTCAGAGTAAAGAACTTCTTCCTAATGTCCCATCTAAATCTCCCCTGCTCTAGTTTGAAATCATTGCCCCTGGTCCTATCACCACATGCCTGTTGGGTTTTTTCCCACTTCCCAAACTGATCTGCACAATAATCTGAAGCCAAACCTGTTAACAAGCGGTCTTATTCCAATACACAATTGATATGCTTCATTGTAAGTACCTTGTCCTGGCTCATTTTTCCTCCAGGAAGGAACGCAGGTTCCTTTGCCAGGTGACCTCTCAAATCCCACCACAAGGTTGAGGCACCTGCAGAACCCTCTGGTGCCAAGTAATTCCCTGGAAAGCAGTGAAGCTGGTGCTGGAGCAGAAGCCTGCCTTCTCCCACCGCAGTGCTGGAGATAAACCACACATCTGTTTATCCAGCTGATCTCTCGAGCCTTGGGAGGCTGAGGGAAGTTAAGATTTTGTCTTACAGAGATTGATGGTGCTGTCAGTCACTGAACAAGCTGGGAGCTAACAGAGGGACGGTGAGTGCTCTCACATTTAGTGAAAGCAATCACACATCCTTGTACAAGGGACTGGAATGATGCTCCTTGAAACAGAAAAACTTTAAATTTTGCTGCCTGGTAGAGAAGAGGCCAGAGCTACCTTGACGAGGGTTTATATTTCTGTCAATACAAACTCCTGGGGAGGAGAGGACAAGAGCAGATGACAACTGTAATATGTGCCTGGCCATAAAATATTATTTGGAACGAGGCGTTCTGTTTCTCCTGGATTTACTTCTCCTTTATACGTATGGACTTGCTCTAGTCTGAGCAAATGCCGACCAGAACTCTACACTCCTTCCAGGCACGGTCTTCAGAGACTTGTTTCTATGTTCTTGCAGCAACATTTCAGCAGCACATTAAAGGGAACACTTCCCAGGCTGTACCAGGCAGAGAAAGAAGCCATTTCACAACTATCTACACTGCAGTAACTTCCACTTTTCCGAAAACAGAAGATGAAGTCCCTGCCTGCCAGAGTTGGCAAACAGAGGAGATACCACAGGAGGAAACCACCAAGATGCGCCACTCCGTGAAAAAGCTGTGTCAATCCAGAGCAGAAAGAGGCACCAGAGCCGGATGCCGTTGAAGCTGCAAATGGACTAGAGAGGGAAGTTTTGCTCGACAGAGGGTGAAGGAGCAGGGGGAAGCAAAGCACTTTGTCTTCACCCACACGCTCTAGTAACCACGGCACCAGCTCCAACCAACGCTGAAGGGGCCCACGCGATTCCTGTACCCAGCCGCCATCTGGCCGGCAGCGCAGCACCGGGCGGGGGCGGGAGAGTCGGACGCAGACACCGCGAGTCGGCTCCGCCGAGCCCCCGGCCCTCACCTGCAGGACGATGGGGAGCTGCTCCGGGGGGTTGCGGTTCTCCACGCCCATGGTCAGCCACACCTGGAAAGCCGTCAGCTGCTCCGCGAAGAAGGGACTGTGCTGAGGAGCAAGGACAGGAATGCAAGGCGGTTAAAGAAAAATTTTAAAAAGTGAAGCAAATAGTTTTGGCACTTACAGACTCGCAGTTTATTGTTTCCAAAACTATTCCATTTTATTGGCACATGTTTGTTTGGAAGAGAACTTTTGAGTTTATCAGGTTCAACACAGCACTGCCAGGGGACCTCTGAGCCCTGTCCCTCAGCACCACATCTCCACGCCTTAGAAACCCCTCCAGGGATCAGGGGGACTCCAGCCCTGCCCTGGGCAGCCTGGGACAGGCCTGGACAACCCTGGAGGGGGAGAAATTGTTCCTCAGCTCCAACCTAAACCTCCTCTGTGGCAACTTGAGGCTGGTTCCTCTTGTCCTGTCACTTGTTTCTTGGGAGCCGAGCCCAACCCTCCCTGGCTCCAACCTCCTGTCAGAGAGTTGTGGAGAGCCAGAAGGTCTCCCCTGAAGCTGGGCCCATCTCCCACCAGCACAGCTGCGCTGGAAGAAAGAACCTTTTTGTCATCATCACACCCAGCGTGGATACAAGCCAGGTATGAGCAAGCACTGACCAAAGCACACAGCAGCGGCCAGTTAGAAATCCACAGGGAAAGAGAAATCGAGGGAGAAGCGGCGAGGAGGGAGAGAGAACCAACCCCAACCTGGACATGACACCCCATCTCTCCCCCACCCCACTCCCTGGTACGAGCACTGTCAGCCTGCAGGCCCTTCTCCCTCAGCTTATCCCGTTTTCTGGGTCTGTCAAGGACAGAACTCCTAGAGAACGAGCAGAAGTCAGAGGCAGGTGGTTTATCAGAAACAGGTGCTGCTGAAATAGAACAGCCCTGAAGAGATTATCAATTGCTTTATCCAGGCCCAGAGCGGACTCTAAACCCGCAGCAGCCACAGCGGCCGGACGGCAGCAGGTGATCCTGTGGCTCAGCCGGGTGGCTCAGTCAGGGCCACCGACTCCTGCAACGGGCTGACCGACCTCAGCCAGGTGACATCCCTGGCCCGGCCTTGCACGAGCGGCCGGTCCTCCCAGCATCGCTGCCGGCCGGCAGCGGCCAGCCCCCTCTGATACACCACGCTTCTCGCCGGGCGTAAATCAAGAGGTGTGATGGCAAAACGTTGATTAGAGCACAATGGAGTAGATGAAAGATGTGCAGCCGTCGGTCTGCTCCAGCCGCCGGTCACAGCGCAGAGCTAAGACCCTTCCACTCCCTCCCAAACAAACAGCCAGGTTTCCTATTCCCCTGGGTGTCTCAAGAGAGATGTTCGACAGGTTAACATCTGACCCCTCTCCACAGAGCAGGCACAGACTGACATGGTACTAATCACATTGGATTTTAAATCAAAGCCTAAGGAAGAGCTCCGAAGAACCCGACCCTGCCTTTACAGCTGGTGCCTGGGCGAGCTCAGAAATGCGCGGCGCTCAGGCTCCCAGCGGCAACTGCACGTCCACGGCTCCACCTACCCCAAGTTTCAGCCACAATACACAAGAATTTACATTGGTCAGCCTTGGAAACCTGCCTGTAAATTGTTTCTGCCCTATCATGAGTAGCTGAGGATGAGCACTCTTATTTGCCGATCCCTTGTCTAATCCCTACCAAGCCTGCGCCTCTCTCGTCCCTGAAACCCACAGAAACGTGCGAAAGTTCCACTCACCAGACGGTGAGTGCCCAGATGAGACCAATACAAAAGCACCCACCAACATGGTAAGACACCTGAAGCAAAAATGAACATAAGCCAGGAGAGGAAAAATCATATTTGTTTCAATTTTAAAATAAAGCACAGACAGCGGGGAAGGAAAGAGGTGGGAGGATAAAAGCCTGAGGTGAGAGCATCTCAATCAAGCCCTGCCCTCGTAGAAGTCAATAGTTCCCCTTCTGTACCCGGGTGTTGGCAGACAACCGGCAACTGCAGCCAGAAAATATTTTTGGAAGGTCGGTAACATCAGTAAAGTGTAGGAATGTTACAGTCAAATTAGAGAGAACATCAGGGTAGAATAGGTACCTGAGGTGGTGCAGTAATTACGATTTAAAGGTTTCCCTTCATGAAATGTCAAAGGAGTATCAAGAAAAATCCATCTGACTAGAGGAATTTAAGCCAAATATAACATAAGAAAATTTACTTTTCTGCTCTCTGAGATTAACTAAAGTAGAACCCCCCCCAGTGACTCATATTAATGATATTGAGGCTTAAGAAGACTCTTTGGACATACCCTCAACCTCATTTTATGCTTATTTGAAAATAACTCTACTAAGAGATAATCTTCACGCTATTAAAGTTTTTCATTTCAAAAATCACGCTGACCCATTGGGATTTTTTTTGGTAACGATACCCTTAGTCAAGACTGAGTGCTCTGAGATTTATTGAAGAGTCAGGTCTCGGGCATCATTTCTCTTGACAGGAGTCTCCTCCTCACCCACGGGTGTGGGCCGAGTCTGACCTCATACAGGAGTGAGGAACTGAACGTTGATTTTCTATCTGCTCCTCTAAGTGAGGTGAGGAGACCTTTACAGTCTTCTAAAAATACAAACCCTTAAACTGCAGCAATTCAAGACTCGACAAGAAAAAGCGAAGTGCTAAACTGAGGTTTCATACAACGGGTTAAACACAACATTTCCAGGTATTATCCAACTCACCCTAAAGGCTGTTCCTTCCTCTATAATTGTAGGTAACTGGGAAAGGCAAATATCCACTGCGAGGTCCCACGCTTGCCTAGAGAAAAAGGAGAAAGAGGAAGAAGTCACGACAAGTGATCCATAAATGATACCAATGTAAATTTAAATCCTGGTCATACAAGTGTGTGGACGAAGCAGCGTTGTCTGACTGGCTTAGAAACACTTAATATTCCTTTTTTAAATTTTTTTTTTCACAAGTATAACATATGAAAACTGTTCAGAAAAACAGAGAGACGGTCTAGTCCAGCATGGTATCAGGCTGGCCAACGAAACGTGAGCGAGGTACAAAGCTCCCAGCAGAAGTTCAGGGAAAGGGCTTCTCTCTGCGACGCAGAAAGAAGCCAGAGCGAGCTGAACTTTTATTCTGCACTTGTCCTCACGCTAAAATGGGTGACTTCTTTTCAAACTAGAAAAACGGACTCAATCCTGGATCAGCTCCCAGCCCGAGTCCTTCGGCACGCACCCCCTCACACCCACCTCTCTGCTCCAGTGACGCCGGAACGGCTCAGGAAGAGCCGACAACCCCTCCAACCCCCATCCACACCACCACGCTGATCCTCCTTTCCCACATCCCGACAGGGATCCCGCGTCACCGCGCGCAGCGATCGCTGAGGAAACGAGCCCGGTCTCCGTTAACCAAACGCCGAGCTGGGCTGTGCGCCCTGAGGACGAAGGGGCACAGCCTAAACTAGAAGAGGAGAAAATTCTTACAGATTTCAGTTTCTACCGTTATCTCCTCTGCTATTTAACGGTTGAAGCGTTGTGACTGGCACCATTTTAGCGTTGCAGTTGTAACAGGACGTAAACCACGTGCAGTGGCCAAGGAACCTGTAGTGGCTGATTCAGTGCAAACAAAAACTGTGCCAAGAGTCTGCTTCAAAATGCTCCAAGGTAAGATAAATGTCTTGGGCCTCCAAAGGTTCTAAAACACCTCTACAAAAGTGAAATAGCCACTTTTTTTTTCCCAGAAATGAAATCCCTACTCTATCCATAGGCGTTCCACGCACTTTCCATTTGAATACATGAATTTATGCACTTGGAAAGGCCACTGAGTTAAACCACCACCCGCTGGGCTTCTTACACAGAAGAAACTAATTCACTCTCCGGACACATTTTCTCTTCCATGGTTGGTGGCCATCGCACGTTAACACCAACAGGATAAGCAATTCTTCTTCTCTTAGGAACATTTGCAGACATAAGGCCATAGGTGATAATCAAGACAGTGCATTTTAGTTACCTGCTCTAATAAGTTCTTAAATGACCCTGTTTTGAGCCAAACAAAGCCTTCCATCAGAACAACCGCCGAGCAACATCTCTCCCATCAGCCTATCCGGCAGCTCAAAACCAATCGCTCCCATTAGACGGACAGATAAACCATAAGGCTCTCCCATTCCTTCTACGGATCCAAGAGATGCAGGTCGGTTTGGCAGCCCCAGACTTCATCCCTCTGCTTCACAACATTCCCCTTCCGCTTGACGAATTGCTGCCAATATAATTAAGAGGTAATGGAGAGATAATCAAAGCCCGGGCAACAAATGCTTCCCGCGTGCTCAATAAAGGCTCGTGCTGGAGACAAAGTGTTTGCACAGAGCTGACGAGAGAGATACTTATTCCTGGTTGAGGCAGAGGCGAAGTCAATTAGTGCAAATATAAAGATAGTTTTGCTTCAAGCAAAGAGCGAACATTTCTGACTTTCAGGTTTCTTGGAGGAACGGGCAACACCAGCTAAAGAAATTCTCTCAGACGTTAGAAACGGCCAACACGCGGTGCCTCTGAGGTAAGTTTTCCTACGCAGAAGAAAAATGGTTTAGAGATCAGACAACGAGTCTTATTTTGGCTGCCTATAAAAGGATTCTGCGTAGGTCATTATCCTGCAGAGGCACAGAGCTAAGATGCTGAGCTCCCCCCAGTCATTTTAGGTAAGGAGCACTAAAACTGCTGTAAAAATGTCCAAACCAGCCGGGCAAGGTCAAATCTCCGAGGTTTTAAGTGTTAGCAGAAAGAACACACAAAAATTTAAAGAGATTTTAGTAGATTAAAACAAAATCTCTTTTTATGCTTCTAGAAAGAGGCCATTAAAAATCGATACAGCCACGGAGCCAACGTCACTCCCGCTCTTAAAAGAGTAACCACCAACGTCAGATCTTAACACCACTGCTCACGGCCGCCTAGAGAGCTGCTGATCCACATCCACGGTGGAAGAGACCCATCACTTCAAATACTATAAATTCCCCGGCCATTCCCGAGGATCCCAGCACACCGCCTCTGCTCCGGCTGCAGGAACCAGCAAACCTCCCACCAAGGAGACACGGAGCCGAGGGCAGCTCTGCCCACAGTGAAGCTTCGTTACGGCCAACGACACGAGAACAGCGGCACGATCCTCGTGAGACTTCGGGCTGCACATGAGATGCCACAGAGCTCGCTCGCCGTCTCGGCAAAACTGGCATCAAACCAGCATGGAAATAATTAAAAGTTTCAAAAGAAGCCACAAAAGAGTGGGGAGGGATTAACTCCTCGGGGTAGGCAAAGAGAAATGGAAGGGGGGAAATACTTGTTAGAGTCCTGGTGAAAATAACGGCTGGGGGTGGTGGGGAGGAGCAGCAGCGATTGACTGGTTTAATATGCCAAAGGGAACCAGAAATGTGGGCCAATTGCAGATACGCTCGCGGAACTAATATCACGCTTTAGCAGACAAACAAGAGATAAATTAGGGAGCAGCAGGGGAACGAGGATGGGTGGCGCCGCATCCTGGAAGTGATTTATGACAGCCAACCCAAGAGATCGTTGCTTCTCTTCCTTCTTTGCAGAGAATGCTGTTTGCAAGGCGCTGCGGAAGATTTGTTTTCCCTACATTAGTCACAAAAGAGCTGGGTAATCCCTCAGTGTTATTCTTTCCTCCCCCCTTACTGTGCTCTTCTAATAATCCTGGACCCACCCACTGCAATGAGACGATGCTATGACGCATCCACTGGGCAATAACCCACTGAAACACCGCAGCGTTTCGACTTCACTATATGATGCTACCAAAGAACGCGTTCGTGAGGTTTTTTTAATACTACGTTGTCCTCATCGCTCCGTATGGACAAGAAATCGATAGCGCAGCGCATGAGAAGAGAGCACGTCTCCTCTCCATACGCCCCAGGTAGGGCAGCAGCCATCACACTTAACGTAAAGTTTTAACCAATTCCCGTCACATCTCCCGAAAACAAAGGGCAACAAAACTGAGCCATCCTGCTAGCGACTGATTTGACCAAGCCCAAAGGATCTCCACCATACACCATCTATCAGGAGGTGGCCATTTCCACTGGGTCCAAACCCAACCCGTATGAGGCAGTGCCTGGAAAGATCCTGGAAAGAGGCACCTCTGGAGGTGAAGCTCGAGTTACCCACCAGCCCTCAAACCACAAGTTCCAGTGTTTTATGCAATCACACACAGAGCACGGCTGCAGTTACCCCTGGGCTTGCTCAGGACCCAGCAGCTTTCCTAGGATCGCATCTCAAAAAACACAAAAGCCTCTCCCCGTGCTCCTCGCTCCATCCTGGTACAGAAAGGGGTAGGACAGAGCGGGGGGTTCTCCTCAGGTTCAACAGCTGAGAAAACGCGCTTACTCTCATGCATCTCCCGCATATATTTCAGAATAAATGTCTGCTAATCCTCTCCTTAGCTGGAAGGTTGGCTCAGACAAAAACACAGGCAAGAAAGTGCTCTAGTGTGTCCAAAGCAAGCAAAGCCCTGCGGCGTGCCAGCAGAAACAGCCGGCGAAGAGGAGAGGCCAGCAGCGCCCCGCGCCTCGCTCGGCACCCGGCCGTCACTTCCCCAGGGCTCTCACCGTACAAGGCGTGAAAGGGCTCTGCATTTCAGAAGAGATGAAAATTAAAAATGAAACGGCACCGCTCCTCCGTAATCCTACAATAAAAATTAAGCGGCGAAAGAGCTCCCCTGAATTCCGTCATTAACTCTCTCCTCCCGTGACAGAAATACTCGCCTACTCCTCTTTATATTTTAGATTCAATTTCTGTTCACCCTTCAGCACCAAGTCCCCATTCACATACACCCCCCCCCAGTCCAATACCAGCTTCACGACAGTAGGGACTGCTTCAACTTTTAATAATTTAACATAAACTCATCCAGCTGCCCTTACTTTGTTTCTCGGAGGTGCTGCAGAGTTTGGAGTGCTAAGGAAAGAGCAGAAGGCTGAGAGCTCCAGCTTTGCTCAGTGGCTGGTTCATTGTGCAAACCCACGAAACGCTCAGGGGTGGAAGCCTCCAGCAACACCTTAAGAGCATAAACGAAGAGCGGTTGCCGAGACGTGCGTTAGTCTCTCTTCACCCCCGTCGCTGGCAGACCACGAGGGCAGAGTTTCTTACACTCAACGTCTTCTGGGCTGAGTCAACGTCTAACGCTTTTAATTCTCATCACATATTTTATAACGTATTATTGATGTCTTTTAACACTCTCTCTTCTTCGGGGGATAGTTTGTATTCCATCGCAGCGCGCACGAGATCAGTGAAAATGAGCATTTCTCACCGGGACAGTCGTGTTGAGGAGCAACTAAAGAGAAATTGGAGCCGTTTGTGTTTTGGGGCCCAGACACCAGGTACCTGCCTGCTTTGAGTTGTGTTTCTGGAACTGTTAAATATTTCAGGCTTTATTGAGTATGTTGGACAAGATCTTTCGCATTTGTGGTTTTTTTTTCTGCAAGTATAATTCAACAATATACCCTGTTTGACAGAATTTTCAGATTTCAGCCTGAATTCACCTGCTTCCAGCGACACCGCGAACTCCCTCAGCTGCGTTTAGGCCTCTCGGCTGGGAAGCTGCTCAGACACAGCTATTTTTAAAAAATATTTATTGCTCTGAGTATTTGGTACAACCACGAAATCCTCCTTTCTTCCAGCAGCGCATTCTCCTGCTCCGGCCACAACTTAACGCACACGCTTGGCTATTTTTGTCCTGCATTTCTCTCCATTAAACTATTTGTAGTCCGATAATGGGTCTTGGAGATGTTAAGACCAACGCATAGACACACGCCAAAAAAACCTGGTTCACTCAACGGCATAATCTGAACTAATCTAATCCTTCAAACGGCTCCAAAGAGCCTTTCAAACAATCCCTTTCTCCTCGCTGAGACGCTTTCTACGTAGCTCAGCGCGACTCGCCTCGCTGAGGACCCGGCGAGCCGATCCGCACCCATCCCGCCACGTTCCCACAGCGCCCGCAGGCTCCGGCTCCTCTCGTACCGGGAACTGGGTCGCTAGATGATGGTTTTCTTTTCAGCTCAAATTTCAAGCTTCTTTTACTTGCTGTACGTTACGAGTTCCCTTCAGCTAGAATTTCCCGGCCGGTGCGTACGCTCTCGCCACATTTCTATTACGGCCAAATCACAGCTCTTCCAAAGCATCATTAAGGTACTTTGGTTTTAATATACGACCGACGTTCGGAAATATTTCCAAACACATTATTGGGTCTTTTCAAAGGCCATGAATATAACTTGCTGGCAACAGCAGTAAAGTATAAACCGTAATCCATCACAACAGAGATCAAGATGCTGACAGGGCATCAGGCCTCCTATTCTTACCGCACAACGGGCGGAATGACTCTCGAAGCCGAACGGCGCAGCCAGTCAATCAATATATATTAATATTAATACTTCTATTATAGCAGTGCCTGCAGCAGCTCAGAACCTACAGTGCAAGGCTGAACAAATACAAATAAACAGCTCGTGCCCAGGAGGGTTTAAGCCTAAATAGGTAAAACAGAGAAAGCCAATAAAAGTACGAAAGACACAAAGAATATATATTAATGTGTCAGAGCCTACCAAAGAGGGTGAGGTCATCAAGATCAGCTCTCCCAGGTCCCAAATACAGCGCCCTTCTTGGGGAAACAAAAAACCTGACAGCTTGTGGGTCAAATTTCGCCTCAAAAAAAAAAAAGTTTTCACTTTTCTTCCTTTTTTCAGGTAAAAAGGATAATTAACATAATTGGTAACAGTGGCCTCCCAAATGACTTGGCCAGAAGAACACTCCCTGGGCCATCTCTCCTGCCCCCCCAATTCCATTACCTCGTTTATCTAAACAGTAAAATGGGTTTGGAGGTTTCAGATCAGGGATCCATTAGAAAATTCTTGAATGAAAGGTAATAGATAAGTGCAGATGATTATTTTTAGAAAATATTTAAGCGAGTCCTAATTTAGTTTCTAAATCTGTCCACTAAAAGTTCATAAGCACACACTGAGCCACCTCTGACAGAAGTGGAATTTTCCCCTTTGCCAGATTTGCTTCAAACTGCAGATTTTTTGGAGGACACTGAGTAAAGTGTGTCACGGGATTCTGTCTCCTTTGCTGGTGTTTGGGATGCACAAGGGAAAAAGCCCTGGCTGTGACTTTCCTTAAGGAATTGCTTCTTCTGGTAAATCCTAAAAAGCAGCAACAACGGCACTATTTGCAGGGCTTTACAAGGATATTTACAGCAGCATTTTGCACCAGAAGAACTACAACAGGAGTTTCTTGACTCCACGCAGGCCTGAGAGATACAGAACAGGACCCAGGTCTTCCTAGTTTCCTGTGGTTCAGCATGTGGATGGCAACACCAGCTCCAAGGCAAGCCATACTCCCACAGGAAACCAGAAATACAGGCTTTTAAGACTCTGGCAATAAGAATTAATTATATTCCCATAAGGAATTAAGGTTTTTAATACGCTGGCAATAAGCAAGCTATAAATAACTCAAGAAATTTACTGTTTTAATTTAAAAATTTCAGCAAAACCATGTTCTGCTCCACTGTGACTGGGAACACACAGCTCTGCGCCGCGAGCTCTGCCACATCCAGCGGCAACGTATCTGAAAGAAACTTGGGGAATTCGGCTTACAAGTGCCCCAGTCCCTGACGTGACACAAGGACAAAACAAGGCACCCTATTGACCACAGCACCTTCCACCTGCCATTTTGTCAGCCTCTCAGCCACCTACCCGGCCACCTTCTCCTCCGACAGCAGCTACGTTAGCTTGTCTGTACTTAGCCAAAATTTCGTTTATTCTTAATCATACTGCATAAAAAATTGAAAGCAAGCATTTCTGTATTATCTTTGCTATTATTTTTACTATTATTATTCATGGGAGATTTGCTCGATACTCCAAAGACAGTCATTGAAGAGCTTTTTGATAACGGTGCCACCTCCATTTCCATCAATCTTCTGAAAAGCAACACTAAAAGTAGATCTACTCTGCAGTTAAAGACGACTTCCTCAACAACTCAAGTTAAGAATCCTTCCCTCAGGCCCTCAGCTCTCCCCACCCTTCCCACTCACAAGTGATGCAGCTTCACTTTGTTAAAACAAAGGCAGCAGATGCCCAGTTTCTGTTCCGCCTGGAGTGGAAGACGACACGGCTGAACCGAAGCTTTTGTGTTACAGAACCACATCATAATTCCGTATGTGCAGAGAAAAAAAAGTAGATTTGGAGATGGGTATTATGCTGCTACAGGCTGCTGCAGTTTTGATCCACCGACTTAATCAGTGTGTAGATTTAAGTAGCAACCATCTTGCCGGGCTGCAGGGCCCGAAATCTCCTTAAGGCATGGGGCTCCGGGGCGAGGGCGGCCGGCGGGCTGTCACTCACCACATGGCGTGCATGTAGGTCGGAGGTAGACGAGGGCTGCTGACAGGGGTGCAGTTGTAGGATCTCATGATTCTCTCTGCCAAGAGAAAGTTTCGGAATAAACTGGCCACCAGGAGGTCTTGCCTGAAGAGCTTCTGGAAGAGATCTGCCAAGAGATTGGATGGATTACTAGATGTGCACCTTCGGAAGTTAAATACCTGAGGTAGTCTGCGAAATCACTGAACACGTAAAAACACCTTAATATTTTGCTCCAGTGACAAGGATTCTACAACAGTTTTGCTGTGATGTTGATGGGACAGCTACCAAAAGGGAATCCTGCCTTCTGAGTGCCCTCGAAGCATCGCGGCTACTCTACCTTTCACATTAACGGAATCAAGCATTTTCTACCTATTTTCTCAGGCTCTTTTTTTCCTTTTCTGTGTAAAATTCCAGTTTTGTTTTTTCACTTAAACTCAGCCTGACTAAGTTTTTGGAAATTACTGAGGGAGAAAAAGACCTCTGTGTGGTATTTAATCAAGAACTATACCCTCGTTAACTGGCAGTTTGATGTGCTTGTGAGAAGCCAAAACGAATCCTAAAAGGTAGCAAATGTGCCATCTTCTCTAGAGGCAAAGCAGAATTTATGCTGCACCGAGCATCAGGAGGAGCAGAGCTGGAAAAGCTTTTACAAATTTGGCCACTCATGCTCCAAAAGCACCAGCTCAAAGCAGAACAGGGGTAGAGGAACGGGATGAAGTTACTCCTGGGAAACTCAGTCTGTCTGAGCAGCAAAAAGGAAAAACACCTTTATTTACAGTACTAACAAAGGCCGGAAGAAAATAGATTGCTCTTTACAAACACAGTAAGAAAGAAAATTATTCAAGCTAAAGCAATCATGTTAGCACTAGAAAAAAAACCTTTCTGGCTCCTACTGCTCAGGTTGCTGAAATGCTTCTGGTAAAACAGAGTGAATTTAAACAATTTACCTAGCTGTAAAATCCAGTCTGGTCTGTTCTTTCAATAGCAGGCTGTAATTTTCTCCTTATTTCAGTGTCTCATTTATCTTACTCTTTATCCTTCTACTCTGAGTAAGCAATGCTCACAGCTGGTGAAAGCCTGATGGACCTGTCCAAGCCTTACCTCTCGGCAAGACGTTCCAGGCAATGGTGTCAGTGATGGCGGTGAAGATCCAGTTCAGCTCACCCAGGGGAGTTCTCCTGTCATTCAGCCTTCCAGGAATCCTGTAAGTGGGGGGAAAAAACCAAATACATTAACTACTGAAAAACAACTTTTTGAGATAAACACCTACAAGAGAGAAAAGTCTTGGTGCCAACAAATACTTTACATGACTGGAGAAAGAGGGAAGAGCGCTTGACTGTTAAAAGAAAGGGGGGCAAGTCAACCTTCATCTTCCAAAGGTTCAAGGAACACCCACTTCAGAGGAGCACGAGTTATTTGACTCTTCTGAGGAGTAACCTGGTGGGATTCTGTAGCCTGAGATATGCAGAAGGTCAGAGCAGACAAATTAATGGTCTCCTCTGGGCTTAACATTTATTATTCTAAGCATCAATACACCAGAGACAACAGCCTGACCGAAGCACACCCAGTGAAGGTGGAAGAACAGTATTCCACCAGGGATCTTGCTCATCCAGGGTCCAGGATCTTGCTTTTGTAGACTGCCTAAAGTCACTCAGATTTATTTCACCCAGGAGCTGAACCAAGATCTCGTACTGTATTTGTTGATCTGTAATACGATGTGAGGTCCAAAGAAGCTGCAGAACCCACACAAGGTCTGATTTCGGCGACTGCAGAGACCAAAAGCCAGACAGTCGACTCTAACTGGCATCAACACCCCCTCAGCGCTGCTGAGAGGAAGAAAAGTGGCTGTGAACTGCTCTGCAACATCTCTCAGCTTCTGCCTCCAGCCTGGGCAGCTGCCCTAAGCACGCTTTCGAACGCTTATTGGCTTCTCATAAGAAGAAAAACAAGCAAAAAAGAAGTTTTCATCTATGAAAAGCATGAAGAGAAACGACCCAAAGCCAGCGCTTTCTCCGTGGCCACCGGTTCTCCCGATCTGTATAAGCTGCATTATTTCCATGCATGTTCTCTTGTATAACTGCAGTTTCTAAACCAGCTAGAAATTAACATCTTACAAAAAATTCCTGTCTGTCTCAGTATCAAAGGAAAAATACACACCTCTGGAACCGTGCTTGTTCACTGTTCCCCCCCTAGGAAGCAGAGGGAAGACAAGGCCACGCTAGTGCTCTTGTGAGGATTCCACATAAATATTTGCATTGCAGAACACCCTCTGCAGCAAAACAGCAGCGTTTCCTAAGTCAGAATGTTATTAATTAGAAACCAAAGTGATCTTGCTGAGATTCCCCGGCAAGCCAAATGCTGAGCTTAAACCACTCGCTGGCCACTTGCAAGCCAGCTTCCAGAGGGAGCAGAACTAGGGGGGGTGTTTCATGGTACAGTTCGAATCTTTACACCAGATGGAGGGTTCTGCACACAGCTCATACCACATTCTCTTTAGTAAATGCAGATCCTGAGCTGATACTCGTCTCACTGAGGGTATTAAGCAGGAAAAACAGGCAGAAATCCAAAGCTCTGCCCTCAGCCCAAGCGCAGAAACTCCTTTTGACTTGGGTATCTACCCAATCAGGGAGCAAGGTATGCTTCTTGGTTTTGTATTTAAGGACTTAAAGTAACTATTCGTTAGTACAGCATAGATTTTCTTACGGATTTTAAAATGCATTTGGTGTTTTTTTCACAGCACAACTGTCCTCTCTACGAGCAGCTGCAAGACTCACAGAAAGTGCAGCTACCTACAAGGGCCTGCAGTCAGGGAGCAGAAGTGAAGAGGATGCCATTCTCACATCCTATGTGGCACCAGGAGAGCTCATTTTCTTCCTGCCCTGCTGTCCAGTCAGGTGGACACTAATTGTGTACCCAGCTCCAGCACTGCAGAGATTAACGCCGTTCAGAGCCTCGAAAACCTCTGCGTTAGGGGTGGGGGCAGAGGGAGTGTGGGGAACAGCGGCAGAGCGAAAGGCAATCCTTCATAAAACATCACAATCCCTTTTCTGTTCCTAGATGGGACCCCTCAAGCCCCCACCCCAGGAACGAGAAGATGGTTTGTAACCCTCACACAACAAGCCGAGTGATCCGAGGAAGGGATTTTTAACACGGTCTTACTGGATGGCAGATGATCTCAATCACCTTCGAGAATTACAGTTCAAGCTTCCAAAGGCATCAGGAGAACGATTCTTAACCCTCAGATGGCGTTCTAACATACCCTGGCCACAGGGACAGAGAAGGAGCCGACCATGGGTTCAACACATCGGACAAATCCCCCTCGGACTCCGCGGTACCGACGTCCCGCCCCAGTCAGGAGAAACGCACCCCAGCACGACATGGAGACCAGCACCAGCAGCAGCTCCTTGAGAGTCCCAGACGGGCACACAGCCATCGCCTACTCGTTTCTTCACGCCGTTAGAAAGATTTAATTGAGATAATCAGTCACACTTACTTTTTTTAAACATCACCTAAAGAGGTCACTTAACTTTTGCTATTTTTTGTAGAGTTCCGCTACAGAAATTTACCTCATGTCATTTTTCAGATAAAATATTGGGGGGCAAATACATTTCCCGCGTACAATGTGCTCCTTCAAATCCAACCCGGGGCTCTAAACCAAAGCTTCTTTGCAGGTCCCTGTGTGCACACATCTACGGCGGCAGAACGTCGCAAAGCTCCAGAAGGACTGCTCCCCGGGAGAACGTCGCGATCGTCTCGGTATCGCTTCTCCTGACGTCTCTCCCATTATGCTCTGACAATCAGCGAGAGCCTCTGACAGCAAGGACAAAGCAGATCCCATCTGTAAAAACTACGTCTGAGGGAGGGGAAGAAAGGGAGAAAGGGCAGGCTGTCTGAGCTGCTCGCTGCAATTTAACATCTCCGGACTCTCAGCTGCTTCTTCCATCAACTCCCTGACAGACGCCTTCACGGAGCCCGAAATCACGGCAGTCTATTGTGAAAAGCGAGGGCTACAAAATGTCAGGGTCACTAAAGAGCTGGTGCGAGATGTAACCATCAATGTCCTTGTCAGAAATTTAGCAAAACCCCATGAATCACTTTAATTACTGGGGAAGCTTTTACTCCAAAGAGCGGCGGGTTTTCCCTTCGGATGGGCTCCATCGGTATCTCCAGTTTGGGACTACAGTAGGTACAGCGCTGGGACACGCAGGATCAGACCCGCACTTCAGCACACGAGATGCTTCGGTGCTGATGTAGGCCCGCGAATATCCGCAACAATTTCTAATCTGGAGAAAGAAAATATTTCTCTTTTCACTCTTCCAGGGGAAAAAGGGAGAGCGAAAACCGGAGCGAGCGGAGTAGCAGCAACGCAGCAGGATCGGTGCCGCGCAAATCTGTCCAGCTGGCGAGAGCTGCTTAGCCAGGATCAGCACAGTCACCGTGCTCAAAGGCAACGTGTCCTCGTCACAACACAGCACGAGCGACACCGGCCGCGATTGGGCTCCGGAAACCTTGGCAAAGTACTCGAGAAAGACAAAACGCTTGAGGTTCGTAAATTATTTGTTTGAGAGCGCTGTAAAGCTTTGTACACTGGTGTTCGGTCCCATCATCTGTCTGTATGAAGATATGAAAGAAGTGTTGCCATGAAAACCGTCCTTTCGAGTACGATCTTCACTTTGTATTTACAACAGGCGGTGCCTACACTAGAGACTGATACCCTGGAACAACGGCGATAAAATTAAATACTCCATTTCAATAAAACCAGATTCATTATAGGAAGAAAATTCTCAGAAGAACATCTTCAAAAGTAAAGTTTTTCCTCAACTCAAGTACTAATGAACGACACATTACCAAGAGGTAGTGTTCACAGCATCCCCGTGACGCCGTCACTAATAACACCAAAGCACTTACATTCTGAAATACCCTCTGATGCCTTCTACTGATTGTTCTAGAAGAAAATAAACTTCCTAACCTAGCCGTAGAAGTAAACTAGGGATTATAGTTTTACCCCCATAAATAAAATAATAAATACGAAATAAACCAGGCTGTGGTATTTCAGAATTTGGACCAGCACAGGGCAGATTAATTATCTGCAAAGACATCTCGATTTGTGGCAGCCGCGACGACGCGGGCCTGCTACAGAGATCACGGGCCTGTCAACAGCAGAACCATCGCTCTGCCTCTGGCTGCCTTTAGTCACTCACCCAAGAGGCGACAAGAGTGTTTGTCCTATGGAAAATAACACCATTTTTTTCTTTAAATCCACTGCCTTTCCGCCAAGGCCACGGTAGCAGCTCCGGCAGCGTCTCCTCGCGCCAGGCAGGCCGGGTGTTTCAGAAGAGAGGACACACCAGAGGTGGTTGTTATGTCACAGCACAATTTCTGCATTTTCTCCAATCCCGTCACTTTTGCCACAGGATATCTTGGGACTTTATTTTTCCTGCTTCATCTTTAAATTGGCTCCTACTGAGCCATTATTCATCAGTATTCAATCGACATTAAAACATTAACAATTTCCAGACTGTGACATTCGACGACACCGAAAATGGAAACAAAATTTAATTTTAGCCTCAAAATTGTTATTTCTAGTGATTTTTATAACCGGATTTTGTGCTGGTGAGTGACAGCCTAGAGATGGGCTCTGCTCGCAGAACAGCAACGGCGCACGCTGCAGCAAAGACGCGCTTCTCCCACGCTGCTCCTGCCTACGTGACGCAGAGCTGACATTCAGCAAAGGTCCTTTGTCACAAAGCCCTGACAGCAGGAGATTGGGCTCCTCTCCAGTCAGAAGAGGGATTTGTGACACCGTATTCACGCCGCCGTTTCAGAGACCGTCTTCTAAGTGGCTCCGTCAGAAACACGAAGAGCTCTCAGGTCACCGGGATTTCTGTTTAGAGAATTCCCTCCTTCTGCAAAATGGATCCAGGGAAAAAATATTCCCAGGAAAGCAAGGTACCATTCTTCTGACTGCAGGAGAAGGAATGTAAGGCAGCAGCATAGATGAAAACATTCTCGGACATCCCCAGTTCTCAGCACCCAGCTTTGTATTCCCACCCTACAACAAGTGACATCGTTCCTTAGGATTTTTTCCAATTTTTTTAAAAAGCAGGACAAAGCCCCAGTTCATGTCCCTCAGCAGCCACAGCAGGAGTTGTCCTGGCACAGATGATGAGGTGGCTCACGATCAAGCAGAAAGGACCGACCAAGGCAGCAGGAAGGCCTGACACTGATGCTGCCACTGAAGACCCTCACGAAGCAGCAGCCAGAGGTTCCTAAATTCCTAGTACTCCATTCACATCATTTTCCTTCTTTTTTTTTACCTTTACATTTTACTGTCTGGCTCCAGGAAAGACCTTTATTTCTAAACTGGGCGTCCTCTTGGCTTCATCTGTAGTACCAA
The DNA here is from genome assembly GCA_013396935.1 of Baryphthengus martii. NCBI lineage: Eukaryota > Metazoa > Chordata > Aves > Coraciiformes > Momotidae > Baryphthengus > Baryphthengus martii. Next base: position 230,865 of record VWZK01020469.1, on the reverse strand, counting down.
CGCACATCGGGATACAGCGCACGTTTGTTCGCCAGGCCGCTGGTTCGGCCTCGATAATTAGGAGCCTGAGCCCTTCAAAGACGGCACAGCCTAATTTAGTCTCAAAGTCTGCAGCTTAATTGCAACATAAACTCTTTCCCCGGTTTTAAAGACAACTAAATTATAAATTACAATATACACACAGGCAATCCAGGAAGCATTCTAGGCCTGTCTCGAGACTGCAATAAAAAAACAAGTGTTTTCTATAATTGATATATGGAGCAGATTAAGATGAGGAGGTTTAAATATTTGATACCCACAGGAACCTCCTTCTGGCACGCTCACCGTGAAGATAGCCTTTGAAGAACGCAGGTGTGCTGCGTGATCACCAACAAGAACCAAGAATACTGAAGAAAATCCTTTTTTTTTTTCCCAGCAACCCATCATTGAAAGAGCATTTAACCCTCAGCAGCACATCCGAGTGTTCAGCGAAGGCGATTCCTGAGCTCCCTGGCTCAGACCTTCGCTGACCCCCACCGTAAGTTCTTTGATTAGCGACACTCTTGTAGAAACATGTTAATCGTAATTAACAATATAGTCGTCCTGAAACCCATTTATCCAGTGGCCTGAGGTGATCTCAGTCCACGCTGCCGATGATAAGTCCATCACCTCAGGAAAGACTTCTGCTTACCTTTGGTGCCTACAGCCAGCGACGGCCACACCACCACCCTCTGCACTCTACCTCTTTAAACAACAGTCAGGGAACCACACACCAGGGCCATCTAACACCAAAACACCCTCTGAGTGCACAAGCGAAGCAAGGTGAACCCCTGGGTAATTTCCTTCTTGCTTCTCATCTCCTCAAAAGCAGAAGAAAAACCAAACCCACCATATTTTCACAACGGCTTTCAGAGAAAACAACACCCGGCACCGGACCTTTTCCTAGACAGACGCAGCTCTGAGACCCGGTCTGACACTGCCTTCCACGGATGGGCTCCTCTCTCTATTACTTGAGTTGCAAACTGAACAATTATTTTTATTTGGTAAGATTAGCGCCTCTGAAACGTGGCTTTACAAGGATCACCGCTTAGCTCCCCCAGCTGAAACAAGACAGGATAATCAAATTTCCACATAACAAATTAGCGTGATCCAGTATCTACAGGCTACTGATGAGCCGGACTATTCTGGAACACGTGGCGCAGAAGAGCCAGCAGCACTGAGAACCATTTTTAACCTCATCTGAATGTAAGACATGCGAGTTACCACCGAACGATTTACTAAAGCGAAAAGGGCACGAGAAGCTGTGGCTGCTGCAATCCCACCCTCGGCGCTCCCGCTCGGACAGATCACTTGCTATGGGCAGCAGGAGCCACAGACGGTTGCTGCAGAAGCTGATTAAAATAGAAGGAAGCAAGACAAGATATTTCTATTAAGAATTCGTGCTTATTATCCAGATTCCTCTCCTCCTAACCCCTTTCAGGATGCTGGTCAGTTCCATCTCAGACAAAAGCCAGTAGCTGGACTCCGGACATCCCTGTGTCAGAGGAGTCCTAATTAATTTCAACAAAGCGCATTTCTAGAGTTAAAATTTCTCAGATACGGAATGAATGATCTCTAATTAATCACTCCCAGGCAGTTGGGGGATGCGTATCAATGTTCCAAGAACAGAGCATTCAGAAACCATCTGCAGGGAGCGTAGGACTCCTGCTTCTGGTGGCTGCCAGTATCTAGTGTCCTGCCTTTAAGAACACGCTCCCCTTTTTGAAAAGAGGTAATAATAAATCTCACAGAGTGGCGAAGAGGACACTGGGCAATTACTATTATTTCAAAGTCGACCTTGTTTGTACGAAGTGACGTGGAACGTGCAGAATCGCTGTCCTGGTTAATCAGTTTGCCTCAGCTGCCTGACAACCCGCAATTAGGCTCCAACATCGCTGGGCTAAAAGGATTCTGACATCTTTTCAGCGGTGTTCACTCTGAAACCTAACAACGCTCTGGAAGCACAGCCGGACAGCGCGGCGATGCAGCGGCAGCGGGTTTGGTGAAGGATTTCTCTGTTCCTTAGCTGGTTTGGGGTGCACAGCTCACAGTGCTCCTCCGTCAGCGCTCCCGCGGCCAAAACCCGCACGGAAACCGGCCGCACGCGCGGCGTTTCAGTGCTGGGCTTCCGGGAACACGGCCACAAGCCGTGTCTGCAGCTGCTGGTTCTCTGGCCGGTCTGGGATAAGAACACAAGAGGTGAGAGCTCTGGGACCCTGAACCCAGTGCTCCCAGCAAAGCCCCAGCACAGCCGGACCTCCCCCAGCCACTTGCTGGCTTTTACAGCCACTGCTCATTTCAGCAGCACAGTGCAAGGCAAGAAATGACCAACAGTGTAGGTGCAGACTCTGCAAAAAGCTTTCCGAAGAAATTTCTTCGCAGACAAACAAGAGAAATGCTGGAAACGACCAGGAAATTAATAGCAACAGGGAAGAGGGGAAAAAAAAAAAAAAAGAAAAAAAATGAAGAGAGAAAATTTGGCTTACTTTTCTATTAAATCCAGTGTGACTCCTGGCACCAGTCTGACACTCTTCTGCATACAGAACCTGTGGAGAAGAGAATAAAAATAAAACATATTAATTGAATATTTAATGACAAGGTTCCATAAAAAGAATATGGAAGGAGGCTTCTTTATTACAGTGCTTCTGCTTTTAAAACAGTGCTGGGGTAGAAAACTTTGCCACAGCATAATAAGACTCAAACGAGGCCCTCACTATTTGTCACACTCATGATTATGCGGCGATTTCCATCGTCAGGCGTCAAAACCGGGGTATTGTAACTGTCACGGTGACAAGTTTTCCAACAGCGAGCGGGGGGGAAAAGGGCTCGCAGCCATCCAGCGCGGTCTCTCGGGAGGAGCAAGACGACACGAGAGCCGAGGAGGTGGATGCTTCTGGAATAATGATTAGCGTTGGCTGGGTTTCCCTGAAGAGATCTGGCACTGCAGGCAGGAAAGCGAGAAAGGGAGGGAACGGGAGGGATGCGTTAAGTTCAAACACCTCATTTAATTAAAAAAAAAATGCTGACTCCATTTCCTCGGCGTTACAAACACCACGATTTCAGGAACAGCGGCTCGCGGTGCCTAGAAAATCCCCCAAGTCGCTAAACCCAAGCAAGTGTGGGAAGAGAAGGCCCAGTTTCTGAGCGCTCGTCTCCCTCCTCCAAAACTCTCAGGGATGTGCCTTGCGGCCCAGGGAGCAGAAGCAGGAAATAATAGATGTGGGAAGAAAAACCAGCAAATTCAACTTCAGAAATGACTTCCTCGGTCATCTCACTACCTTCGCAGCCCATTTTCCCCAGTACTTCAGAGATCCACCCTCCGTTGTTCACTGAGGATGTACCCCTCAGGGCAAGGTAAGTGGGTGTTCGGCCCCCACACTTCACTCCACAGGGGAACAGAGAGTTCAGCAGGGAGTGTGGGATCGGGAGGGCTCAGCTGCCTGGGAAACCCCCCTCCCGCATCCCACAGCAGCTGGAGTTGCTGCAGGAGGAGCTCCTCCTTTCACCAGAGATGATAACACACCCAAGAGGCTCTTCCCCAGGTAACAGGGAGAACAATTACTTCAACGACAAGATCTGCAGAGCCCGTTTCTGAAATCTCGAGGACCCTCCCGCCCTCCTGTGGCACCCCCCGCCCGCAGGACATCCCTTCCTGCCAGCAACAGCGCTGGGCTCCCAGAGCCAAGTGGTCTCCAGGATTCTTTTCTGATACGTGCATCATCCACCACAAAAAAAAAAAGGTCATAAAGCTCTGTGTGAACACGGGATATAAACATTTTACAACGTTGCTTTGCAGAGCCACGCAGGGAAATACCCCTCTCCACCCAAAACCGCAGGCAGGATGCAGCACGGCAGAATTAGGTCACTGGAAACCAGCTGGAGTCTCCCTGCAGACAAAGGATGCCAAAAAACTTCCTACCTCCTCTGCATTACGACACAACTGAAAAAGGGGCCAGAGCACAACTTTGCACTGGTGCACATTTGCATTCCAGAAAGAAAAGAGAGTCCCACCTATCACCACGTCACACGCGTTTCATACTCATTTCGGAAGCCTCTCATCAGAGCCAGGATTTCACCCGACCTCGCTCCCTGAGATATTTGAGAGGGTCCCAGATTCGGAGGGCAGCGCTCGCTGCCTCAGGGCACAGTGGGAGAAAAGGGCAAGCATCCAAATCCTGCTCGGCACGAGCCCGCGATCGCTGAGCCCGCGGATCGCTGAGCCAGAGCAGCGGAGCGCGTTGGCCAGGGGGCAGGCAGGCACATTAGCCTCCTTTTTGCCAGGATTTCTCCTAAGCGCAGGGCTTTCAATTACAGCCTGGGGGATTAGAGGCAGAGAGCTCGCCCCGCGCAGTCAGGACACGCACCAGGAGAATCGCCGGCGTGCCGAGCGTTCCCGACAACCTCACGGCAGCAGGATGGGCACAGAGCTGAAGGTCACCCAGAAACAGATATCCTCACATCTACCCGGGTCCTGCAGCTCTGGGAGCTGCTACAACTGTACTCTGGGCAACACATCCCTAAGATTAGATTTCAGTTATTGCACTTTGACTGGTGGCTCCTCAAAGACGACGAGACAAAACCAGATGGCATTTGGCTAGTGAAGAACCCAGCCCTTCTGCCCTGCCTGTGGATCTGCTGCATCCTCACCAGCACGGGAGGAAAGCAGCAAGTGCTCACTGCTTTGGTCGATGCCGGCCCTGTAAGAGCCCCCACCGCTGCCCTCAATATTTAGAAAGAGATTAGTTCATCAAACCCCCGTTTATTCCGCAGCAGACTGTCTGCAGTTCCTCTCTAACCACCACCGATTGCCCAGAAAATGTGCTTGTAAACAAAATGCTCCTCATGCTGCATCTGTGACCCCCTTCAAGGGGTCCAAGGCTCTAAACGTGGCATCTCAAGCGATGGTTGGTGTCCTGGTCACAAACATCAGGTGAAGCACGTTAGAGCTGCACGTAAACGTAGCAATAAATGCCAGGCAATCGAGGAGAAAACCAGAAATACAGGTAACATCGCTCAACTGGGCTCTGCTCGGGTGTCACAGCAACGTTGTGAACCTCGACTTAGTTTGTCTAAATAAAATTGGAACAGAGGATTGGCTTGGTTAAGCCCCAAAAAATCTCAAGCAGAAATGCAGAATAAATATATTAAGAAAAAAAACCCCACAACTTTAAATGTTTGTTTTAACTGACCCAACAGAAAATTGGCTGCCACAGGTCAAGTTTTTTTTTCCGTGCACTTACAAACTCGCTCTACGAGCGTCCTGCACACCTAAAACTCCTCAGCCTGGGCAGTTCCAAAACTTTTTGATTTTTTGGTTTGGGGGGTTTTCCAGCACTTTTTAGGAGCCCTATTTCTCTTTTATGAGTGGGACTCCCTGGTTCAAAGCCATAGGGGCATTTTCAACAAGCACAACCTTCCCCGGGATGCACAGAAACCCGAACGTACGAGCGCAGCTCATTCCCGTCCTCGGGGACCGATGATACCATCAGCAGATGACGCACCACTGATCACAACTTCCAATATCGTTGCTTTTTTTGCTCTATTTGGCGTGAGAGTCGCCGATCTGGGTGAAGCAGCGCACCCAACACGCACTGATCTCCGGCCGTTTCCGCGATCGCCGCGCCCGCTGCCTGACGAGCCCGCATCAGCCAAGATTAACGACCCGTACAGCTCAGCTCTAAGCTTGCCTCACGCAGAGCTATATATAGTTACTGCACAGATTTGGAATACACCGGCTCGCAACAGTCGCTACACGCAAAGACAATCGCTGTCACCTCAGCCAGAATCCGTACACCGGGTTCTGGGAACCGTCGGACGGTCGTGAAGAGTTTCACCCACACAGAATCACAGAATATTAGGGCTGGGAGGGACCTCGAAAGATCATCGAGTCGAACCCTCCTGCCAGAGCAGGAATCTAGAGCAGATCTGCGTTGGGAAGGGCACAACTGACCCGTGTTTCTCTCACCAGAAACAATTTGTCTTCCCTTGAAATGAGACTGAAGCGGATGCAGCTACAACCCCATTTTATCAGCGATTTTGTCCATCAGTTGTTTACGTAAAAGCCAGAGCACGAAATGGGATGTATACAAAATTATTCATCAAACTTTTATTCGCCCATAAATTCAGCACATGAAACCTCACTAGCCTGTCAGTCCAGAATTGCCAAAATGTTGTTTCGAAAGCAATTCTGCAGGGTTCTGGATCAGCTTTAGCACAAGGGCCAGGCTGAAGAAAAAGAGAAGTTTTAATGACAAAGATTTGCAGCTGTCCTTTTGGTTCAGAGCCCGCTTTAGGACCCCACTGGACGGTCTGCATCAAACAGCTGGGAAGCAGGAGGAGGGGCCGGCTTTGCACGAACGCCGGTTGGCAGCGGTGAGTAACAACGCTCCGCAAGCAAGCGCTCAGCATTTACAGGGCTTGCGTGGATGAAAAACGTGCCAATCGACGGGGAATAGAAAAGGAGCATCATTTTCATTAGAGAATAGAGGAGACGTTTTTCCGTGCGCAGTGAAGCACCACGCGTAAGCACCGGATCAGACGGGACAAGAAATGCTTTGTTAGCCAGGAGCCGGCGTGGTGTCCATCAGCAGCAATCCCCCCCAAACAGCTCAGGTTAATAGTTTTAAATCCTTCCCCTGAGCTGCATTTTTACAAACACTGTTTCCCGTCAAACCCGAACGAGACACAACCCTGAGAATATCTCACGCTTAACGCCAGGGGCAGCTCTGCTTGAGAACCTGCCCTGAGCACCCCCTCAGCCACGTTCCCATGGAGATGAAGTCACAGAAAATCCCTGCAAAGATCATAATATCAAAAAAAAACCCTTTCTCAGTATATCACAGACTCCTAGAATGGCTGGAGTTGGAAGGGACCTTCAAGATCATCTCATTCCAACCCCCTGCCATGGGCAGGGACACCTCCCACTAGAGCAGGTTGCTCAGAGCCTCATCCAGCCTGGCCTTCAACACTTCCAGGGAGGAGGCTCCACAGCTTCTCTGGGCAACCCCTGCCAGGGTCTCACCATCCTCAGGGTAAAGAACTTCTCCCTATTGTCTAAACTAAATCTACCCTATCTAAATATATATATGTGTATAAATATATATACATATATATAGAAAGAGAAACCCAACAAAAAAAAAAAACAACCAAGAAAAAAACACAACAAAACACAACCATCAAAAGCCAAAAAATACCTCTCCTAGACCCTCAGCATTTTCAGTTTAAATATGGCATAAACTGTGAAGGGTGGTTCTGGTAATGGCAAGGGAAAGAGAACCCAGAAGTGCCAACACCAACAGCTTTCACTTCCCTTACCAAGCTCCAGTTTGCTGTAAACCAGTTGATCTTCAATGGGCAAAGCCCACGTGAGGGATTCTCACAAAGATTTAATGGATTAGGTAAAACAACAAAACCAAAGTGGTGTCCCTGTGCCCGCCCGGTACCCACTGAACCCCCAGGCACAACACTGAGCTGTTCCAAGAACTGCAAGTCTCGCTGTATCCAGCCTGGAAAGCGATTGTTTCCCTCTTCTCTCCACAGTAACACGGTGTTTTGGTGAAAATATTATCCCTAGAACTTGAACTTAAACCCCTATCTGATGAACCCTGTGTCACCTTTTGGTTTATTTCTCAGTTATGGACAAGTAACTCTAAAAAATGCCTCAGCTGTATTTACCACGTTGCGCTCCTTGTCATCTGCTGCGAGTCCTCAGCTAACAAGGTGGGATGTTCAGTTCAGCTTCAAAGTCTTTCTCCACAGCTAAATCCAGCGGAAACCTCAACCCCTTCACATCTGGGCAGCAGTGATCCGACAGCAGCCGTATGATAAAAGCAGTTCCCTGCAACCCTATTTCCCTGGTTATAAACCACAGTCATTTCTCAAAGTTCCCCTAAAGGAATTTGGCCGCACAGTAACTTCCTTTAGCTTCTCGGGAAGATTTACGCCGAGAATTTTCCAAGAGCAGGCAGGTTTCAGAGCGAGCCCACCCCCATCATGCCAGCGTCGGCAGGAGCTCGGGGCGGCGGAGCTCTGCGTCCGGCCCGTCGCTGCTGCAGAGAAGAGCTGTCAGAGCCCCGGCTACGCGGGGCACTAACCTCCTCCTCTCTCCTTTCCCCTCTCCCAGGAGGGACACGCAGCATTCCCTCCGCGTTACAGGGGATGAAGCCTCTGGCTGTCTCTGGCTGCTCCCATCCTCTTGCACACCCACAAGCGCTCACCTGTGAGTTGTGATGAGCGGTCACTGCAGCAACCAGATCGGTAGCTTAGAAAAACCACAGAAGGCTCCTTTTTTGTAACAGGAGAAGGAGGAAGAAGTAAGATGAAAATGACTGGATGTGACACTTAGTGCCATGGTCTAGCTGAGGTGCTGGTGTTGGGTCATAGGCTGGACTTGGTGCTCTCAGAGGTCTATTCCAGCCCGAACAATTCTGTGATTCTGTGATTTTATAGCTGTGAGGGGAGCTCACATCTGCCTAACTTTGCTTAGTTTGCCGCTCCCTGGCTGAAACTCTGGGCCACTCTCCCATCACTTCAGACTCCTGCTCCATGAGTCCTGGGTCAGAAACCCCATTTTCTCCCTGGCTCTCTCAAAACCTTCCTGTGAAAAATACTCCTACCGCCACCGAAGCTCTTTGCCCTGCTTTTCAAAATGATCCCAGAATTCTTTACGTCTTTACAAGCTGCGACTCTCTCCTGCGAGAGAATACCCCGCGAGCTCACGAAATGAGAAACGTCGTTGGGCAAAAATCCTGTTCTTGGAAAGCTCCTGCTATCTGCAGCAGTCTTTTACAACTTTCTGCCTAATTAACTTGGTCTGTCATTCCTTAAGGTCTTTCTTTAGTTTATCGCTCAATTTCTTCCAGCAGAGCATTGTTTAACGCTACTGTATTATTTACAGCAACTGCAATATTTGGAATGTGATTTGTACAAAGGACGATTTACAAAAAGTTGCATTGCACTCCATACTATTTCTGCTCTCTGAAGAAGCCGATATTTAATTCCCAGAACAGCAAATCCCTTAATCTGAGCAAACCTAGATATTGAGCTGGAATCTAAAATGTAATAAGTAGCAGATAACAGTATTTTCACCTTTCTAGTTCTGATTAATAAAATGCTGTCCCAAATGCATAGTTCAAACCCCGTAATTCAACACTGCAGACAAACTTCAGGCCAGACGAAGCACTGGAGCTAACAAATCCATCACCTCAGCGGACGAGCCACACCAACGAGGCGCTCGCCTTCACCAAGGGGGGCGATACTCACCATCTCAGCGCAATTTTGATGGGCGTCGTAAGGCAGGAGGTGAAGAGGTCGGCTGGCAGGTCGGGGATCATGGGCAGCAGCTCGTTGGCTTCGCAGGCTGCCAGCTGAATGCAGTTCTTCATGGAGGGCGGCAAAGGCATCTGGGCCAGCGGGTGGTTCGGGTTAATCGCTGCGACCTGCGGAGACGGAGGAGAGCGTTCAACAGGTCAACTCCGTCAAGTTCGTTTCTATACCGTCTGAAAATGCTTCTCTGCTCTTGTGAGACCCCACTTGGAGCACTGTGTCCAGCTCTGGAGCCCCCAACTCAAGAAGGACATGGATCTGTTAGGGATGGCCCAGAGGAGGCCAAAAGGATGATCCGAGGGCTGGAGCACCTCCCCTAGGAGGCCAGGCTCAGGGAGTTGGGTCTGTTCAGCCTGGAGAAGAGAAGGCTCCAGGGAGACCTTAGAGTGGCCTCCAGGATCTGAAGGGGCTACAGGAAAGCTGGGGAGGGGCTTTTATAAGGGTCTGTGGGGATAGGACAAGGGGTGATGGTTTCAAACTAGAGCAGGGGAGACTTAGAGTGGACATTAGGAAGAAGCTCTTTACTCTGAGGGTGCTGAGACCCTGGCAGGGGTTGCCCAGAGAAGTTGTGGAGCCTCATCCCTGAAAGTGTTGAAGGCCAGGCTGGAGGAGGCTCTGGGCAACCTGCTCTAGTGGGAGGTGTCCCTGCTCATGGCAGGGGGGTTGGAACGAGATGATTTTTAAGGTCACTTCCCACTCAAGCCATTCTAGGATTCTGTGAAAACAACCAAGGAAGAGCTGTCAAGGTTCACAGGATCTCTGGGTTCAGAGACGTTTACGACTCTGGTAGCACCAGTCACACTTTTAACTCACAGATAATTAACATGTGCCAGTGTATCTGCCATAACACCAGTACACACCAAAACCAGCAACCTGCAACAGGTGATCAAACCTTGAGACCTCCCAAGGTTAACAAATCCCAGCCTCAACGCAGAGTGAAGCCTGTTTTCCTGTGCCAGCTTTGGAAGTAAAAATTCCTTACGATCCACAGAGTACTTCTTGTGTTACTTTTGTTATTTCAGGGCAACCGACAACCCACAGCCTTTCAGACAAAAGAAGAGCGGTAACACTCACTGATCAATGACACTGAGCTAGGAAGATGGTGGCAATTCACCGGTTCTGAAAACAAACCAGAGCTGCCCAAGCTGAGGAGCACTCGGGTTTGCTCCCGGCAAGCTCCGTCCATCAGGAGGAAGAGCTGATGGATTTGCAGCTATTGCCATTTGTAATTAACATCAAGGGGAACGACAGACGTATTTTACACCACTGTGACTGAAAACATTGATGTACTTCAATAGCTAGACTGAGAAACAAGCACCTGACAGAAAACCAAGCCTTTTTTTGAATTAACAGACGTGTTCAAGGTAAACCTGGGAGGAACTCTGCCCCGAGATAGAAACGGGGAGTTGTTATTTCAAGTGCTGACCAGAGCTGCCAGCTCCACGCAACCCCTGCTGCGAGAATCCTCTTCCCCCCTGGAAGACATTCACGCAGCCAGAGACGAGGAGATGTTCCTCAATCCCAGCAGATGGTGGATCCGACAAACTCTCCCCCCAGACACGATGCTGATGCCAGATCACATTCTGCTCTGCTGCTGTTCAGCTAATTTTTTGAGAATTAATGTTGGAGACGGAAAAATAAAAACTCCTCGGCTCCAATTAGGACTAGTTAGTCATGTACCCTGCCAGAGGGGAAAAGGAACCTGCACTCCCACCGCAGCCCCGAGCTCCTACGCGGCCCAGCCACAAAGCCAGCTCAAGATGCAGCTGTGAGGTTCGCTGGTGAGAACGCAAACGGTGACGGTGGAAACCAGGAGGTTGCGTCTCGTGCAGCGAAGGACACAGCCAGGAGACGTACGGCAGCCTGCGCTCCGTGGCTCTCAGACGGCAGCCCTTTGCCGCACGGAACAAGCCTGAGTCAGAGGAAACACAATGTCACCATTACACAGAAAATTAATCAGAAATAACGAGCCGGCTGCTTTATCCTTGTTGGCACGGCACACTTAAAGGGCCTGCTTCATGCTCCAGACTTACGGTGTCTTTAGAGCCACTCACAGAACCATCAGAGCTGGCTAATTAGACAATTATGAGCTGCCAGCGGCACCTCTTTCGCCACAGGATCCACACGGAGCTCCGGGCTGGCACAGCGTGGCGGGAGTGACCGGGGCGCTGCTGCTCTGCAGGCACCACCCTGCACCAGTACTCACACTGGCCTTACTGGTGTCCTGCCTAGCGATGTCAAATTGGACAATGACCAGCAAAGCAACGGCAGAATTCCACTTTCTAAAGCTGGGGTCAGTGTCCAGGTCTGCAAAACGTCTTTTGGGAAAGGAAAACAATCACCTTCTATCACAAACATCAGGGCAGATCCCAAACAAATAAAGGCAGGATCAACAGGAAAAATGAATTTAAAAGCTCATTTTAAAACACCGAATGCTATGGCACGTCACATCCGCATCACGCTGCTAGATGGATGTTTCTTAGCTGTAAAATATGTGCTTTTGTTCAGCAAAATATTGAACCAACCCCTGAACTGCCCATCCAGTTGGGAACGGAAACAACTCACTTCTCTGAAACAGCCACGTCCACCACAGTCCAGGGAAACCTCCAGTCCTTGGATCAACCGCATTTCATTCAAAAGTCTGGAAACACTCCCTAGCCAGACTTTATTTACTAACAAAAGGAAAACAAACAAACAAACAAACAAATGATGTATTTACTATTCAAGTGCTGTTTTGGAGGCAATGGAGACAACGCACCACGTGGTGCCACAACATTCTCTTTGCTCAGGTATCTCACAGAAGCACTACCTGCTTTCCCATCACTCCCAAGTTACCATTCCTTTTTCTGCTTCCTCTCTTTGGAGGCTGAACAAGAAGCAGATTTTACAGTAAGAGAGGCATTCCATCAGCAACGAAAACCCAGTATAATGGGGCTGCAAACACACCCAGAAATACGTTGTAATTAATTTTGACATTTCTGGTGGAGCCGTGTATAACCTGATGCCACCCGGCCAGCGCTCTGTGCTCTCCAAAATCCAAAAGGATCCTGAAAAAAAATAAAATAAACAGCCATGGCTTCCCTCAGCCTTCCCTCTGCCAGATTAAGAGACCGGCGAGCTCCTCTAATCTCGTTTCAGTAAAACGGGCTAACAATTATCTTGATCGCTCCAGCAGCCCCTTGTGAGCACCAGTTCCAGCTTTACTTCACTTTTCCCGAATTTGAACAATTCAGTAATTCATAGTCTTCCATATTAACGCTCATTCTTGCTTTGTGTGGCACTGTCAGCACTTTTCTGTCTCTGTTACCAAGTCTTCTGCTTTCTATTAACAATAAGCAGATACCTCAGGAAGTCGTCAGGAGCTCAGGAAATCTACAGATACAGAATGGAAAGCTGACACAGAAGCCTGAAAGTATTTTCATAATCAAATTAACTGTTACTTTTAACCTGTGTTTCAAAGAGAAGAAATACTAAAGCAGTTTTCCCTCGTAACCTCACATACTTCAAAAAATAAAAAAAATTTAAAAAAACCCCAGAGCAAATGGGATTTAATATTTTGTTGAAACCAAGACTGACATCATTATTTTGCTGATCAACCAGCCCTTGGCTGCAGAGCCTGGTTTGTCTGACTTGCAGAGAGGAGCTCTTCCTGCCCAAGCTTCACCTGAGCAATTGATCTGCCTCACAGCAGAAACCAGCAGAGACCCCTGCGGCTGCTTCCTTCCAAAAAGCCTTCAAAGTCATTCCCCAGCTCAGCAAGAGCCAAGAAAAAAAAAGAAACTCAGGAAGAAAGCAGGGAAAGGGAAGGTAAAGTCGGGCTGGTTTTCAGCCTGCTTTGGAACAGAACGAGAAAACAAAACAGAAATCCAGAGGTGCACTGGACAAACAAAAGAGAAAGGCTCCGGAAAAGATCGCAATGAAAGTCAGAGGCTGACATGAAAACACGGAAAGGAGAAATGAATCTGACCACCAGCCATTTTCCTTGGCTTCAAAAGGCATTTCTTGGCAATACCCTTGATCCATGCCTTGCAGGTTCACCTTCTTCCCAAGCCTCAGACTTTGGGAATTTCTTATCTTTGCAGCACTGGCTGAAGAGAAGGAACAAAGAAACGATCTGCGCATCTCAAGCTATGAGACTGTTTTCTGTCAGTAGAATCATATGTCCACCTGCTACAACACTCACCACAAAAGTACCTCCAAAACCTGGAATTTAGAAGGCAAGGAACCGCAGCCAGGGACACTCCACACCAGCTTGAAGGCTGCAGTTGTGGCAGTGGGTTGTCTGGAAGTTTGGGGTGTTCTGTTGTTTCGGGTTTTTTTTTAAATACAGTGCCTTAGAACTGCGAGAGTGTAAGAAGTTAACCTTTAAAAAATGCATTTTCTATGCAAGCTCAAGCTGGCAGGAATCTCTGGCAGTGGAGGGGTCCTGCCATCCCGAGGAATTGCAGAAAAAATCCTGGAAAGTCCACTTTGCATTGCAGATTTACTTCAATAAATGTATTAGTAATTACATTGGCACAAAAGACATCCTTTCATTAGAAACACATTCAACTTAAGTGCTCTGTGAAACTGCATCCACTAGTGACAATCCCTCTACCAGGTTTATTTTATTTCGTTTTGCACTTTCACGTTCACCTCAACAGCACAAAAGTCTAACTGCATCCAAATATATACCCAGATACTAGACTTTCGTGACCAAAATAAATATATCTAGTTCACCTCGGCATTTATCTCAGCAGAAAAGACCATTAGGGTACAAATTGATGCTATTAACATCACCATTTAATTACAGCTTGTATTAAAAATTGTTCCAAGTTTAATAGGCTAGCAAACTGAACCAGAAAGATCGGAGTGGCAAAATTATTCGCAAATTAATGTGCCTTCCAATATAGCTTTCGACGGAGTTTCCAGCTGTATATGCAAAGCAAGACTGAATTTAAACAAAGAGGAAGGAAACCTTCGCCATAGGCTGTGATCTCACCTCCAGCTCTTGCTCCCTCTGTAGTGCAAACTGCTTGAACGACTTGACGATGAGGCCGGCGTTGGAGCAATCGTAGACGAAAATGGAAGGGCTGCCCATCCAAGTTTGCAGGTCATATATGGACAGGGGAATATACTGGGTATAGTTCTGTAAGAGAAAAAAAAAACCAAAACACTCGAGTTACAAAGAGAGAGAAAAGCAACCGAACTTTCATTGGTCAGACAAGAAAATACACGCAAAAAAATTCCAATTCTGAAATCACAAAATAAAAGGCAGACTGAACACTGGGCATATTAATCAATACAAATACTAACGGATTGTGAAGATTCTGAACCCAACTCCAACACAAACAACGAGCAGATTTTATTGTGGGATTGTTTGAAATGCCAAACTCCGAATGAAAATTCTAAAACTCAGCCGAGAGTGCTTTGATGTGCGCTAACAACTCCAACCTGCGCTTGATAGCCCAATTTTACCCCAAATTTCTACAACGCTGGGTAAAGGATGTAAACCAGATGTCCTTAATTTAACATCAAACATCTTAAACTGAAAACTCCATCAATAAATCAAGATGGATAATTAAGACTATGTAGCCCATCAGCAGCTATGCCATCTTAGTTTAATGAGACGCTTCATAATTTTATTACAGCCTTTAGCTTCTGTGCAACTTTCAGAATTGCCCAATAAAATTAAAACCAACAAAGCCTGCCTTCAACAAAGTGAAGCACCAACAGTTTGGTCTCTGCAAATAGAAAGGATTCTGTTTCTTGTCTTCCATTTGAACGCGCCCAAACAACCGGAGCTTCACAAAATACAAGGAAGATCAAAAGTCAGACATTTAAAGTTGGCCGTGAAGGGCCACACCGTCCACTAAGGAGCAGAACTGAAAACACAACCCCGGGCGGATTTCTGCGGAGTCCCTCCCAAAGACACCTGGTGACTGCACCGCCCTGCCCATCTGCAGCCAGAGGGCAACCTGCTCGCGTTCCTCCGGCACCGAACCGCGCAAAACCCACCGGAACAGCTCAGATGTTCCTATATTAACATCAGCGGAATGATGGATGGGATCGTAACTCCCATTGAAATTCAAGAGACTTTAAATAGCTGCAATAAAACCAGTAAACTTTTACAAAAATCAAATTTTCAAGGACGTATCGGCGTATACCGAGACAGAAGAGATCATAAACCATATGTTAGATAAGGGAGGCAACTCCAAGTCATTTCAAACTCCCATATATAAAAGTTTCAGTTGTTTCATTAAAATTAATAGGAAAAATTGTTTATAAAAGCTCACGTTTCAGGTAGCTGGGAGCTTTCCAAATTACTGCAGGATAAAACGATATAGAAACAACTCACCCTTGGCCCAGACCTTTTTTAAGGACATCAGCTGAAGCACGTTCCTGGCTTAGCAAGGTACAGCTAAAAGCCCTGCCCTGACAGGCATCATCGATGAGATTTTACGGGCACGCATTGTTTTAGTTTTATATTTATAATGCGCAGTGCTACAGTCAAGACTGGATTATAGCTCTGATTAATATTGTGGTATTTCCAACCCAGAAGAATTTTACGTCCTGACTTTACTGTGGGGGTCACACAGAACTTCTCAAATTTGCTAATGATATGTAAATGAGATAGTTTGAAGAAAAAAGGAGTGTTAAATAATAGTTTTCTAGCACGGTTGCTCAGGGTGATCTTTTGATGCTTGCTCATCTTGCCTCTGCCACGCTGGGGCTGTGAGCATGAGAGAACTCGGCCGTATGTTTTGTTCTCGGTGTTGACTCCGGTTTTTAGCAAGAAAGTTTCTGTTCTGTTAACACAGCTCCCACCATCCCTCTGTGCCTGTTCAAATGAATGACACCACAAACAGCTAAACTGGAAACTGATCTGGAACAGATTTCATAGCCGATTGCTTAACAAACAACTCAGAAATACTAAAAGACTCCAAAACATTCTTGGGGTTTTGCAGAGAACTTCAGAATAAGGCTGTTTGAAGTTGAGAGGGGGTTTTGCTTTTCATCTTTTTGAAACCACGTTGGGATCCACTCAGAAAATAGCAGCGAGCAAAGCTAGGAAAAGAACCTTGGCTCCTTATTAATACAACAGCCCTCCCAATAAACACATGAGAAACTCGTCATCGCATCCTCAGAATCTGGCGAAATGCCAGATAAAAGGCAAAGTAACTGGTTTACCAGGACTGTCTCAACCCTTCCTGCACACACCCGTGCTGGGGAGCGAGCCGGGGCAGGAAGCCCGCAGCGAAATAACGCACGGTTCCACCAATAACCACCGGCTCCTAACGTGTGTCCCCAGAGCAGCCAGTCGAAACCAGGAGCCGTGGACAGCAGGGAGGAGGCCGGCAGCTTCTGGCCCTTGCTTAGGCAAATCGAGGTTGTTTTGGCAGAGCTGGGGACCGAGTGAGTGACATGTAAAGAGCTTCCAAAGGATTTAGCAGGAAGCCGATGCTGATACACGTTGGAGGGTCCGTATTCGGACAGCAGCAGCAGCAGCAGCATTTCCTTCGGACGCCGCCCACGTTCCACAGATTTTTGTACGACACTCACGTGACAGACCCAGGAAAAGGACATTTTCCAAATCATCATTCCTTCCATAGCGTGGTATAATTTCTCTTCGCATTTCCTACCAAAGATTAAAACGACGCTTGAAGAGTGTTCTCTACAGAGATTTCACTAAAGCTAAAATCTTCCTCAGAAGGTTGCTGCATTCAGCTTCTGTCCCGGGATTTCACAACTTCATGGAACCCAGGAAACAGACCTTGTGGCAATGAACCCACGGGAATTCAGCCCCAGTTCTTTCTACACATCTTGCCAGCTCTCTAACTGGAAGGGGCCAGGAACGCTTTGTCCGTTGAGCTACAAAGCAAAAATTAACGAGCTAAAGCACCAGAAGCAGCTCCACAGGCCGCTTTGGAGCAGCGCTGCCTTTGCTGAGCCGCTGTGATTAAAAGCTAGGGGGGAAAAAATGACAACTGAAAGACCTTTCTGCTGCCCGTAATGCTGTCTCTGGCCCCACCAAGTTACTGAGCTGGAGCAATTCCTGAAGTGAGCGTTTCGACGGGAGGAGGACGGGTGGGGATGAGGAGTGGGAACCTCCCACGCTCCCTCTGTGCCGAGGGGCAACGCAGACACCCCTCCCTGACGGCTTCTTTGTCACAAAGCATATATGACAGGTCAGATTTAAATGCTAATTAAATGAATGTAGACAAATATCATACTATTTCTTTTCTACTGTCCTCTTCATCTGCCAGGCTCAAAAGGCAAAGTTTGCTTCACAGGCGACCCCTGAAAGGGGGCGGTAGCCAGAGGTATTTAGACCGCAGCCAGCACAACTTGTCAAGATCGATAAAAAAAATGAATTCAAGGAAAACCTGTCTGTAGGAGAGAAGGCAAGTTTGGGTTTCAAAGACCGAATTAGTTTAGCTAGTAGCTTTTCAAGCGCCTTACTCAAACGGCACCGTACTCCATCTCCCCGGCAGCGTTTGAACGCCGTTAGCTGGCCACAGTGACCGAGGTGTGCAGCTGAAGCGAAGGTTTTACCTATTTTTAATCTAGATATCAAAACATACTGCACTTGATCCCTCCTGGATCCACCTCTGCCATGCAGGGAAGGCTTCTCACAGGGCACGGCTGCAAATTCAGGGTCTCCCTCCGACAGGACACTGCTGATGCTCCAGCAGCACCATGACCCCTCCATCAGAGACACGGTGAGGCCGGGACAGGGGTACCCTTCCCGGGACACCTCAAGAGCCTGTCAGTCCCTCCGCCAGCCCTTTGTCAACTAATTCCTTCAGCTAGAGAAGCAGCCAGATTCCCAGAGGAGCAGATAATAAAGCATAAGAGAGAAGCACTCTCCTTCTATTACCATTCTAAACCACCAGCTCAGACAGAGCACCAACTGTGCCAGGGCAGAGGTCCGAATCAGTTTTAAAGTATCAAGTCTTGAGAAATTAAGGGGAATATATTAATGAAGACCTAACGTTTTGTGAACATTCTCCAGTGTCATTACAAGGTGCTCCTGCACCACTCCATCTGTTTGCCGCCTCTGATAACTTGCTGGCTCATGTTGGGAGATGTAAATAATCCCTGGCGCTGCAGGAGAGACGCTTGCGAGCAGCCACATCCTTTTCCCAGGGGATGCAACCCAATCTCCGACCCCAAAACCCCAAAAATGGGCTATTTTGACAAGTGTGACATCCCTGGCACCACAAGCTTCGCCAAAAGCCGTAGCCTTTCAGAAAACATGAGGAATAAACAAACCCAAGTGTTGTGACAGCAAAAGTCTGATTCTTCCCCCACTCACTATTTCCTTAAATTTAATCCTCTGCTTAAAGGAGAAGTTCCACTCCTGATTCTTTCTTTCCAAAAAAAAAAAACAGTATTTGGTACCATGCCGTAAAAATTACTAAATTTCAACTTTTCCCACCAACCTGTACAATAAGGAATATTTTTTTCCACCATTTGTAAGATAAATCAGAGAGACCTGAGCTCCTAATCACCGATGGCGTCCACACCACATCTCCCCAGCTGATACTGCAGGCAAACTGGAAAATACCCAGTAAGCTCTTAATAAAGCATTTGGCACAACTCACAACTTCATTGAGCAGTAATTTCCTCTTGCTCCATGTGGAACACACTCTGCCCAGACTTCTTTCGGGCTTATTTATTACCCACTGGCTGTTAAGCTAAAAGAAGGTCACTCCTATTTGTTCTTAAAACACCAAATTCAGCATCAAAATGATTTAGTATTCAGACCGGTTGTTTATTGCTCTGAATACAAATCAAGTCTCCGATACAGAGGCACCAGAATAAAGCGATGCCCTCGTGCACTTTATCCCCTTCCTTTCCACCCTGCTCTTTCAGATTACCAGCGAATGCTCGTTCAATTATGAAAATAATGCACATGAAGCATGAGAAAAGCAGCTCAATAATCCCCCAAACAGAAGAGGAGCGTCTCTATAATTAGAAATGCAAGCCCTGGCTCAGCTGAACGCACCTTTCAGCTACGAGCAGCACCTCTGCATTTCTTAAGATCCCGTTCTAAACCAGTTACCCCTTAAGAGACACAAAATACCTTAACTAAAGGGAAAACAAAGCACCTTGGGGTCACGCTGGGAGTCACTCAAAGGGTGCTGTGGGTGATGGACAGCGCTGTGCAAATCACGGCTCCAAACCCTGGCTAAGCAGGAGTAACTGAAGACTAAAAATCACCAAAGATACCTACGACAGCGCACGGGGAGGCTCTGCAGCCCCCTGTGCCTCAGGCAGCACCTCTGGGGAGCTTCAACAACGGCTGTTCAGAGTTATGAGGTATTTTAAGCATAAACCTCATGTTAAGCGCTTAATATTCAGTCGGTGATGTCATGGCAGCAAAGGCAAGTCCATCGGGAGCCTTCCTCTTTGCCCAGATACGACGGAGCTGGGGCTACCTCTGAAAAGGGGATGGAGCAAGTGGAAGTAGCTGGCTTGTGAAGCTCTCTGAAAAAGAGCTTTAGAGCATCTGAGAGAAAACCCTCCCTCCCCACCGGGAAGTGAGGACAACCCACTTGGTCTCACCCAACTTCACGAACGCAAAGCAAGCGAAGAGCTGTCAGCGGGGAACCACACAAAACCCCCCTGAACACGCTGGAAACCCCGCTGTTCTCAAACAGAACACTTCAATAATTGACGGAGCAGTGAAAAAGATTCCGGTGGCTCAGGACCGCTCGGCGAGGACGCACCTTATTGAAGACCCAGATCTCCCCATTGACGGTCGGCCTGGGGACACCGTGTCCGTTGTAGTGGAAAAGGACCCGCTCTTCCTTGGCGTTTCGCCGCAGCGACGTACACAGCTTCTTAACTTCGTCCACCGTAGGATCGAGGCTCTGCTTGTACCTGGCCTAGCGATATCAAAGGTAAAAAGAATTATTGTCAGAGCAGAAATAAATCTATTTAAGATGCAGGCACCCAGTTAAGATAGAATGGTGGAGATAAATCGATTACGTTAGGAAAAGAAAACACAAAACATTTACTGTGGAGCTGAATCAACAACTTAGGGCTGGTGCTGGCGCGTGGGACTGCGCACGCGTGGGCAGCGACCACACAGGGCTGAGGGAGTTTGCTGGATCTCTGAACTCTGGGATTAGTAACATTCAGAAAGCCTCAGGAAGGTCAAATACGTTTTCAACGTGAGCCAGCCTCAAATAAAACCAACCTGCGCAATTCTCTTAATCCTCAAATTCATACCCTGTACATCTCCAACTGAACAAAATTCCCTCTTAAAGACAGAAAACTGTATAAATCTCACATTCGTTAAACCTCAAACCTCATCCTGAAATGGTCCTTCTCTCCCATCTGGAAAAGGGGCCCCGTTCCTGCTTCACGCCTTAAAAGGAATGCAAATGTCAGAGGGAAGGGTAGGGAAGAATTCAACAGCCATCCCTCCTAGAGTAAGAGCAGCAGTAGCAGCAGCCTCGTCCTCTCCCTAAGCCCCAACGAGTTACTCCTCCTCTTATTAATAAGAAAGACATGGAAGGAGCCCGGCCAACACCTCTGCAAGTATGTTAAGCTGAGATGGAGTCTCGCCTTTCCTACATGGCCCCGCGTCAGACACGGTGAAAAATTTTGCGGCAAAAACTTTGTCTTCAAAAAGGAACACGGTCAACTTCTTGTAGCTGTCCTACGTTCACTACTCATTTCCAGTCAGGGGTTTACTCTGAACCCGCAGGCGTCTCCACCCCAGCAGCTCACCACCACTACCACCACTTCCACCAGGCCACAAACGTGGCTATGGTTCGACAGCCCTTGGCTGCTCCTCACATCCAAGAGGCGCAGAGGAGAGCACTGACCAAACGTACCGCAGCTGTAGAAGTCAAGTAGTTACCTGCAGGTACTGGAGGAGACTACAGCCACCCACAGAACTACAGAAAAAAGGAAGACATGTGCAATCAGCAAGTACATTTGAATGTTGAGTTTCATTCAACGGATGACGGATAAAACCAGGGAAGAAACCAAAGCAACCCAGCGTAACACTAACGTGCTTTTAAATGAGCTTTACTTTAAATTTGTGGTTGAGATCAGGCACCAGGTTACACCAGCCTGTTCTGAGCCCCCTCCCTAAAGAAGGGTTATGACTAATACGTTCCATGGCCTCACCTCCAACACCTTACACTTTAAGACAAGACTAACCTCAAGACACAAGTGCCCAGAAGTCCCAGGAATTTGATACTCACACAGCTGGGTAAAAAGAGGGAAAACGGATGGAGAGCCCCTGGCAACCACCCCTCGCTTTGGGAAAGCTTCCTGTACTCAACATCCTGACGATGCGATCGTTCCCGGCTCGCCAGGCACAAGCAGGCGCAGCACAGCACATCGTCACGTTTCAGAAGGAACCAAGCCGCTAAAACAAAACCCCTCACTACTTCAAAACCCTTTTTCCTCGGCTAAGCTGAAGATGCCTCTGTACTAGCTGGCTCGTCATACTCAACAGAGCATTTATTTGAAGCCAGGCCAAATAATAACAAAAAGTCTTTCAACTGCCTTTTGAAAGACAAAAGCCTATTTCTTCCTCTCTTCTCCAGAACTACAGAGATACTACTGAGAATCCAGAATCACAACGGCTTAAAAAAAAATAATTCAAGCGAACATATTGAAACGCAGACCCAAGTTTAAGAGCAGGACAACCATCTACTGAGCTCTACAAAAAGCTGCTCTCCAAAGCTTGTTTACAAACCAACTCAAGGTTTCAGAAGTTCGGGCTTTTTAGGTTTTCTTCTCTGACAGGCGAAGATAAGAAAGTTTTTAAATGCCATAGTAAAAGAGGATGAAGGACTTTAACATAAAAATGGTTTGCTTATCTATGGAGCTCGGAGAACAGCTACCACGCTGCTCAATTAATATTCAGCATCTCAAGCCAACAGGCAGGCCGGAGACAGTGAACGGCATCGTTTACATGAGCACAACAACAACAACAAACGCAAGCGAAAGGAGAGAGAAATACTAGGAGAGCGCCGGGGATCTGACATGCTCATCCTTTCTGGGAAGTTCCGCACTAAGTAAAGATAAGAGGCGATATTAATCTTACCACGGGTCCCCCCGCACCTCTTCCTCTCGCCTTTCGGGCTCGTTACGAAGGCGCTGATTTGCGCCTTAACTCAGGTTCTGCCTGCTGGCAGCTTTACAAGGCACCACACCCAGAGCGCTGGGTAATTCTTCAGCTCCTTTTTTTTTTCCCAAGGAGAACAGGCTCATTCGAACGCTCCTCGCGTCCTTTTCGCATCAATATTACATCCAGCTGGCAACTAACGGAGGTGGATTCGCACTCGCAAAATAAAGCCCGTAGATCTGAAGATCCGAACTGTAAACACGTCGTCTGCACACAGAGAAACACGAGGCTGAGAAGGAGGAGGGGAGGAGGGAGCCTGCAAACACCCAGGGCCTGAGTCCTCTCGGGTGTGAGCTCATCACGCATCTCTCATGACCGTACGAGTAACAAGCGTCAGAGCAAAACTAGACCAGGTCGGGTCTTTTTTCTTCCTTTTTTTGTTTTTGTTTTTTTTTCTTAAAAAATATCTTCAAGACTTTTTATCATTGGTATACAAAAAATAAGTAAGTCCTTAAAAGAAATGTTCGGGGCTTGTTCTTCTAATTTGGGTATGGAGCAATAGCTGGCAGGAGAGAAGGATCTTAGCGTCTTATGCGATGCTCTGTAGGACAAGGTTCTATTTTTAATGAATTTTAAAAACAAACAGGTCTTTGAGAAGAACACACAGAAACAGCCCCAAAGCCTTGTTAACCCACAGGCTGCCCAGTACCAGAAAGCAGTTCCGCAGCGTCCCACCAGACTGAAGATCCAGCCCAGCTGTGGTCCAGGAGCATTCACCGAGTCAACAATTTTACCTTTCCTTTCACGGTATGAAGTAGCATTTTTTAACCACAGCTTTAGTTCTCGTATGAACATTTCTGCATTTTAGCATCACTACCCTTGCAATAAATAGTCCCCTTTTGTCACCCCTCTACATATCATTCCATCATTATTCTCCTTCCCAGCAGCGTGCTTCCTTCCTTCCTTCCTTCCTTCCTTCCTTCCCTTCTTCCCATCTCCAAAGAGACATTTTCAAGCAGTACTTAGTGCAAAAGGCTAAGAGAACCCACCCCAGACCCTCGAGAGGCCTCTAGGGCTTAATCTCAGCAACTTCTGTTCAAATCACACAAAGGCACAACAAGGCTTTATGTTTTGTTTCCTCTTGTTTTGTTGTTAGGTTTTGTTTTGGTATTTTTTACGAGCTATTGACCAGTTCCAGCCTCTTACTGGACATCTGAGGTCCATGCTGGCCTTCCCTGCCTTCCACCCCGTGCTGACGACTGGTATCTCTGGTGTTCAGCACAGTCTTTGCCTCCTGATGCAATTATCGGACAAGAAAATCTCGATTTTGGCTCCTGTGCAGCTGCTGCCCAGCTCTAGCTGCTGCTCCCAGCCCACGCTGCAGTCATGGCGTCGGAGCTGTCAAAGCGCCCGAGCCGAGCGCCGTGATGGACAAGCATGAAATTGCTGACGGTGATGTCAGCTGCCTTTCTGCTGTGAATTTGATTTTCTGATCACCTCGGTGTCTCATTGAAGAGCTCCTGTCAAAAGCAATAAGGTTGTGGCAGCCTGATCCAGCCTGTGCTCCCTACTCTACCTAAGCAGGCAAAATGGAAAGTTTTGCTTGTTTAGGTAACGTTGCCACGCTTTTCTGAAACACTCCTTGGTTCATCCAACCTTTGTTGTGTATACGTGTTTATAAGGATAACTTTTAAGACGTGTTAATTTCCAGTGTGCCACAAACTCCCGGATTGACAAAACACTGGACTGACAAAGTTGCAGGAAAGAGGAGGAGTTCTGACAGACAGGAGTTGGGGCAGGAAAATGACAAGTCTGGGGCAAAGCACCGAGTGCATCAGCTTTTGGTGAGGTTTTGCTGTGGACACGAACACTAACCAGGCTTAATGTGAAATTTCTCTCGTAACTGCTCTAGAGCAGTTCTGCTGATCGCCTACTGACACCCTCTCTTGTACTTTCCAAATTATTTCCAACTTTCCTATCATGGTAAAATCCAAGCAATCACCTTTAAGAGAGAAAACAGGGATTCTCTAAAGATGTGACCCACCAAAATCATATCGTTTCCTCATTCAGGACAAGAGTGACACTCAGGCTGTAGCTGGTTTGAAAGCTGCTGGGGAGGATCTACACCGGCGAGGAGTTACACCGGCTCGCGTCACTCCCACCAGGAGGAGGGAGCAAGGTCCAAAGGAGCCAGCAGCACGGGGCTGACACGACCAGGATAATTAACAGGTCTGGGAAAACTGTTGGTGGGCAAATAAAGCCGAGTTTCAGCTGAAGAGGCAGGGAGCTCGGAGCTCTGAGCCGGGCCACCCAAGGGGCTGCGCCGCCAGCACCGGGGCTCCCACACAAAAACCTGCAGCAATAAAGCAGTAGCATCATTGTCCCCTTGGTTTCATGAGGGATTCAGCTCTTCCGAAGGACAAGTAAAACACCCACACACTTGCTGATTACAGGTGATAGCAGTAACCTCTCCAGCACGAGTCCGTCTGGAGGGGAAAAAAACCAATTCACTGTGTTCATCAACTTCTCTCACTCTGGGAAATGTCAGTGCGTATTGGCTGCGTAAATAATTCCCACAGTTCTGCGGATTTTGTGCTGAAATTAATGGCTCTGCTTTTGAAACCTCACCTAATTACAGGGGTTTTTGTTCTTTTACTTTGAATGGGGCCAAAACAGAACTCTAACAACGAGGAAAAGTCAAAGTCACGGGCCCCTTTCCCAGGGTATCACCAGGCTGAGCAGCTCAGCAGTTCTGTGACAAAGAAACCAGAACCCGGCTCATTATCTGCCTCCCAAACTCTGGTCTGCTCAGCCCTGCCAGGTGCTGAGCTCAGGAAACTCACCTCACCTCACTCCTGTGATTTACTGTGACTTCATTTTAACACTTAACTGAAACACATCTTTTTTTCCTTGCATCAAAGATTTAGGACCCTGAATTTCCACTGCCTTTCGAAACACAGCAAAGAACAGGCTCATTTAGAACCATACAAGAACACTTTTATTTTTGCACAATTTCACAATAAATGAACAATCTACACAGAAAATAAGTCTTTCAGGAGCAGCAGAATCAAGCCAATTTTTCCCCAACCTCGCTGCTCACTTTTGGGTTTTCCATCACCTCATCAGACGGAATCTCTCTCGGGAGGTTTGGGTGTTAATGGTGTTTTTCACCAACTGCTCCGACTATAGCCTGTCCCTCAGTTGAGCAGCAGAACAACCACCTGGCTACCTCCACCTGGCCATTTCACAAAATATTCAGGACAAATTTTAATGTCAAATTCTCAACCCTTTTCAAAATGGCAGGCGACGTGCTGAGGTAGCCGGGGAGTACGGCGGGCACAAGCTGCAACCCCACGCTGCCTGGCTGTAAAAGCTCGGCTTCCTCCGGAGAACAGCCACAAAAATATTCACTCTTTGGAATTCCTGTAACGACACGCTCGGCACTACTTCATCATGAGCCTTTGTTTAAAATAACCCTTACTACAGCCATAAAAAATATGTCTTGCAATAAATCCGGAGCCTTCTCTCCGAAAAGTATCCGACCTCCAAAAGCAACGCGCTCTGACTTGCAGGGGCTGTTTTCCACATCCCCCCTAAACAAAGACAACAAGCAGCAAAATCTGAGCGGGTCAGCAAGCCCGTGCTGGCGGCACCTGACCCCAGAGCCGCCGCCGTGAGCCGGGAAAGGAGCCTGGTGTGACAAGTTTGCCCTAAAGTCCCCGGCGAGCGCTGCCCGGCGCAGGGGTCGGCAGGGAGCCTCCCGTCAACGGACGGCACCACGTTGGCACCGACGGCGCTTTGCTGCTCCTCTCCCGAGGCCCGCAAAGGCGAGTGCCCCGGCGGGATCCCGCGGCGCTGGGGGGGAGCAGAGACCGAAAGAGCCGCACGAGCGCGTTGGGGGAGAGCTTCAGAGAGCAATCCGGCTACTTAGGGAGCGGTTCCAATTTACACCTACTATCCATCGATCGTAAATTCAATTGCCTGTAAAACCCAAGCTGATATGAGCACAATAACTCCCAGGTTAGACACACGCATGCAAATAGCAACTGCTCTCAGCTGTACCCACAGGCACCGGGCTTTTTTATCAATTCTTATTTATTTATTTATTTTGAATTAGGTGGTTTAATTTTAGATCGTGGGCATCTGAAATTCCCCTGATGTAAATTCATAAGGCTTACTCAAAGACAGTAAAACTCCACATATCCAAGTGTTGGGGCGTACGCCGGACATCCCAAACCGATGTTACAGGCAACTGCTTAATGCAGGCCACCAAAAAACATTTCTGATACAACTGCTGGCTACTGCTGCCTTGAAAATTATTAACCACCATGCAAACGGACTACAACCTACAGACACTCGAGTTTCAGCGCTAACCTAAGCCACAAGGAAGACTCTGCCAGTCTCAGGCAAGTCCTCTGTAGCCAGCTGGTCGAATTTAAAAATCCATCTCAACCTCCTGCATGCTCATATATTCATAAGCAGCCCAAGACTTAAACGGCTTAATTTGCGAGATGTCTGGGACAAAATGCATTACTAGAGCTAAGCCAGGAGGGTGGAATGTTTATTGGCTTGGCTGTAGTCAGCAGTGTGGTGACTTTACACTTCCTCTGCAGAGTCTTTGACCTTGCCTTTAAGGCCAATGTGAAGCGAATGCTAAAGTAGCTAATCCTCGTTGTGTGGATCCCTTGTTCGGTAATACTTCCAAAAAAACCACCTCTCAGCAGTTGTTCCTGAGGACTGATGTTGATGGGGAAGACAAAACTCAAGGCTACTAACCTTGAGTATCTGCTACCATGGATTGAGGAGGGGCGTGTTTCTCAGCCATTACAAGCTGCCACACACTGCAAATTTGCTCCAAGATGTATAGAAATTCTTCCCACCCACCTGCCCTGGATGGTAACAATCCCTCCCTCCCCGGTCAAATAAAACAAAGGTTCTGAGCTGGCTGTGTAAAAAGCTGTTGGGTCTTAAACAAAGGCAAGTTAAAAGTGCTCCTCATACGCCGGATCCCTGTCCTCAGACCGATGACACTTTGATGGGTCACATCACAAAGTGCTCTAACAGGATTGTAAGTCCACACCAGGACACATCTTTAAAACCTACTTAGTCAAATAACGTAACTCCTAAGCAATGGTGTCATTTTACTGCCATTCCTTCCTTACAACCTCTATTTCAAGAGCTCTTTTAAAGGAAGTTTCAGGTTCTGCATCTTCTTGTTTCTTAAATATAAACTCCAATATTACTTGGAGCCCAGTTTAGGCTGCAGGACCATAATCTGGTGGTGTAAGTGAATCCTCAAACTGGATGGTTGTCTTTATATTCTAGTTAAAGTGTCTCGTCCCCAACGAGAGGTTCTACTATCCCGTATTCGTGCCAGAACAAGAAGTTAATTTTTTTGATACAAAATAATTATCCCATAATTTCAAATTTTCCTCCGATTGCAAAGTAATTTAATGAAGCAACATTCAGATTAACAAACAGCTTAATGAGTCAGGAGAAGGAAAAATCATCATTCAGAGGTTTATGCTTCGTTAAGATCCATAAGAAAGGAGTTAAACCCAAAGCATTTCAGGCTTTTCTCCTTCTACTTTAGAGATGAGCAGGAACATAAATAAAAATGGATATTTTTTTTTTGTTAATGCTCTAAGTTTTGCACAAAAGTCTGGTGTCTACTCAGAAAGCAGCTTGAGTTGTGTAATGGCAGCATCATTCGCGTGTCCACGTTTGCAACGACCAAGCCCTCGTGCGGTGGATACCTGGTGGGATTTACCAGACACAGCCCAGGGTTGAGGCAGGAGGATCTGCAGAAGGCTCCTCCCTGACTCTCGTGGCCAGAGCTGTGCTACTCCCCATGGAACACAAAGACAAGGTATTTTTACAGAGGTCACACAGAGGCTGGGTGGTAATTACAGAAAAACGTTAATCAGATTTGAGCAGGCAGAGCCGCTTACCTCCTCCAAGAAGCCTTTCTAATAACAGGTCTTTCTTCCCACCTTAGGACAAACTGACATGAAGAGTACAATGGTCATGTGAAAATCCCCTAGGAACACAAAAATCTTGCCTGTCTGCCAACTCTGGCCTCATTTTGATGACAAAACACAAAACGAACCAGAGAGGAAAGTATAAAACATGGGAATGGATCTGACTGTCCGAAGACCCTGGCAAAGCAAAGCAAGAGAAAGGATCCTCACCCTCCCACCGCACCCCGAGAGAGGATTTCTACCGTAACAGCAGTCCAGGGGCTGGCTGGGGGATAAAGCCAAGGAAAAGCATCTCAGAGGCAGTCTTGGGAAGCTCCACCCTGGCACAGGGCAGCCCGTTGCTTCTGCAAACGGTGAAGAGCAGAAGGGAAGGCGGAAGGTAAAATAAGGACCCGGTTCTCGGTGGCCTCGTGCGCCGAGCGGCTCCCCGGCCGAGCCGGCCGTACTGAACGCGCACCCGGGAGATGTCACCAGCTCGCTCTTTGCTTTTTCAAGCGGAGCTGTTTAAAACGTGCACAAGTAGGGGTGGGGTGTTCTGGAGGCTCTGCCCTGCGGCGCCGCGGCTCTGCTCCCCGGAGGGAGCACAACTAAGGCAGGAATCCTCGTCCAGGAGCTGCAGGAGCCACTCGGTGATTTTGAAGGCTGTCACTTCTCAGGGAGACACACTAACCTAAAGTCACAGCGTGGCAGCGCTCTAAAAAAATGGGAAGAAATGTTGTTTGCTTACAAGTCAAATGTCCCTTTCACTGTGGTTCAGACGTGTCTTTCAGCAATAGCCTCCCCTTCGCCCCATCTCCTTCAGTCCAGGTCACCCCTGGCCGGGGTGGCGGAGGCTTTCAGCAAGATGGCAAAACCCACAGGGTTTTCCCACTAAACTGATTTTGCAAGTTTGTTGACTTAGTTCCAGAACGGCAGATCACTGCCGATCTGCGATGCACGAACGGTTCGCTTCACCAAACAGCCTAATGCCACTTCCTTGTCTCTACAGCTGCTGAACACACTTTTTCACATCACTTCATGCCTAGAACTGCTTTTTCTTTTTGTGCCTAGTTTTTGCCTGAGAACCCCAGAGAACTCAGTATTAAACACATTACTGCTGCAATTTCAGTTTCCACCCTATTTTTTGCAGCGTGTTAAAGATTTATCAGATTATTTTTTTTTCCTCACTAACAAAAGAATCGAAACCCGCGTTGCACGAGGGACCTTCCCGCTCCTACGGCTCACTCCCAAATCCTTAGTTGGCGGTGATGGGAGATTTTTTTAAGTGCAGGTGGGCCAGGTACTCCCTCAGGAAGGCACTCACATCAGCAGTGCCTCCAGATACACCGCTCCGATTCAGGCTCCCAAACCCCAGGGAACCTCTGCGATGGTTCAAGATGCTAAAACCTCCTCCTTCATTCATCACGACTCCCTCCCGACGCTTAGTGCCCCGACTGCGGAAGAAAAGAGGCGGCCCAGTTCAGATTTTTCAGCACGAGAGAGTCGCTCCAAGGCGATGGATCTTTGTGGCTGGCTCAGAGCGAGACGCTGGCCTGGTGTCCTGCCCTGCCAGGCTGTGCTGCGGGTGAGCGGAGGGTTGGGCTGCAGACCACTCCCGGAGAGCTACCTAAAGGAAAACTACCAGTCAGGTGCTGCTTTACTTGCCCTGATTTTCTCCATATTCACAAGACATAAAAGAAAAAAAAAAAAAAAAAAGTAGCTTTTGTCATCTACCATACTGACAATTTGGGCTGTTCTGGCTCAACCACCAGTTCTTCTAGAGGGGTATTGTGTGAAAAGAGCACATGGCACAGTCAGACTCAGAACGACAACTCTCCAGATAGAATGAGAACATGAACAACTGCTCCTGGCAATTATACTTGTTGACCCTCTCTTCTATGACAGACCTCATTTTTTTTTTTTCTGGAAAAAACTGCTGGTTTATGCTGAAGACAGTTGATCTTTAACAAGACAGCAAAAGATTGATACAGCAAAATTTTGTAGAGCCTGAAATAGCTGCCAAATCAAAAGCCTGTTGGGAAATAAAAAAAAAAAAACCCACAAAAAACAAGCATAGTCCTCTTAGGAAATCCTAGTTTTGTTAAACAAGGTCACAATGTCTTTTTTTTTTTTTTTTTTTTAATTCCTCTGCATTTATTTTTTTTTTAACACGTTCCTACATCTGCAGAGCAGGGAGACCAAGTACAAGTTTTTCCATTTTACATTTCCCCCCCTTGGAATTCCACAGCATTACTTTTGCAGGAGCAATTAGTATTTGCTGTTGTTTTAAAAGAAAAACCCTACAGAAATAAAGGAAAAGTATGACTCACAGAGAGACCAATAATTAGGTCATGTGTTCAATTAGTTTTCATGCTTAAGTAGTTACTCTTTAGGAAATGCTCAACCTTTGATGTTCAGCAGGCAACTTACCAATTAATTAGGCAGAAGGAAGCAAGGCAAGGAATGAAACCTCAGAAAGCCTATCAAAGCCCAGAGATATCTAATGAGGGAAACAGCAGCAACAACAGAAAACACGCACAAAAAAAAAAAAAGGAAGAGGTTTTAAACTATCTATTTCAGGGATCTCGGCTCTACTTCCTTTGAAATTAAGAGCAAACTGTTGGGAAGCAGCCTGGAAGAGAGAAAGCAGCAGCCCCGTTTGATCAGAAAAGCATCCCTGGTTCCTCGAAGGCTTGCCACAGAGAACCTCATCTGTCCCTGTCGGAGGGGATGTCTCCTCCGAGACCATGGCAGGCTGGTGATGGCTGCGAGAGGCATCACACAGCATCTGACACCAGAGGAGAAAAAAAAATAATTAAAAATAGGAAAACATTTTCTTTAAAACCCGATGTGGTGAAGCACAACGGGACAGATGCACAGGCTGCTGGGGGCTGTCTCAACTTGGCACCTAAATCTTGGGGAAAAAGTAATATATACAGTCCTTGTTCAGCTAAGTGACCAACCACTGCCTACCGAGCATTTCTATGAAGGCCGCGTGTCCAGGTCACGGGCACACCTACAGCTCCCTCGGGCCCTCTTCCACAGCGGTGGTGCAGCTGGTGCAGGAGTGCCACCGGGACTCATGGAAATCGTAACAGAAGCCACAACGTTATTGAGTGAGGTGAGAGAAAGGAAGAAAGTCTTGTGAATTTTATGGACAGTCCAGAGTTAAAGAAACCGGTCCAAAGCCGTTGCCAACAACAAGAAAAATATTCTATAATTTCATGCAAATTTAATAAGCGTACGCTCCAGACTGCTGCCTACCAGGTCCTGAATTATGTAAACTGTGCATCGCTCAACCCACAGCTCTGCCTTTGGCCGCACAGCCCCGTTCTCCGGGGCACACACCTGGGAAGGGAAACAAAGGAAACTTGAGAGCCTAGGGAAGGCGAGAAGCCAAGGAACGAGACGCCCGTTAGGAGAAAGGAGGAAAAGAAAGAAAAAGCCTGGCACCCTCCTAAGAGCCAGGCCAGCCATCCCAGACCGAGCTCGTCTCGCGGCATTCCGCACAACGCCGCTCGCAGTGACCGCTTCACACACGTCACGGGGGCTTTTCAGGAAGTACTGAGCCCAGTTCAGAGACCTCCAGCCAAGAGGGCACAGAAGACGACGCTCTCTCACACCAGCCCGCAGGAGAAGGAGCAGCAGAAAGCTGAGGAACACCTTCAACCTCTCCACTAACCGCCCCCTACACCAGCTCTGCACAACATCACAGCGAAGAACCCCAGTGCCAGTCCCTGCTGATAAATGGATGGAAACTGGGACTTGAGTAACTTCTGCTCGTAACTCCCCCGCCCCGAGCTCCTGCACCTCCACAACCCTCTCCCTGTCGCAGCACTCACCGTTCCCAGTCTATTATTCCTATTTTCAAACCAAGTCTGTTGACTTTTACAGGCAGGAAAGTTCCTGCCATGGGAAGGGCACAAGGCGCAGCGCTGCCAAGAAAACCACATCCGCATCCGATCCACGGGGAAAACATTTGCTGCGTTCTGCCAGCACAAGCCAAGGAGGGCTCTCGCCGGCCACTCGCTCCGGCGTTGCGCCGAGCGCTGGCACAACTCTGCAAAGGGCAGGACACGAGATCGGAAGCGGAGAAAAAACATTTCCACGTGATCAATTTCTTATCTAAAGATTTTAGACACAGAGCACCCGCAGAAGCTCCACTAGAAATTGGAAGTATTTTATCCTGGGCAGGTAGAGTGACCCAACCTACCCTGTCTCCCTTTTCCTGGTGTTCTCCTGACCCTGGGAACCAGGGAGCCCCAGTTGTGCCCAGCTCCACCAGCAACTCCCTAACCCAGCAGTCACAGGCTCCCCAAACACCACAAGAGGAGGCCAGGGGAGGTTCCCACCCTCCCATCAGACTGGGCATTACGGGGTCCCGTGCTCTTTAACTTTCACTGCCTTTCCCTCCTTTCCTTCTCAGCTGCTTAAGCAACCCTTTTTATCCCTGTAATTGAGCCTGCTTTCCAGATTACCCGCCCATTTAACCCCTTCCATGCCCATTGAAACTCAAACCCCAGGAGCCAGGCTAATATCAGAGATGCCTTCCCCCCTCCCCTTTTTCACTAACACACTGAACCGCAAGAACTCTTACTCGCTCAGAAAATTCTTTATCAAGACAGATAAAGCTTGGTCATCTGCTCCTCTCCTCCCCCAGTAAAATCTTCATTTGAGAATCACAATGAAGTGACTGAATATTGTTTAACTGCGGCATTTTGCAGATGAAACAACAGCTGAAGTGTTTCTTTACTCCCGCAGCACACAAATTTATGTAGCTACACAACAATAAAGCAAAGTCTTAAATTTAATCAGAAGAAATACTTCAAGCTATGGCAAGCTGATAAATTATTTAGAAAGGGGCTCAATAAGACCTGGAAGGAAAAAAAAATGCAGCAGTTGTGCAGCCTGGGAGCTTCCAGAAACAAAGAACTTTCACGTTTACCCCTTCTCAGGCTTTTTCACCCAAGCTATTTGTATTTAACCAAACCAGGCATGTGTTTGAAGAACATCCCACGCCTGGAAGCAGAGGAGGAGGAGGGCTGCACTGGCAGTGATGTCACAGGGCTTTTCCCGCAGCGGTTATTACTGACACCACCCATTTAGCAGCAGTTTGCACCGATTGTGCATCCACGGGAAGATGCTGAGAAACAGGCATTTCCAAGTGGAAGGACCCACACTGAGAGCTGGGTAATACCGGCTGTTGCAAAAGATTTTAATGATCTGGTCTTTTTTTTTTTCCCCCAGACTGCCTAGTTTTCTCCGAATTGTCTTCCTCCCACCAATTCTTCAACCATTCCAAAACACCGAGAAACAGACAAAACTGGACGTATTAGTATTTATATGAAAGCTCTAGGAAATTCAATAATGTTCCTATTGTTTTATTGCAGATGGCACATCAACTTCTCTTTATTACTGCAGAAAACTCAAGAGCCCTGTGGAGTGCAATAAAGCGGGACGTGGTTAGCTTTGCAATGCTTCAAGGGGCTCTGATTTACTAGGAGGAAGCAGGCACCTCGCACACAAACACCCCAGCTCAGTAATTGCCTCATGGTTTGTGCAAACCCTAAAGGCAGCGTGAGGTCGGCCCACACAGGGTACCTGCTGCTTCCAGGCGCCTGGCCCCGCGCTCCCCGCTCGTATCCACTGTCCTTAAAGAGCAGAGAGAAGACAGAAAAAAAAAAAAAGGCTTGTTTTCACCTTGGCATCGAGATGTTTTAGTCTGCTGTTCGATTTCAGACACTATGGCAATTTTCTGCCAAATTCTTGGGCTGCTAGAGAGAGATTACAAAAAAAAAAAACAAAACCCGTCAATGAACCAAGAGGAAAAACGCAAAAGTAAATTCTCTTGTTTTAAATCCATACCACAAATGGCTCAAGGCAAGTCCTTCTTATATAAATACACTTAAGAAAACACTTCAGAAAAAAGCAAACCCACAGCTAATTGTCCACAGATTTAGTAAGGTGTACATTTCACCACTACAACCAGTGAGTCTCCTTCGGTCAGCTTTTACTGACTGATACAGCCGGTTCTAGTCAGTCAACCTTGACTAAGGGAGCAGGCAAGCATCGCACGAAGGCAAGAGGTAAAGAACTACTACCAATGGTATTTACATTCAAATTGCTCTGAATATAAACTCATTTCCATCCAGTTTGAATTAAAGAGCAGAGGAGGGACTTGGAACATGTACAACAAACTACTCCACCGGCAGCTTTAACAACACTACACGTCAATAGCGCTTTTTTTTTCAATGAAAAGTATTCTCAGCAGTGTCTGGCAAAAGGAAAGCCGTTATTTACTACTGCAAGGATCACCTCAAAGCCATGCATCCTTTACCTGAAGGCATGAGTCCTTCACCAAGGAATGGAAGATTTTGGGGGGGCGGAGAAAAGCCCCCAGTTCTCCATCTCCCTGTAGGAACAGGGATATTCAGGTTCCAGACCCAAAACATCAGCAGAGTGAACCTACCTTTAGTGATTTAACAAATGATAAATAAACAAGGAAATGAATATAACCCATCCCAGTGTAAACAGCAGGACTGATCAGAAACACCTACGGGCACTGCGAACACAAAGACCTTCTCGACCACTCGTCCTAGACAGGGTATTTTTCCTAGGCAGCTTTTCCAGTTGCAGACCATACTCTTCAACTACCCACCAGCAGCCATTAGAGACACGCGGTAGATGATTATTTATACACAAAATAAGGTAGTGAGCAATGTCAGAAACAGAAAACACAGTCCTGGTGCTGAAAAAAATGTGCATTTTTGTCTTTTGTCTCCTTAAAGCATGAAGGCCAGGTGAGCGTGCGCTCCACATCCTAAAGAAATAAATCAGATCTACAGGCAGGTTCATTCAGTGCAGTTACTGTTTCTGTTCAGGTTACACGTTACAAGCTTCTAATGATAAACTTATGATTGAGTAAGCCAACAGTCAGGGTACTCTGAAGAGAGATATTCTGAGCCCCACAGCCTAGAGCCTACAGACAAGGACACGAACATCCTGGGGAATAAGAACAGTGAGGATGGTTCAACAGTTGAGGGTTTGTATCTATTTGGAAAACGCTGCCGACTTCCAACTGTTTGGAGTTTATTTACTGAAACAGATGAAACCATGGCCACTGCAATACCCAGAAGCAAAACACATCCCCAGGGTGAGATGCTACGAACCAGGAAATAACCAGCCAGTCGCTTGCAGGTTTCCTCACGCCCTGCTTTGTGGCACTGCCACCCAAACCAGTCACTTCCAAAAACATCAACACACACACATTGCACTGAAAGTAGAATTAGCAGCAATGACAGCTCTGAAATAACGTTTCACAACAAAGCCCAAAGCCTCCCTCAGCTACACCGGACAACTCCATGAGTTCCAAAGGCTAAAAGCAGCCCTGGCGAGCTGGGACGCAGGCTTGAGCAATGCATTCTTACAACAGAAGAAACTCGAAACTCAGAACAAAAAAGCTTCAAAATATCTCCAAAACACAATAAAGTCGGAGGAATATAAATTAAAAAATAAAAATAAAAATCAATCAATCACTGCAGGACTTGGCACTTTAACCAAACACCCCAGTGGTGACCAAAGGAAGCGCTGGCCAAGGGGGGCATCGGCCACAAAGCCGGCGAGGTCGAGAGCTCCACAAATACGCTCGTGCTGATGGATGAAGGAAGCGAGAAGCGCTGCAGGAGCGGCACGTGCGTCGCAGACACCCACCTGGGCTATCGGGCCACGCTGGCCGTTATCAGAAAGGGGTCTGGCATCTACCCCCACAGAGAAGCCCAAGGAACACTCACCCTCGGCTGCCAGTTCTCGTACTGCTTCTGCAAGTTTGCACCGATGGTCTCCAGAGCCTTCTGAGGACCCATTGACAGAGGATCTAGGAAACAAAATACAAATTAGGACCGTTGATCACAACCGAACCACTCAGCTTGACAAGAGCTGGAAAGTATTTCCAATTCCATGTGCATTCCCCACGATATGTTTGTGCAAAATCCAGCTCTACCACCTGGGAGAGCGGGGCCTACGTCAAAGCAGGGCCAGCGCTCCCCTCGGCAGCAGAAAGAAGCCAAAAGCTTTCTGCACTTCCCCTCTCCAGTGTTCTCCTTGCAAGAAAGATCACTTAACGAGATTTTAATGCAGGTTCCTTTCAGGTGCTCGGTTTCAAACTCACACACGTGACATTCTTCATGGAATTTCCTTCCCCAAAATTATCTCCAAATTCTTCAGCCAAATACAAATTAAATACCGCGAAAGGCGGTCAAATTTTGAAGACATCTCTTGCTAAGGAAACAAACATAATTTTCTTCTGGAAGAATGAAGAGGCACTACGCTGCTTTCTTTTATTATTGAAAAAGAAAAAAAATAAGGTTTTGATAGCAAATAACGACAAAAATTGTAATTGGTTAAATATTTGGTGATTAACATTTTTTCTTGATGAATGCAAAAATCCTGCTTCATTTACTTGCCCTGCTTATTGCTTCAGAGATGATACGTCACGTGTAACTTTCCAGAAGTTAATTTTAGCACTAGATAATTACCACCACCCATACACACCGATACAACTTCAGCTTCTGCTTCGTTCAGAAACCACTGCCAGACAACTGACACTATTAACCAGTTTCAAAAAAAACTGGAAGTTGTTAGTTTGCAATTTAATATAAATGATTTACTATAAATTATTGACCAAATCAATTGATTTCATTTTTTATAATCTTTCCAAATATTCTACCTTGTACCGTTAGAAACAAATATCATAAAGCGGGGTGGTTTTTTTGGCAGTCTCTTTTGTTAATATGCCATCAGCTACTGCCCAAATTAACTAAAGGAAACAAAAAGTAGCATAAGCACGGTAGATATTTTTTGGGAGTCCTTCAAAAGGACCAAACTGAACTTCAGAAAAAGAAATTAAAAATAGTTCACACGCGCCTTGGTGGCAGGAGAACGGAGTTTGCGGACTCTGGAGCATCTTCAGAGTAACGAGTAACATTCACAACATCCCTTACACAAAAAAATCAAGCGCACTGGTGCCATTCCAAGAGCCAAACAACGGAAAACAGCTGTTTTCCTACAGAAAGCTCACGCCACCAGGGTCACTACGGGAGCTTCGGGCCGAGGCGCCTTTGGCACAAGCGCGGCACGGAGCTCTGCCCGCCTGGGCTGCGGCAGAGGTGTCAGCCAAGGCTTCCAGCTGCAGACAACCCACCCACTTCAGACGCTCTGAGGGTGCTGCTGGAAGGTACGGTGAGAACGGCAAGCGCCCTGTGTCCGGGGCCGCCACGGGCGGTCGTTAGCAGAGTTCACAAGCTGGTGAGCTCAGCTCGGCTGGAGACAGCAGCAATTGCTCCCCAACGAATCCCACACCGCCTTACCCATCTGGCCAAGACTTTCTCTTTCCCCAGGACACACCATTAGCTTCTCCCGAGACTGTTGCACAGAAGAAAAAACCAGCAGATATTTTCGCCCATCTCAAACCCAGAAATTTCGAGTCGGCTCGAAATGGCAGTTAGGACTTGTGTGTATATACACACTGAAAACGTAATTAAAGCCTGCAATCAGAATTCTCTTTGTTGATGGCACCCACTAATCACTTTATTTTAATGACTCTGCAATGCTCCTCATTCTCTCTGCTCTCTCCTAGTGTATCCCTGAGAAAGCAGAGCTGCTCCCTCCGCTGCACAGCTCTGGCTGCTAGTGCACGCTCGTGGCTTTTTAACGGCTTTAAAGTCATCAGCAGTTTTAGCTTGGAAAAAAAAAAAGAGATGCTGTGATTTATGAAGCAGGTAAGGCAAGGTTAGAAATGAGATGTTCTGAAAGTTTTTGAAGAAATTCAGTTTTTGCAATGATTAATTTGCTTCTGCAGCTTATCAGAAGCCCCGGAGTTTAGGATTACAGTGCTCTGCCTGTTACTTGCTGAAGACTGAACATTTCCAATTCCTAGATAAAAACCCAATCTCTCTTAGAAAGATTTTCTTACACGAGGTATTTCCTTCTAATATTACTTCAGATTTCTCTCATCTTGATAAGCAGACTTGATCTCCAAAACCAAGGGAACTTTTCATTTCTTAACAAAAGCCTCGGAATTTAGTCCAACGCTGCATCCAAGCAGCGAGCCCAGGTGTGGGAACTGCTGGCAAAGACGTCCTTGGGAGCAATTCCAAGTTTTCTGAATTCATGATCCCAATTCAAATAGCCCCAGCGCAGTCACCTCAAGGTGCAGTAAAGCCCATGCATTTCACAGAAACACATTTGTATGAGGCCGGGCGATTTCAAACCTTTGCAGATCAACTGCTCAGAGCCCTCCTTAGGTATTGATAAATTACAACAAGTAGAGAAAGCTAAGCAGCTAACGCACAGCTTTTCTCCTCCACGCTGTCTCACTGTAGAACAAAGCAGGAGAGATGACCTCTGGCAGCAGTCACTGCTGGACTCTTCATTAGCTCCTACAGAGCGAGGGAAGGCAGATCCAGAGCTCCTTCTGCACACCCCAGTTTGAAGCCCGGGAAGCCCACAGCTCTGAGATGACTCTAGACACTAATGCTCAGTAGTTTTACCACTAACAGAGCTCTCTAGAGCTTGGAAGTTCTCAAGACTTACCGATCCAACACTCCAGACGGGCACAGGGCGTTGTTTTGACCACATCAGGAGGGTCCACACCAACATTTAGGCACAAAACTAAGGCAACGCTGACGGTCTTCATCTGCAAAGAGACAATACTTAGTGTAGAAATGAAAATCCGTTTTCATTTGTCTTGAAATGCTACCACTACTATAACTTCTGAAGGGTTTTGACAAACCTTTGATAGCTGCTCTTTAACCCAGACTATTTTAAGCAAGGCACGACCGATGAAATTTTTCTTGGTGGTTTTTTTTCTTTTTTTTTAATAGAACAGTACTTAGACTTTATGTTACTATTTTTATTATTAGTTCCAGAGCCCATTCTTCTTTTACAGAGCATGGAATGGATATCAGTGGATTTTTGCGACTCAAATTAGTCATTGTTCAACTGAAATACATTAGTAAAACATGAGAACATGCTATTCAGGGCCCCTGGTCAATATTCAAATCCAATATATTCTCTCTAATACTAAAACTAAAAGCATTGTGAGGGGAAAACATACAAGTAACCAACGAAATCATAACAAAACATTTTGTTTGTTTGTTTGTTTTCTTCACACCTCAGTTATTCTGAAGAGCCTTATTTGAGGAGAACTCATCCCTCAGCTCCCCTTCCTGGGCTGCCTGGAGCTGCTGCCCCAGAACCAGCCCCGCAGAACTGGCCAGGCTCAGACCTGCTTCTGTAGCCACAGAGGGCACCACGGACACAGAAGACCCAAACCCATCCATACCCGTGTCCGAAAAAATGCACTAAACCAACGGCCAGTTAAATATATTGCTTGAAAATTAGAATTTCACGTCTTCCTGCTCTATTCTAAAGTCCCTCACTGCAATATCCAAACCAGAGGAGGAAAGCAAAAGCAGTAACGTGGCTCATGGCACTTCCAGCCGGTGTTCAGCGCTCCCCTGCTTGTCTGAAGCAATTCAGAACAGCAGGCAAAAAGAAAAAAATAAACAAAACAAACAAAAAAAAACCCAACTCAATAAAAATCCAAACCTCACACTTGCAGAAAAAGCTAGAGCCACACAAGTGTGTAATTTCTAAAGAAACTGGAGCAGAGAGCCATCGAGAAAGGGGCCCAGGCTCTACGGCAGGACAGAAACCCCGCAGCGTCCGCTCACCCCCGTGTCACAACGAGGAGTGGAAAATCAGCAAGAAATCGAGTTAACGGCTTCATCCCAAACTCTGTTCGTGTGAACAAGCCCTGCCTTCACATTGGCTTCTCATCCCCGTGAGTCAGCCAGCAGGAAGCTGCACTTTCCAGAACCGAGACAAAAGCAAGACCCTGGACCGGGGGGATTCCGTAGCAGAAGTTGAGCTCCTGGCAAAAAGAGGCTCTGGAAGCCCGTTCCATCCTCCTCCCTCTCTGTTTCTCTTACCGTTGGCTTCCCTCTCTTTTCCCCTCACTTTCCTTTCCTTATTTTATCAACATCAAACCGCTACCCTCAAAAAGAAACGGTGCCAGCAGTTGCTGACACTTTTCCCATTGCTCACACACATCTGACCCTGCCCCCTCATTTTTGGCTTTGTTTAGAAAATGATTTCATCCAAACACAGGGCAACTGCTGCCCTGCTTTTAGAGAACCCAGCACGAAGAGCTCTTGGGTGCTTCACTACAACAAAGACTCCAATAAAAACCATCCTACAACAGCCGTGGCAAGAAACCAACGTACCCACAAATGGAGGAGCACCCAGGACATCGGGGACAAGAAATGCACCCTGGTAAAAAAATTACTTCAACATCCAAGTACTTATTGACTGATTTACCTCCTAATCCAAACCCCACACGGAGGATCCATGACTCACCCAACAGGACACAAGACTTCTTGCCCAGACCTGCACATCCCCACCCCAGGAGTTATTGTCAGGAAATAGATAGATTGAGGAATCAGCTTCAAGTCGTCCCGGGAAAGGTTTACGTTGGAGCTGAGGAACAATTGGTTTCCCTCCAGGGTTGTCCAGGCCCGGCCCAAGCTGCCCAGGGCAGGGCTGGAGTCCCCCTGATCCCTGGAGGGGTTTCCAAGGCGTGGAGATGTGGTGCTGAGGGACAGGGCTCAGGGGTGCCCTGGCAGGGATGGGGCAACGCTGGGACTCCAGGAGCTGAAAGATCTTTTTCAACCAAAATGATTCTACGATTCTCTGATTTTTCCAGGTAATAAAATCATACCCACCACTAGTAAAAGGAAAAATAGTTCCCAAATTTCTCACTACATCCAGTTAAAAATGCCTATGTTATAAAAGCAATCTGATTTTTCAAAATGCTCTGAGATGCCCTGGAAGCTCCATGTCCCCGGGGTTCCCAGTACAGCCGTTACTGGGCTCCCACACGACGCAGGCTGCTGTACCTAAGTGGCAACGGAGGAAAACAGTTCCCTTTAGTCTTAAAACCTAAGGGAGAGGCTTTCTACCCAGTAAAGCAGATGCCTGGCACCCCGTGCTTCCGTGCCTCCTTCTTCCTCGGCACGTGCCCTCGGCTTTCCTCCTGCTCACCTACCTGACGTGCAGCGCTGACTGCTGCAGCCGCGAAAACATCACCGCGCTTCGATACCGCGAGAAATACTTCTCACAATGGGCAACTCAAAAACCTTTCCATCCCTTTCGAGAATGCAACAAGAGATAAGGAAATCACTTCACTCAGAAAGCAACACTATTCGAGGTTATTTCGTGTCATTTTTTCCTTCCCTCCATTTCCCAAAACCCAACGAGCGTGTTTAGCTCGGCAAGAGGCACGGGGCTCCTGCTGAGGCTGTTGACTTGACCCACCTGTGCCCGAAGAAAAGAGAGGAATTAATTATATTTAACAAAAGATCTTAAATAGGGAACCCTTTCCTATTTCAAGAAGCGTTTTGT
This sequence comes from Baryphthengus martii, assembly GCA_013396935.1. NCBI lineage: Eukaryota > Metazoa > Chordata > Aves > Coraciiformes > Momotidae > Baryphthengus > Baryphthengus martii. The sequence continues at coordinate 189,024 of VWZK01020469.1, read as the reverse complement.
ACCAACTATGCACATTTGTTGAGAACATCAGTGCTCAGCAGTACGGTCCAGTAGGAAGAAGATAAAAATAAATAAATAAACCCAAACACCTAAACCTCCCCCCTAAAAGAAACACCTGACCATGACAGAACTCCTTGAACAGCTTGAGCTGTCCCCTGCACACAGGGACACGTCTTCCGTGTGCTACAGCCACGGCCAGTTCACGTGGCCTCAGAAAACCCAGGGTGCTGCGGGTGTTAGAGCCCCAGCACCCCCAGGAGTAATCACACGCTGGCAAAAACACACTAAAAGCTCAGAAGGGAACAAACAAAACTGCAGGACAAATAACTTCTTAGAAATGGAAACGCACAAATCATTCTTTCAAGAAAAAGGAGCCTGCCAAAAAAAATCTCTTCTGTCTCCTTTATTTATTGTTTCCCATTTGGGGTCTAATACCGACGTATTTTTCAATATTTTACTGGTAATGTCTGATCTGTGACTTATGCTGAACAGGCTGATATTTATTTTCTCCTCCCAAGCTCGGTGGTTTAGAAGAAGATAACTCCTGGAGAACAGACAGAAAATGGGTAAGGAAAAGCAACAGTCTAACTGACTCCAAAGACAAAGGGGTTATTTCCCCCCTGCCCACCCCCCAAAAGGGCAGACAGGACCACTCTGCACCATTAACGAAGAGCACACACCACAGGTCTCTCACGCTGCCCGACATCCATCCATGAGGCAGAATCACTACAGATCAAAAGGGAACCTGAGCCCAAGAAACCAACTTGTGCTTTTTATATTTCTAACCTATTTTGGAACACGCCACCAGAAACTTTGTGGCATATTTAAAGCTTCTTAGCATAAGAAGTACTAGGACATTCTCATCTGTCATTAAGACAGTGGAAATTTTCACTTCTACATATCCACCAGAATACATTCGATGGATTTTTGTTAGAACATAAAAAAAAAAGAAAAACAAACCCAAGCATAAGAATATCTGGCAAGCTTCCAGTAAGGCCAATATCCAAAACGCTTTCTCAGCAAAGGCTCAAGATGAAAACCACAGAAGCTCTTCCTGGGGCTCTTCTGTATACAATGGGGTTTGTACGATTGAAAAAATAAATAAATGAAATTGGCTACAATTCACAGCTTTGTACTGCATCCAGTTTTAAATGATTTAATAACTCCAGGTCAGAACCTGCAACGCTTAAATTGCAAAATCCAGGCAGCGGTCAAAAAGCTCTCCCTGAGATTTAACGGTACTGAATTCAAACCCCAAATCCACCAGAAACGGGAGCATGTGAACAGAGGCAGTTCTGTGTCTATCCAGAAGAGAAGATGCTTACTAAAGCATCTGACATTATAATTTACATATTCTCCTAAGGACTGGGGAATTGGGAAAATATTTCTAACTTCCCTCATTTCATTTTGAGAGAAAAGAGATTTGCAGATGAGCGTAACCTCGCCCGTGGGTACCTCAGACCAGAACCAGCACCCCTTGGGCAGTTATTTTCAGCTAGAGGAACCTTTACATTCTCTTCAGAAGAATGGGTTTGCATTGAAAACTTGAAGCTTTATCATCACAGGAGCCCAACTTATCCTACTGAAACTGAGCCACCCATTTCAGCACTCACTAAAGATTTGTTAGAGGCTACGTAAGAACGGGGTCAGCAACTAGGAGAAGAGTCCTCCTGGTGTCGTATCTTCTCGTTCTAGTCAGTCAATTAATTTATGAGAGATTCTGCATTTTGTGGGAAGACCTTCATCTACCATTTGAGAACGGACATTCTAAAACCCATAAATACTTGACTTCTACACAGCAATTTTCAAGCTGAAAAATTTCTGTTCAAACCTTACACAGATGAACCGGGAAGTTAAAATTGCTCCTGCGAGTTAATACAAACACAAGATTAAGTCAGCATTAAACATCAAATATATGTTGGTACATTATTTGACAGAGCTGAGGGTGAACTTATCAGCACTGAACACAGACACTGGGACAGATTGCCAGACTCAGAAATCCTCATCTCTGTCTCATTCGGGAATCTCGTCGGGCAGCAGGCTCAGCTGCGCCCGATTGTTCAGAACATTCATTCTCTTCCTACAGGTTTTTTGGGGGCATTTTTCTTTATAGACATCTCCATAGAGCTAGCACAAGCCTCTCGGCCAAAAAGCCAAACGGCAATATTCAGCAGCACGAGGCATTGTTCTCCCTTAGGAGTTTCAGTTACGTATCCTTCTGCAACACCCACGACATCGGGGTTTCTCTTCCCCAAGCCTCAGGGAAGCTCCCTCTCAAGAAGGTGGCCTCTTGCAGGAAGGTGTGTGCTTAACGGGAGCGGGGTTCTTCTGGGGGTGATGGGAGCCAGGGCAGAGCAGCCACAGGAGGAGAGAGATGGGCTTCCATCCCGAACTCGTGGGCAGCTTCCCACTGCAGGCTCCCAGCTAAGAGCTGGCAAGTGGCAACACCTTGTCCGGGTGCACTAGGACCATTGCCAGGGCTCAGGAACAAACCACACCACTGAGGAATTCCAGTTCCCAAATCCACGGGAGAAAAGGCTGGAAATTCTGAACGAGCAGACACCGCCTTGAGCATCCGGCTCCACTCGATCACACAAGTGCACAACAGGAACAACAAAAAAGTTCCTGAAGGGATGTTTCCCACACAAACTTGACTCCTCTACCCATAGAACTGGCAGAAGGAGGCAGCCCCTTGCCGCAGGAGGCTCTGCTTGACACACGGCCCTCTGAGCACTCACAGAATCCTAGAATGGCTTCAGTTGGAAGGGACTGTAAAAATCATCCAGTTCCAACTGCCCCATGGGCAGGGACACCTCCCACCAGAGCAGGTTGCTCAGAGCCTCATCCAGCCTGGGCTTCCACACTTCCAGGGATGAGGCTCCACAACTTCTCTGGGCAACTCCTTCCAGGGTCTCACCACCCTGGTCCCACCACCACGCGCTGATTTGGTAGCCCCTCCACGCTCTGCGAGATGATGGACAATCAAGTGTTACTCTTTTTTTCTTCCCTTGAGCAGGCCAAATACCAGAGAGAGAGAGACGTGCTGGTCCTCTGCAGCTCACCTGTAACATTTGCAGGGTGAAACATCTGCAAAGCAAGAGCTTTCCGTTTCAAGGAAGAATTTTTATATAAAGTTTAAGAGAAATAAAACCTTCCGTAAAAAAAAAAAACAGAAAAATAATCTCAGCGTGCTTCTTCACTGCGATAAAAATAGTAGGATGCAAAGAAATCCTTCAAGTTAACCTGAATAATTCGAGACCTCTGCAGGTAGTCTTCAGCCATCTGTAGCCCACAAGGTCGGGTCGTGCTGCGGCTGTTGTGACAGCCGACACCAGATTCCTCGAGCGGCTCCGCCGCCGCGTTTGTTTTCCTCTCCTAACCGCCGCTTTCCGCACTAATGCTACCGGTTTTCATCCGAGCTTTATTATGTCCAACATGTTTGTTTACCTAGCGAAGGCCGCTCAAGAGCAGGCAGGAATGCGAACACAGCTCCTCAGAAAACAGACTTCCAACTGCTGGCTCCACTGTTTACTTCCTAAGCACTTCTTATGCCTGCGGATGAATTACTGCTGTCAATCAATCCCAAGACAGACACACACAGAATCGATCACAGAATCACAGGACGTCAGGGGTTGGAAGGGACCCTGAAAGATCGAGTCCAACGCCCCTGCCAGCGCAGGAACCTAGAGCAGGTCACACAGGAAGGCATCCAGGCGGGTTTTGAATCTCTCCAGAGAAGGAGACTCCACAAGCTCTCTGGGCAGCCTGGGCCAGGCTCTGTCACCCTCACTGCGAAAAAGTTTTTTCTTACATTTACCTGGAACCTCCTCTGCTCCAGCTGCACCCAGTGCCCCTTGTCCTGTCATTGGGCATCACGGAGAAGAGCCTGGCTCCATCCTCCTGACACTGCCCTTTCCATAGTTATAAACATTCCTGAGGTCATCCCTCAGTCTCCTCTTCTCCAAGCCAAAGAGGCCCAGCTCCCTCAGCCTCTCCTCAGAAGAGAGAGGTTCCACTCCCTTCATCATCTCTGTGGCTCTGTGCTGGACTCTTCCCAGCAGTTCCCTGTCCTTCTGGAACTGAGGGGCCCAGAACTAGACACACTATTCCAGATGTGGCCTCACCAGGGCAGAGCAGAGAGGGAGAAGAACCTCTCTTGACCTACTCACCACTCCCTTCTCATCCACCCCAGGAGGCCACTGGCCTTCTTGGCCTTGAGGGCCCATTGCTGGCTCACGGCCATCCTGCTGCCCACCAGGACCCCCAGCTCCCTTTCCCCTACACTGCTCTCCAACAGCTCAGGCCCCAACCTACACTGGTCCCTGGGGTTGAAGACTCTACACTTGCCCTTGTTGAACGTCATTACATTTCTCCCCGCCCAGCTCTCCAGCCTGTCCAGGTCTGGCTGGATGGCAGCACAGCTCTGGTGTGTCAGCCGCTCCTGCCAGCTTTGTGTCGTAACACGCTTTAGTTATCTGCTCACACCGAGAGGGGACAACGCCAACGGAGGTGCTACGGCCCGGAGACCTCCGCTTCTGAAGGTGCCCTCAGAGATCCAAGGTCACCGTGCACGGCAGGACCGCTCTTCAGACTCAAAATCACGGCCCCAAGCAGGCTGATTCGCTCTGACACGGCGAAGCATCGAAACGCTGCTTTTCAACCGCCGCCTAGATGCTCAGAACCAAATTGGGGGTTTCTTGTCCCTGCCAATCATTTCTTAAAAATAATGAAAAATAAAAGGAAGCAAATAGCTTACTTCTGTGATCTCTGCTTTCTTTATACAATATGCAAAAAAAAAAAGACTCAAGAAGACGTTTTCTAGCTGTTATTCCTCATTTGATCTGTGACAACGGCTTCCCTTCTCACCTCAGCACAACCCTCGATCTGCTTCGCATTCCGCACAGGCTTCTTTTCATCATTCCCCCACATTCCCACTCCTGTCTAGCGCTGTCTTGAAAAAGGTGTCCATCTTCCCGTGCACTGCCTGACTTCCTCATCTTCAGATCTTCCTTACAAACTCCTATTTCAGATTATCCCTGGAAGACGCTTTCAGATGTCTAACGAGCCGGCGACACTTGCTACACGACGTCCATTTGATCACCGTCCCCTTTAAGCGCAGTCCCTGAGCTACAGCCAACTTCACTAAATTAAAATAACTTTTTTAAACCAGGAAGCTCCTGAGTTGGCAGGAGCAAAAGGGAGAAAATGCTGAAGGACAAGATCCAGCCCAGCATTTCAGCTGAAGCGTCAGGACCGAAAAGATGCCGACGCTTGGGCGTATTTGGGAGGGTACAGAGCGCTGTGCCCCTGCCCAGTGAGGCCCAACCACCCGATCACTCCGAGGGCTTTAAATGTCCTCCTGCTGATCTGCTTAAAGGGAGGAAGGAGGAGCTGCTGCGGGAGGACCACCAGGCTTCTCAGAGCAAACCACTCTGCTCCTTCCTGAGGCTTTTTGTCCGACTACAGGGAAGCCAAGCAGAGGGCCAGGCAGGAGCGCAGAGCTCATCCCGACGGCAGGCTGCAGAGAGCGATGGAATCACTCAAAGCATCCCTTTCACCCCAGATTGTTCTGCTCACCTCTGAGCATCACTCCCCTGCTCTGCTCTGCAGAGAACACCTTTATGCTGCCGCTCTCGCTCCCTTCCCAACCAAAGCTACTCCAGCTGTAGATCACCTGCCCTGACACAGCAACAACACACACACAGATCACAGAACCACAGACTGCCAGGGGTTGGAAGGGACCTCTGGAGATCATCAAGTCCAATGCCCCGGTCAGAGTAGGATCAAAGAATCCAGGGCAGGTCGCCCAGGAACCCATCCAGGTGGGTCCTGAAAGTCTCCAGAGAAGGACACTCCACCACCTCTCTGGGGAACCGGTTCCAGTGCTCTGTCACCCTCACAGGAAAAGAAGTTCTTCCTCACGCCGAGGTGGAATCTCCTGCGCTCTAGCTTGAAACACACAAGTGAAACTGCTGCCGAGGGCATCAGAACCGCTCGGACAAGAAGATCAAAAGGAGCTCTGCAGGCCCTGAGCCCGCCTGCCACCTCCTGTGTCCCCCATCCCAGCTTCGCACTGAAGGACGGCTCGAACACCAACCTGCTTTGGTTGAGTATTTCCTTAGATAATTTACTGACAGAGGCATCTACAGAACCTTCTTTTAGAAAAACAGAAGAGCGAGACAAACACCTTGGGTTTTTCAGATTTCCTGGCGGTGCCAGTTAACGCTCCGGGACAGAGAACAGTCGATCACCTCCCTCGGCTCTCCGTGGCCATACCGTGCTAACAGCCACCTTTGGAAGCGTTGCAGGGTAGAAATCAGCACGGCAGCAAGCCAATTAAAACAACATCTCAGGGAGGAAAACGCAACCAAACCCCCCAGATTTCCCAGAAAACTTCCACAACCCAGGGAGAGAAGCACAAAGGGAATGCCAAGGAAACCGGCTGCCCTTGGGTGTCTGTCTCTATCGACACAAAGGCAGGGACAAGAAAGGGAAGAACTGCAGAAGCATTAACAAAGCATTTCTAAAGCCTTCACAGAACCTTCGGTCTCACCACTCTCGAAACGCTCACAGCACCGAAACCCAGAGGCGCCAGCTGTCAGCAGAACGACAAGTTTCACAGTTGTCACCACAAGCCGCACACTACACCCGGCGATCCACCACTGCCCGGGCTTCTACCAGTGCCTGGGAGCATCTCCTACACCTGAGAAGCTAGAGGAAAAGTCTCATATCGTGATCCATATTTTTAATTGAAGTATATAATTGGCAGGAACAGCCCAGCACTTACATGTATCTTTCAAGGCAAATATATTTTTTAACCATCTGAGAGTCACAGGCCTTTCAGATTTCTCCAGGGACACAGGAGACAAAAAATGAAGCACATTATCTACCAATAAGTGTTCTCTCATTGCAGGTTTGGTTTTTTTTTTTTGAATGGAGATACACAGATAGAGTTAATCTCTGTCATTCCATTTACTAAGGGTGTTCATTTGGCATCCCCAAGATCTCAGCTGAAGGGAGATCACCGTTGGATATTTCTCATCATAGCATGAGAGACTGACCAAGTTGAAGATCTCAATGTTTCCTACTGGTGTATAAAGGTAAGATCTTTGTCTTGCAAAATACATGACCCACTGTCCTCCTCAGAGCCACTGATCAAAGCCCCCTCTCTCCTTAACAACATTTGTAGATAGTGGCAGGAACAGCCCAAACTTCCCAGCTCTATCCCATCAATATATGACCATCCTAATTCCAAACGATCATGGTTCTAGGGAAGAGCAGCTATGGACCTCTAGGCTCCAGGGAAGAGCAGCTATGGACCTCCAGGCTCCAGGGAAGAGCAGCTATGGACCTCCAGGCTCCAGGGAAGAGCAGCTATGGACCTCCAGGCTCCAGGGAAGAGCAGCTATGGACCTCCAGGCTCCAGGGAAGAGCAGCTGTGGACCTCCAGGCTCTAGCACACTTGTAGGTGGTCCTGCTTTCACCTGCTCTGCTGTAGAAACCTAATTACCTAAGTAAAACGCTTGCTTGTTTATTTATTTTTTTCCGGAGTTGTTATTGATGACCTGGGAGAGGAAGAGACCTGCAGTACATGATACTCTAGAGAAAGAGCAGAGAGGCAGGGGCAAAACCAAAGCTAAAATAAGTAAGGGCACCTGTACAGCCTTTAAAAAGCTACCTACACGTGTCACACAGAGAGAGCACTGCTCGGAGGGTTACTGGCAGCTTTCAGAAGGGTAGCCAGGAATTGCTGGTGCTAACTCTCTTAATCTGTGCCTGACCTTTCTCAAACCAGTTTCCCTCACATCAAGCTATGAATGTTTTTCATCTTTGGTGAAGTATTTGGTTTGAAACTCCAGGCTTCTAAAAACACTGGGAAAAGGAAGCTCCAGAAGAGACTGCCTGTCGATGCTCGAACCTGGAGCATACAAATCGATCTTCTGTTGTAGGTAAAAATGATGCACAGCTCTTTCTTCAGCGGGAAGCTACGCTGGGTGCAGTTTGGTAGCTCTTTTCCCTACAAAGCAAGCAGGATGGAAAGGGGATCCGGCAGCACGTCTACACGTTACACCCTCTTCTGAGCAGAGACTGTCACACGGCCGTCGGCCACGCTCGCCGGAGCTGCTTTCAGCACGGCGTGATTTTCTGTGCAGGTGGGTTCCCGTTCTGGCTGTCCCAGCCCTGCTGCACTCGCATCGACTTTGCAATACGTCACTTTTGGTCTAGAGACGTGGTTTAGTGGTGGTGCCCTGGCCCTGCTGGGTTAAGGGTTGGACTCGATGATCTTGTGTAGGGAGGTTGGACGGGATGACCTCTGCAGGTCCCTTCCAGCCTGAAACATTCCATGATTCCATGATTCTATCTTGAAGGTCTCTTCCAACCAAAACTATTCTATGATTCTATATGTTCTATGATTCTATTCTTCTTCTTCTCAGAAAAAAACCAGGACTTAACTCTCACTCAGCAAGTTATGAGGCAGCAGGGGAAACACTGTTAAAGGAAAACTATTACATTTGGCTTTGCTGCTCTCTGCTCATTTTAGAAGTCAATATCAGCACGGCACGCTTTCATTTAAATATCCCTAATTTAGCAGCAACTTGTCAGGGAGAACCGCTGCTTTTTTGAAATCTTCTTATTTAAAATCAAGTTTTCTGATTTGGTTGCTACTGAGGCTGTGAGATTTAATTCAATACACAAAGCACAATTCCAACCCTCCTATGTTAAAAATATTCTTTAAATAAATAATAGATCAAAGCAGTGTCACTTTGATGGCAGGAGATGAAGGATTAAATGTTTCCCAAGCAGTCCTTCTGGATGAAAGGGCGGGGGGGCCATGTAAATATTCAGTTATTTTATCTAGATTTGCCACTTATTACTTTTCTTATTCAAATTACTTTCCTTATTCTTCCCTCTTATTAGAGTTCTGCCTTCTAAAGAACCTTCAAGTTCAGATAAACTCAGGGAGGTTTGCAGCAACGAAGCAAGAGGAAAAAAGAAGTCATTCCGTTCCCTTCGCGAATCTTAGGGAATCGTTTCCTCTAACCACAGTAAAGCTCAGACCACTCCCCAGGAACACTCAAGACGATGAGCAAGGGCAAAATCTGCCACTGCCTGTGGTTTTTTGTGATTCACAGGGAAAAACATTGCCACTGATATCCCCGCGGCTCAGGCAGACAGAGACTTGGTTTGGTTACTCTTTGCCAATTTCTTGATTCAGAGGTAGGCTGGTGTGTCCAAACACAGGCAACGGTTCCCATCCCAAGCTTTGATGAGTAAATTTATCAAATTCAAAAAAATGGAGTGGTCTCCACACTCCCAACTCACACCAAGAGGTGTATCCATCCCCTCCAGCCCTCGGGAAAAACTCTTTCGACAGCATTGCGGATACAAGAGCACATCTGGAGTCAACCAGCCCTGGCTGGTGGGAAAAGGAGACAAAAGACAAGAAAAGAAAAGTAAACTGGGGAATGGAACAGACCCTTGGCCAGATTGAGATTGTTGGGAAGGGACTGGGTGTTGGTTTTAATTGATTAGCAGCTCCAGAAAGACATCAGAGGCCTTGCCTTCTGACCAAACCAGCACGGCCACAGCACAGATCACCCTCCACTGGGCAATAACGCTCTAAAGGGAGAAAAAAAGAAAGGGGAAGCTTCCTGAAGACAGCTAAAAGAACAAGAGGAGAGGAACAACTAACTAGAATGCCAGAGAGCATATAAGGAACCAGTTACGCGAAAAAGAAAGAAAAAGAAAAGAATAAAATAAATCCAAAAAGTTCCGTACGCTTGCTGCCAGTGAAGGCTGGGGAATTACTGCCCATCTCCCCTCACACCACTACCCCAAATGCTTCAGAAGTAAAATGCCACAAATCTCAAGTTCCTGCATTTTTATTAAGGCTCTTGGTTTGCTGGAGAAACTCAACTGGACAGCCTCAGTATCCTGGAAAACGACCCCTGGCCTGACTTTGCTGAGCTCGTTCCCACCTATTTTGTGGAAAGCAGAGCGCTCCCGGCACAGGGGACTCCGGGAAGAAGGAACAGCAGCTCCACAGGAGTAGGGATGGTAGGAACTGGGCTGTGGTGACCACTGTGACCATCGCTCTCCACTTTATTGACACGATTCTCTGCGGCCGCTCTGCACAGACGGAACGTCGAACGACAAACAGGGAGCAGACAGCTGGTTACTACCACTTTACTCACGCTCGTGCTGTACCACCTATTGATTATCCTGATCCAGGCAATGTCATTCCCAATTTAGAAAAAGACAACTCTGCAGATCAGGAAGGGAACAGGAAGGCGGCGGGATCACTAAAATAGACAAGCAAGCTCATCACACCTCCACAGTCTGAGAGAGAGAAATCTCCTCCTTGCCAAAAGAGGAGCACACCACAAAACGTGCTGTTCTGTGCCTCGTTTCAACTGCGCCCAAACCCCCTCGATTTCACCCAGTAATCACCTGCCAGGTCAAGCTTCCAGTCTGTCACTCTGCCCAGCCAAAGATGGTTCAGGCAGAGCCCTCCCCACAACCCAGGGCACTACAACCCCCGCCACCAACACCCCTCTAGGGACACTCCACCTACAGCGCCCTCCCGCCTGGCCGTGATGCCTCGGGGGAGAAATCATGGGATGGAGCTTCCACAGCAGTTCCCAAGCTGTTCCACAACACTGCAAGAGGAATCACAAACGACGGCAATTTGGTTCCCAAAAGACCTCATTCATATTCACAGACACAAAGTTCTGAGGAAAACGACTTTGAGAGCTAAGGGATCCTGCAGCCCAAAGCAGATTCCAAGAGTGTCGCTGATTATCCACATTTTTTGGTTTTAGCTTAAAATTGTTAAAGCTGCGACAACAACAGGATTCAAGACCCCCCTGGCAGGGACCTGCCTTTCCCAGGCTCAGCTTGAACAGCTTCACAAGCACAAGAGAAGCACTTTGCTTCAACACACAAATGCTAATCACTGTTTCCCACCTCCAGAATCGCATCCACCGTTTCCACACGCACAAAGGAGGCCTTAATTTCGTATTCCACACAAGATGCTGGCGGCAAGCTTCCACACCACGAAGCTCCCATGCATCCTCACCACAAGACAACTGCAAGGACTACACTTCTTGTACCTTGTGCTTGCATCATCAACCTGCTGAGCCAGAGAGCTCTTTAAGGCCTCACTAATTTCGGCGTATTTCCTGAAAGGCACCAAGTACCCAAATTTCATTTAAAGATCTTAAATGAGGGAGCTGCTCAAAGAGCGCATTACTGTGAACTTGGAATTCGTACTTTTGACCCATCTGCACGTTTACTTCCCCTAACACCACGACAGGCACACAAACTAAAGGCAAGTTGGACTATCAGCTCAAACATCCAGTGTTTCGTTTGAAAACAAACTGCTGCTTGAAGCACAGCATCCCTGGAAAAGGGGGAGCACTTACTCCTCCCTCATCCCCACCTGTTCCCCCCCACCTCCTCCTTCAAAACCCATCCTGCCCTTGAGCATTACCCGGTCTTTCATTCTCCAGCTCTGAGCCAAAGACTTGGAGCCTTCGATCTTCTCGCAATGCCTTTTCTTCATGAAGGCCAGAGGCAAGTTCCAGTCAGTCAGGTCAGACTCATCCTCTTCCCCAAGCCCCAGAAGAGGCGACTGCAGCATCTCAGACTCCATTAGAAGAGAAGTGCCAGGCAACAACGGAGCAGCGACCTCCAGCCCAGCCCGTGCCGGCGGCCGAGGGATCCCTTCGGCGGGTGCTGGCGGGGGGGAGGACGGGGCAAGGGCTGAGGGAGGCTCCTCTCCCAGGTGGGCAGGTAAGNCGGCGCCGACTCGCCCGGCCCTTCCCCTGCCGTGCGCGGCCTCAAGATGTCGGCGGTGCTCGAGTGAGAGCCCCGGCCCGGGCGGGGCGCGGGGGGCAGCGCGGAAGGGGCAGGTTTGGGGCTGCCTGTGGGGAAGAGGAGTTTCAAGGGCAGAACGGGGACACCCACCGGGGATCCCAGCCCGAGAGGAACGGGATTAGGGCACGACATAGGTTCCCATCGCTTCGCAGCAGCAGGAGGCTGACTGCAGGACACAGCCAGCCCGCCAGCCCAGCCTGCCCTCCAGTTACTGTCCCGATATCTTCATCTTAAATAGAGATCGAAATAAACCTGCGATGCCAAGCTGCTGGCTCTGAGCGGCGGGAGCATTGTGCTGGTGTGTCCTGGTGTCCCCAGTCACGCCCTGCGCAGCACGGGCACACGGACCGCGCCGATAGCGCGGGTTCTTGCACCTGAATTCCTCTTGTGTGGTTGGTTGTACTGGGGCAAAAAAAAGTGGGGTGGTGGTGAAACGGGGCAACCGACTCCAGCAGAATTATGTTCACTCCTTATGCGAGGCAAAGCAGATGTAATATGTCAGGAATATATCCTCTTTGCGATCAAATAAACGTAAGGTTAATGAATATCAAATATTGCTCCCAGTGAAGTTCCTCAGAGTGTTTGCTCTTAGCAGTAATCAAGTCCAAGTGCACTCATATTTGTAATATTTTAAACGGGTGAAAATGATTTCAAAGTAGAAATCAAGGAGTACAAGTATAATTTGATTTATAGAATCATATTAATTTTCATTAATGTTTTCACTGTGCTGGCGTTCATGGAATACTTGAAATGCAAAGCCCGTTCTCCACAGTAGATTGGAAAATGGTGTTTCTTTGGAGGCCCTGGGGTGGCCAACATTTGCTTTTGCTCCTCTGGGTTCCTGACTGGGCTGATTCATGGCTCTGCGGGCGCTTTATGCTGATGGCTGATCATAACAACATGATTGTTACGGAAACGGATCGCTCAGCGTAGGAAGCACTTAGGGCTGTGTTCCTGCTACCCTGGAATGCATTCCTCGCACCCACGGCAGCCACACAGAATGAGAATAACGATCCCAACACGCCACCTGAAAAAAAAAATAATTAAAAAATGATAACCTCTGGAGCGCCCAGGGCGGCTCACCCAGCACGGCGGCTGCACAGATGGACCCCGGCGCCGGGCGCCGCGCTCGCTAATCCCGGCTCCCGACGGCTTTAGGGAGCGTGTGCCGGAGCCGGTGCCTGCCCCACCGGAACGTGCTGCTGCGTGGCCTCGGGAGCTGCTGCCGAAAATACCTTTGAAGGACACGCAGCTGGCAGAGGGCAGAGAGCACAAATCCACCTCCCTTCCCGCGCGCGCGGCTTTGGAACGGGCGTTATTTACGATAAGGACCGTGTGTTTCCATGGCCTGCGCTGCAAGAGCCATGTGTTCCCCCGTTCCCAGCGCACCCCTTTCTTCCAGAGACTTCCCTGGAATGCTCGCCTGAGTCTCTTGATGCTCCCAGTGCTTTCATCCATCCCATCCACACCAGCACCTCCACTGATCCCAGTGCATCAGCCCTGACCTGAAACGCTCCCATTATGGCAGACACGCTTCCCGGGAGGACCTCGGTCTAGACCTGCGGCTCTCCACTCGCGGTTCCTGTGGCAGATCCACCCTGTCCCGTAGTCGCATCTTTTCTTCTCTCTGCTGGCCAGGATTCTCCGTACGGAACATGGTGCTGCGTGCTGCTGCCAGAGGACCCTCAGGTTCCTTGCAGGATCAGCCCACTGGCCCCAGATTATGGCAGAATAACAGATTAAATTGACAGATTACAATTAATTCTTGCCCTAGAGTAACAGGCTGAGAGGAGGTCCCTGCAGGAAGGTGGTTCTTTAGACCCACAGGAGAAAGAAGCTCAGAGCATGGGCTGAGCAGCCCCTTATGCTCCCGCCGTACAGGATCAAGCTGTTTACAACCTTCCACAGAACAACCCCAGACACGTTTTTGAGGGCGCCCGTGGGCACAGATGCTCTCAAATGTCCTCTGCAGCAGAGAGCCCGGGGCCAGGCCCACGCTGGCTGCTCTCACAGGCTCTCCTCATCGTTTCCGCAACAAAAATTCCTCCTGTCTTTGCGTGGTGACTCAGGATGGAGCCCTCGCTACCCACGAAGGTTTGGGTTGAGTTGTTGGGGCGTTGCAGAAGAGCCGAAGGGGAGGAAGATCAGGAGGGCTGGGTGCCTGGAAAATGGCATGGCAGCCATAACCGTTCCACAAGGCGGGAGCTGCTCCCGTGACAGCTCCGGAGGCCTGGCTGGGATGGCACCACCTACGTGCTAAATTCGCGTTATTTTTTAACGCAGGATGCAAAGGACGTAACGTTTCCTTTCAGCAAATCTGCCACCAGGAATTTGTGAACTGACCAGAGCCAGTAAATATCAAATGAAAGAAATTCACCTGCACTTTATCAGATCTCTGAGGAAGCCTCTCAAATACCCTTTTCTAAAGGACTCCTGCTGCGGGTCTCAGAGGATCGGCCTGCATTTGAATTCCGAATTTTGCAAGTTTTGATGGGAATCAGAATGATTTGGTGTGTTCAAACCCAGCACTGCCAGGCACTTGGCCCTGGTGGTCCCTGCTCTCTGAGGATGACACTCTTCAGGAGGGTGGTCATGGGCGCTCTGATCGTTCGTGGCTCGAGGCTTTAGTTGGAACGACTCACCCAATTTCCGTCTCTGTAGGGCAGGAACCAGAGAGAGACATAAATAATCTTCCATTTATACCTTCAGAAAAATCAGTCGTTAGAAGTGATGCCATTCCCTGCGCTTCTTTCATTTCGCTCCGCAGCCCAGTGTCAGGTCCTGGTTTCTTTCATGCCAGAGAAAATCCTGCAGCTTTTACTCAGGCAAAAATATTTCTGCACATCACTGGGCCATGGGAAGCGCCGTGCCGCTGGAGTGTGGAGTCTGGGCTAGGAGCGTGCTGCTTCTGCTGGGCTGGGGAGGGAGGGGGGGCTTTCATCATCTTCTGATTTGTTTATTTAGAACATTTAGTTCATTTTTCTACAGTATCACAAGCTCTTAAAACCTCCAGTGATGGCGATTACATAATTTCTCCAGGCAATGTGCCCTTGACAGCTCATTTCCATCTTAAAGCAGGTGCTTCTTGCCACCCTCGGTGGGCAGAGAGAACACCTTATTTCTCTGTACTGAAGGGAAACTAAATCTTTTTAGATGTCTCCAGTTTGTCCAAACTTTTCTTGATTCTAAATTAATACAGGAAAGCTGGAGAGGGACTTTTTATAAGGGCCTGTGGGGATAGGACATGGGTCAATGGTTTGAAACTAGAGCAGGGGAGATTTAGATTGGACATCAGGAAGAAGTTCTTTACTCTGAGGGTGGTGAGACACTGAAACACGTTGCCCAGAGAAGCTGTGGAGCCTCATCCCTGAAAGTGTTGAAGGCCAGGCTGGATGGGGCTCTGAGCAACCTGCTCTGGTGGGAGGTGTCCCTGCCCATGGCAGGGGGGTTGGAACTGGATGGACTTTAAGGTCCCTTCCAACTGAAGCCATTCTAGGATTCTATGAATTCCAGCCCCATCCTCTGACGTGCTCTCGGGACACTCAGCTTTAGTCCCAAAATCTAGTAACTGTGTTTCCCATTGACTCCTCCGAGCCAGCAGCGACCATTACCGAGGCAGCTCCCAGCCCCGGGTGGATCTCTGGAATACGCTGCTCCTTCCATGTGGACAGTGGGCCCTTGATGACTCGTATCCGACACCCCAATTGCTGTCACTAAGGGACATTAAGTCCTGAAAAAAAAAAATGCAGAAAGGTTGTCTTCAGAAATACACTTGGACAAATTCTCCCACCTGTCACTCTTTTTGATGAAAAAGTCTCCTATCTCAGCCGCTGTCGGTGCCCTTTGTTTTGCCTTATTCAGCCAGCTAATTCCAATTCCGCTCTTGGGCGGGAAGAAAGAAAGATATGGCAAGAAGAGCATTATTCGTAAATATCAAAAGGGATTTTATCTTTTGTTTCCATTCGTCGCATTCACAGATCACTCAACGAGGCAAAGTCAGGTGCAAAGGTCTGTGCCCTCAGCCAAGGGGCTGCCTTTGCCGAGGCTTTGAGAGTAGGTGTTTGTCTGCGAGCGTGTGGATGTGAACATCGCCTTCCCCGAGCGCAGCCCCTCAGCCGAGCACTTTGTGCAGCCGTGGCTGGGGCTGTGGGACATTAAGTCCTGCTGACAAGAAGGTTTGTTTTAACCCTTCGGTCGGGGGAGCTTTATATCCTAAAGACGGTAGGTGAAATATTTATTAGGAAGACTATCTATTTTTAACTGAGTATGATTTCAGTTTTATTATTTATGCACGTACAGCTCGTAGGCTCCCGCGCTTGTCCCCTCACAACAAATGTGAATCGAAGACTGGGGGCTGGAAATGGGAATGGGAGCCTGGGGAGGAAGGGATCGGGAGGCAGGTGAGGAGGGGGTGGGCGATATTACATGCCAAATCCAATACACATCAAAAAATGATTCATAAAATCGGCTCTCCGCCTCGTAAAAGAATCCCGGGGACCTCCTTCTGGGAGAGAGAGAATTGACGAGTCTGCTCCCAGCACTGCCGCGCTCTTCCTCGCGCCTTCCTTTAAATCCACGGGGGCGGGGGGACGGGGACCCGTGTGGGGACCGCCCCAGCGCTGCTGAGAAGTGTTAAACCTGTCAGAATGGGCCGAACAGAGCCCTCCTCTGCCTGCTGCCAAAGGTGTCTACTACCAAATGCCATCCCATGCGTAACCGCTGCTGCACCTTCTGCTTCCCAAGCCGTTCACCTGCAGCGCCAGGACCAGGGCAGTGTCGGGGAGGAACAGAAAATCCGAGGCTTTCCCCTGCCCGCACAACAACTAGATTTGAGAAGACTGAGGACAGAAGATGACTCAAACCTGAAGCAGAGGAAAAGACAAAAGGGCTGGTGGGTCTTATTCCAACTCATTCTGCTTCCAGAGAAGGGAATACACCTCCATACGGATGCTCAACACGGGGCTACGCCACCCCACGGTCTCTGTGGAGCAGCCACCTCCCTACCCCATAGGAAGGACACCAGTGCCCCTCTGAAAACCCTTTGCCCTCTGCATTCGTAGAATCATTAAGGTTGGAAATGACCTTCAAGATCAAGTCCAACCGTCTACTAATCATTATCACAACCGTTAAATCGCGTCTTGAAGTGCCACATCCACACGTTTTTGAGCGTAAGTGTCCCGCGGGCGTCCTGCGCCTGGCACAGAGGGAACCAGCAGCTGCATAACCGAGGAGATGCAGATGGGGCTTAGAGAGGGCTGAGGATCATGACCAGAGCCCTTTAGATGCCAGTTGTTAAGTGGCCCTGGTGCAGAAGCAGTGTGCTGGTAGGAGCACGCTCAGGCTCTGGGGCTCAAACCGCGGGAGACGTAAATTGGGCACAAAGCTGTGTCTTTGTCAGGAGTGCTCCGTTAGGAATACAACAGGGATTCTTCTTCTCTTCTCGCCTTGAAAAGGTCAGAATAAATATTGGGTCAAAAAGCTCTCCTTGCCCTTTTAGAGGAAGAAATTCTTTGGCATCAGGGAAATTTTTCATGAAGGAAAAGGAGAGAGAGAAAGCAAAGGTGATGCTGCAGTTTGAAGCAGAAAATCTGGGAGCTCTGCTTTTTCTCTTTGCCACCACTGAACTATAAAAGGGCAAGTTTCTTGATGAATTAGTAGCTGTAGAGTTCAGTTAATGAGTGTATTTGACATCCTTGGATAGAAGGTACTAAAGAAGTTAGAAGTAATTTAGACCGTGAAGCCACAGCTGCATTTCACCCCAAAGGTGGCTTCGGTTCACCGACAAATGTCAAGTTTTCTGCGTTCGGCTGGCGCAGGGAAGACTTAAGTGACCAGCCCGAAGAAGGACGAAAATTGGTTGCTTAACAGAGATGTTTTTCTCATAAAGCCTGAATGAAGCTGCACTCAATACGTTGGGGGATACGATAGATTAGATAGTTTGTGGAAGCCGTTAATAGAGTTCTCAAAGCACGTCACCATCCATCTCAGTGAAAGGCCTTCTCGAAATGTAAGCTCATTTGTTATCATTATCTCCCTTTGTCTCGGCGCAATCTGGATCATTTGCTGGGTTATCAGGCTATGTGTGTTTAAAACCACATGATAGATGTCACCTCAGCAGACAGTCGCTGGTTTCCTCATTATTAAGGGCAGGAATGTTTCCTTAAACACTGGAGCTATTATAGATCCGTATCAGCTCTGACTCAGCGACAAAACCACCCCAAGACACTCGAAATAGAAGCCGGTGAACTCTGCTGGCTCCTCCTGAGCCTGGCAAGAGCATCCAGAGCCAAGGGCCTGTTTCCTGGCGTATCTTTCTGCGGTCACCTTGCCAGGCGCACCGTCCCACGGAGGGCAGCCAGGACCTGATGTTCCCTTTCACCAGAGCTGAACTGGCTCCTGAGGAGTAATTCAGCATTTTACTGGAAGGTCTCACCGTCTGCTTTTGGGCCTTGGGTCTGTGAGTTATTGCACGAAGCAGCTTTCGGAAATGCCAAGTGATGCAGAGATTGCTTCGGAATCGGAACCGCGACGGTTCAGGTCTATGATGTGCGATAAAAGAGGCAACGACCAAGAGACTTGGATCCAACCCAAACAAACCCTGAATGGAAAAATACAGCCTGGGTGGGGCCATGTAGTGCTAACCACTAAAATTACGTTTTAGATGGAGAAAACCAGAAGTCTCTCCCTGCACCTAGGAAGTGTAATTTCCCACGGAATCAGCACATTTCTCTAGTCCTCCTTTTACCATTCCCATGAAATGCATCAGTCGGAACCTTTTCCTCGTGCTTGGGATATTTCAAACTCAGATTCCTGATAGAGGGTGACACAGTGATCAACATCTATTTCCTAGGTCTTGGCGGGTTTCATGGCTGATAAGTTAGCTGCTGAAATTCGGCTGGTTTTGAAGAAATAGTCTGACTGGTCTTATTATAATTAATGGCAGTGAGATGAGTATTCACACAAATTTCTCTTCCCATCGTTTACACTGGGGAGCATCCATGCAGCTGGAAAGTAAAGGTTTCTCTACATGGTAAAATAAGCACTGCATAAATATAAAGTGTGAATTTATAGTACGCTGATGACTTCCCATTAAACTGCTGATTGAACAGCTAGGATGTGGCAAGAATGAGAAGCTTGCTCCACTTCCAAGGACCATGCCAAGGGTTTCTGTCCTTGGAAGCAGCGCAGCACAACCAGCGGGTTCTGGATTACATGGTTTAATTTATTTTGCATTTCCCAGGCAGAGAAGCCTTAAGAAGGAACAGCTCAAGGCAGCCAGCCCCCCAGACGCACGCTGAGAACGTTATTATTATGCCCAAGCAGAGCAGGATGCTGCTTTCCGGGCTGGATGGCACTGCAGCCCCAGTAGCGCAAAACACCCTGACAGATAATCGGAGGTGTGCGCTTCGCTCCAGGTGGGGAGGAGCCCGGAGTTTTGCGAGCCCATCTTTCACCTCTGAAACACACATCGTTTCAGGGCTCCCGCTGCCATCCCTGCCCTGGTTCAAAGCTGCTGGGCTCCTGCCATTCCTTGCATCTGCAGCTCGAGAAGCGCGAGCTCCACATACCAGCCGAAATGTCTCCGGCTTCACTTACTGCCTGGAAGCAGCTTCTCTGTCATTCCAGTTACACCCACTATCTCTGCAGCTTCTTAAGCCTCAGATCTTGAAACAGAATCAATATCATGCCCGGCCCTAATGGCATCCTTGCCAGCAAAGGATCTTCGATGTCCTAAGAGCCCCTTTTCCCAACTAAAAGCTGCACTCGAGGTGAGGGTCAGCCCTCACAGCGGGGAAATGCGATGGATTCCTGTTGCACTGCAGCATTTTTATCTATCCTGTCCTTAAAACCTTGCTGTGTTTTAACTCCATCACGAGCACAAACATAAATTGGCTTTGGCACGGACAATCAGATCTCTCGCCCACCACAAAGGACCAGAGCGTTCTTCCCTCTGGGGAGCTCTGTCTCTCCAAGACCTTCCCCGTCTCTGCTCCAGCTTCGCGCTCTTTGGGAGCAGGAGTCAACACAGAGCTCCCAGCATCCTGACCCGGGGTTTACAGCTCCACCTGCACTCAGTGCACACACATCTGCCCGACCCATCTGCTTTGTCTGCGCTGGGAACTCCCTCCAGACTTGCCCTGCCCTCCATCCCTCCCCTGGCTGTGCAGGGAGGCAGGCCCAGCCTCCACAGACCCCTACTGGGTTTGCTTCTGTGAGAGGCTGCCAGAAGCTCGCCCCATATCCAAGGGAGCCCATGCCAGATGGCTCCGTGACAGAGCAGCCCATGAAGGACCCCACAGCAGAGCGGGTGGGTGCCCAAAGGAGGCTGTGACCCCGTGGGGAGCCCGCACTGGAGCAGGGCTGCTGGAAGGACTTGTGACCCCATGGGGGGCCCATGCTGGAGCAGTTTGTGAAGAACTGCAACCCCGGGGAAGGACTCATGCTGGAGAAGTTTGTGGAGAACTCTCTTCCATGGGAGGGACCCCCCAGGCTGGAGCAGGGCAAAAGTATGAAGAGTCCTCCCACTGAGGAGGAATGAGCAGCAGAGACAACGTGTGACAAACTGATCACAACCTTCATTCCCCATCCCCTGCACCACCTGGGGGGAGGAAGTAGAGAAATTTAGGAGTGAAGGCGAGCCCAGGAAGAAGGGAGAGGTGGGGGAAGATGTTTTTTTTAAGTCTGGGTTTATTTCTCATTATCCTACTCTGGCTTTATCTGGTAATGAATTAAACTAATTTCCCCAAATCGAGTCTGTTTTGCCCACGACGGTAATTGCTGAGAGATCTCCTTGTCCTTGTCTCAACCCACGAGCCTTTTGTCCTATTTGCTGTCCCCTGTCCAGCCGAGGAGAGCAGTGACAGGGCAGCTTTGGTGGGCACCGGCAGCCACCCGGGGTCAACTCCCTGCAATACATCAACATAATAGAGCCGAGCGCGTGGGAGAAAGAGAGCAAGAGACTGTGCAAAATAATAAATAATCACAGAAAAGAACTAGGGCGCCAACAGTGCCGCCGGCTTTTGATGTTTCCTTCTCATCCTGCCCTGCCTTTTCTCCTGCGAAAAGGGAACGCTGCAAGGTGGGAAGAAGCGCCAGAGCAACAGGGACCCAAGGGCTGCCTCTCTGCAGAGGCACTCGCAGGATTACAGATAAATATTGAAGCTATCAAAGAAGATTAAGGGATTTAGGAACCCACTCCCCATTATTATCCTCTCCGGGGGGAGGGGAAGCGATCTCTTGCAGAGACCTATAGCAAACCCCAGGATGGGGTTGACTTCTGAATCCACCCCCAACCCCCTCTGGCTACAAATTTCCCCTCCTTTATTGGACAGGGGAAAAAGCCACAAATGTGTTTTTTGTAATAAATAGAGTCACTATAGAGTTTGTGACTTGTGGGTGCTTCGGGGAGAGAGGAGGCTCGGTGTGGAACACACGGGCAGCACTGCACTCCCGGATTGAACCCTCCCTGGGTGGGACCCAGGTCACGGGCTGGAGCAGCAGGTCCTGTCCCACCACCTGGGCAGGACAAGGAGGGCCACGTCCTGCCGAGAAACTCGGAACCATCCTGCAGCCGGCACCTCACTTTCTCTTACAGCTGGTAAATCCCCAGAAAGCTGAAGAACGACTTGGGGGATGGTTTGGAAAGAAAAGCTGCTGGTTCTGATGTGTGTGTGTGCAGATGAGGCGGGGTTGGGGGGGGGAATTACTGTACAAATCAATTCCGAGACTGAGAGGCGGATGTGGGATGGTTTAAACCTGCCTCCATTCAAATCCGCTGCCGAAGCGTCACAACAAACCTTCATTAACAAAACATGATCCCAGGCCCTGTTCCTCCTCCCGTCTCCCAGTTCCTGCTGTAGGACAACTTCACTGACGGGAAGGAGGCTTTTAATTTGCAGCAGCCGTGAGGATGTCTGTGATCTCCAGCAAGGCATTAGCATCCCCTCCTCCGGGACTCCTGGGCTCCCAGCTCATTCCCCAGGAGCCTGCACAAGCTGCAGACCGGCTCCTGTCCCACAGCCCCAGCGCGTCTCTCTCTCTCCTTCTGCGTTCCCAGAAGTTACCGTCTTCTTCCCGAACAACCTAACCCCAGATGGCTGCACGTGGCTGGAGGGGGGTGCAGTGGGAATGGGCTACGGCCTTTTTTGTGCCCATATTGCGGCTGCTCATCAGAGACACGGGTTAATGCTTCCTCCTCTACTCAAAAAAAAAGCTCATCTGGCAGCTGGCAGGAGCCCACCAGAACCCAGCAGAGCCAGGTCCGCAGCAGGAGCTCCATCCTGCTCTTGGTGCAGCCCGGTGGGTTCCTGGTACCCATCAGCAGGGTACCCAGCCCCTCGCGCAGCTCTCGCTGCAATTTTGGCTAACGCAGGATCATTTTCGGCTGCTTGAGGACTGGTTTCTCTGCTACACTTTTAAGGGAACGCTGCAGTTTTAAACCACAAATTAAATTTTTAATGAAACTTCATATCTGTTGTACCCAAATGCAATGTAATATTGATAGGAACTGTGCATCCAGCTAGCATGAGATTGCCCTAGAAAGCTTTTTAGGATGTTATGCAATATATAGCTAAATTAATTATTTGTAATGAAAGGATCTGTGTCCCTATAGCATCACGGAGACCTACTAGCACAAAGAACACGCTCCTCATTCTCACTGGATGTAAATGTCAGGCAATTTAGAAGGAAACCGACTTTTGAGATGGGGACAATGAAAGAAAGGGAAGGGGAAAAGGGAAGAGAGTGAACATGTTTGTGTGAGAGAGAGAAACAGAGAGGGAGAGATCTGCAAAGAAAGACTGCAGCAAAATGCAGCAAATTTCCCAACTCCAGTCCAAAGTGTTTGTCTGTTCCAGGAGGGAATACTCCACCTCGCGCGCATCCGATCTCTACCAGCTCCACACCATGCTCCAGCTGTTCTGATGACAGCTGTAGATTTTAGAAAGCATAAAAAAAGAAAAAAAAAAAAAAAGAAAAAGATTTTGTCAACATACTATTCTGCAAACTTAACCGTGGAGCAGCTCAGAGAGGTGTGCTGGTTCCAGGCGCCTTGTCCAGCGAAGAAGGGATTTGGAGAGGGTCCTGCTCCCTCCACACGTGGGCTCCGCGGGGACAGCGGGGCAGGATTGTGCCCAGAGAGCCTGTCCCTGCTGTGGTCTCACAAGCACTTATGTTAAAAAAAAAACAACCCAGCAAACAGCCCCACAGCTACTGCCACATCTTGCTTCAAACGTGTTGGGCTGCGGGGAGCAGGCAGGGGCTGGGCTGGACAATCCCTCCAGGAACCTCCGAGACAACACGGGCACCACCAGCAGCTCCTCTGCCTACCATTTAGCTGCAAAAACTGACGGAGCCAGGGGTCTCACTCGGGTGGAGCCTGCTCATTACTAGTTCCCATCGCAAAGCTGTCTCCATCCCACAATGGATCTTATCGTTCCCACTCTGCAGAGCGGGATGCGGAATCAGCACTGCCCCACAGGAGATGGGTGGCGTACAGTGAGATGCACGAACAGGAGAGGAAGTTCCTCTCCCTGCTCTCTAGGGCGCCAGCTCCTACGATTAAAGAGATTCGTCCACTTGGGGAAAAAAAAAAAATTAAAAGTGTCCTTGATGCATTTGTAACTCTGCTGTTCTCACATCAAGGTTGGTGCTGGATGGATGGAACAGTTCCGTGCCTCACCTCTGCCCTGGAGAACCGGCCGCAGTGGCAGAGGGCACGGGGAGCCAGAGCTTCTGCTCCCTGGAGGGAACACCCCGAGCTCTCCGAAATGATCCTCGTCCATCACCAATACAAATGTGCCTGCTGGCTCCTGTTCAGAGCTAAATCATCTCCAAGGGTCCTCGATAGCTGTGCTCAGCTCTTTTCGGCCAGAGCGATAAATCAGGCAG
Source organism: Baryphthengus martii (assembly GCA_013396935.1). Classification (NCBI taxonomy): domain Eukaryota; kingdom Metazoa; phylum Chordata; class Aves; order Coraciiformes; family Momotidae; genus Baryphthengus; species Baryphthengus martii. The sequence goes on along the minus strand of VWZK01020469.1, from coordinate 165,255 downwards.
CTACCGAGCGCGCTTCGGAAGAGGCAGGAGAAGAGTTAAAAATAATAGGGGCTCCATTATTCCCTTATACCCACACAGCTCCTAAATCTGCAAAAGCAGTAATGGACCCTCCTGCATGATTCAGTGATTCTGGGAAACCTGAAATCCTGATCCTATTTTCTAGTCCTTTCTTTGCATTAGGAGACAGAGGGGTTACTTTGCTTATCTTTTGTAGCGCGGCTTTGTTGTTTTTTTCCTACCCAGGTATTTGTACGGTCTCCATCACCATAGTGTCGGCGTGTTTATTTTATTGCACCTGTCACCTTGGTCTCATCTCAACGTAATGTACTGGGGATGACAAAAGATTCCCAGTTAAATAGGTTCAGTGACACGAACAGCTTTGTCAATACCATGCAGATGTTAAACAGAAGTGGGTACCAATGCAGCCGCCTCTCAGACCAGTTCTACGCTGGTGTAATTGTGTTGCCTGCAGTAACATTATTTTCGGTTTGCGTTCCTGCCTGTGGCAGAAGAATTAGACCTGCAGTCTTTTCAGCCTTTGCCATAGCATTCCCTTTCCAAAAAAATTAAAACCCAAGACAAAACCGGCGCAGAAGGGGGAATGGTCTGCTCAGGAAAACACATCCTGCCTGTCCCCCTCCCCAGCTCCTCTCTGCTCTGTTCCTGTTCTGTTAAAACACTGCACAGCACAGAGTGCAAGAAGGAGGAAAAGTAACCAGGGCAATAAAGCCAGAAGGGAAGAACCCACTGGAAAGGGAAGGGCAGCTTTCCCCCTAGAATTTCCTGAAGCAAAGCTCACGGCGCCAAAGGTGAGCTCCTCACGGCTCTCGGGGGGCTCTGAACTGCTCTGCGGGGGCAGGATCCGCAGGGAGAACCAGGAGCCTCAGGAAGGCTGTAAATAACTGAGCTCTGCAGTGCCCATAAGCGCTGGGACAGGTTTGACGGAAGACGGCAACGAAAGCGCTACAGGATCCCAGCGAAGGTGCTGCAGAGGTACTGGGGGCTCTGGCACCTCTCCATACCTTTTTGGCAACCTCTGTCCCAGCGCCGTACCCGGTCACAGCAGAGAACCAGGGGGTTTGCCAGCCCTGCTGTCCCCTTCCTGCTGTGCCTGATGACAACCCCAAGCCCCTGGGGTTGGCCACAAAATGCTGTTTGAACGGTAGCTCGCAGAGCGCTGCTGGATGAAGAAAGGGCAGCTGAGATGCCTTCGGGAAGGAAATGCTCTACGCCAAGGTAGCGCGTCGCAGAACTCCTGGGGCTGGGTAAACACGTGCGGCAGAAAAGACATCAGATCGAGTCACAGAGTCCCAGGCCTTGCCGTGAGCAGCTTGGTGGGCTCCAGCTGCTGGTGAGGGAGCGTCCAACCCACATCAGAGGGGAGATAAAAGGGGCAGAGGACGGTGGGGTGGCAGTACTTCATCTTTTGCGGATCCACAGACTGAAAGCCTTTGTATTTAACTGACCCACTTCACTAATCAAAATTAATTACTTCATATTTCACAGGATAACTTGGCATTATGTAAATACTCCAGCCATATGGACTGCTGCAGTGCAGGTTGGGTAGAGCAGGCAGTGAACTGAACCAAGAGGACCAAATTCACCTATTTACCCAGGCAGCCTGGTAGCTAAAGCTCCCAGCAGTTTAGGTGTTTCCTCGCACCACACGATACCGCAGAGAGAAGACGAGGACAAAACCAACAGGTAGGAGAGTCCTGAGGAGCTGGGGTGCAGGGGCCAGGATGGTCCTGCTCGTGCTCAGGTGTCTTGGCCAAGGGAAAGCTGAGAGGAACACATGCAGGGAGAAGCTGCACGCTCGCTACGCCGGGACTGGAAAGGAATTGGCCTTGGCCGAAGTGCTGAAGATGAAAATAGCGGTAATTCTGAACTGTTTCTACCAAGGACAGATCCAAATATACCTGGGGATTTTTTAGTTTTTTTTTTCTTATTAAAAAGGGAGAAGAAAAGCTCTCTTGTGGCCCGAGCAGAGCTGTGCACCAGCACCAATCTCTGCACCTCGCTCCCGAGGACAGGCAGCGATTGACGGGACAGTTGGTGCTCCAGCTGCACCCGCCCGGGGCCGGTACCCCCTCACCTCACCCCTCCCCCTTCAGCCCTCCCGACTGCTCGGGGTGCTGCTCAGCCCCTCCCCCCCCGCGGCCTCCCCACGGAGCGCCCAGGAGCGATGCGGGGCCGGAGCGGGAGCGGGGGGGTACGATCGGGGATGCCTGGGAAGCGGGGGGGAGAGGGTGGGGAGACGCTTTGCCGAGCTGCCGGGAAGAACCTTACGCGGTGCGAGGGAACGGCTCCGCTCCCCACGGCGGCACCGAGCCCGCGGGGCTGCTACCGGGCGG
>VWZK01020469.1:82069-157370 GCA_013396935.1 Baryphthengus martii | reverse complement strand
CAGGAATTTTTTCTTTTTTTTTTTTTGTCTCCTAGTAGCTGCAAAACATCGCTGCAGTTAAAGCGGAGCTGTCTCGCTCCCCGAGGCAGGGACAGGGGCAGAGGGGGTGGGAGGCTGTGGGTGATGGTTGAGGGGGCTGGAGCTGGAGGAGCTGAAACTTCTGCATCAAAGAAAGGTAACCAACCTCCCTGCTCATCACCTTCCAGGCTCCCCAAGCCTGCGAGGTGACCCTTGATCTGCCTCTCAGCGCCCCCAAAACCTGTGAGTATTGAACCCCTCACATATGGAGCCATTCCAGGCAGCGGGAAGAGCGGAGCGGAGCATCCCTACAGCCTGTCCCTGCTCAGTCCAGCTCAGCCCAGCAGCAGCAGCTCCAGGCGCACGACCTGCGCATCCCAGCGCCGCTGCAGCAGTGCCAGCTCCGGCGGCAGGCGGGGAGGGGAGTGAGGGAGGATCCTGCCAGAGGAGATGAGCAGCACAGGCCCAGTCGTAAGATGCACCAATCCTGACACCTCACCCCACAAACAGACACTGCTACTTTGGGCCAAAATCTGTTTAGGGGCACCAGCTCCGCCTGGGTGAGGCGGGTGACCCAGCCCAGCACCCCCTGCTAGTGCAGGGATAAGGGAGAGTGTTACCCGCACCAGCGCCGAGCGCGCTAAATCCAGGAGGCTTTTAGAGCGGCGGAGCAGATGGAGATCTTGGGCTGCGTGAGGACAGGCCCCACGACTCGGGGAGATGGCTCAGAAATATTGACAGGGGCGAGAGAGAGTTCTTAAGGGCAGGATACAGCTGGGATTTGCAGCTCTGATCCGACTTCTCTCGGGCGACTCACACGGAAGAGGAGCCGCTGTCGCGCGCAGGCAGCTCGCACCCCATCACCCACCCTTTTCTCCCCGCTCCTCGGCCGCAGAGCAGCCCCACCAAGGGCTTTCAAGGGGTGAGAGCTGATGGGCTAACAGAAAATTAAATCTGCATCTTATAGCAAAACACCCACGAGCAGCAGAGAGAAGGCATGTCCCGAGATGGACTCTCCCGCATCCCTGCCCTGTGCCGGAGGGCCCGCCTGCCAGCAGAGCTGCCTGCGGCACGGGCTCCAGAAACATCCCAGAGCATCATTATTATGCAGTGCCAAAGGCGTGCTAGGCACTTAATAACATGCCGTTAGATTAATTAGTAGCGAGCGCGTCACGCCGTGTGCCCGGCCCGCGCCGGCGTGCTGGGAGCACATGGCTCCAGGAGACACGCATCAAATATGCGCGAGACGTGGCGCAGGGAGCCAAGGTGGGGTGGGCAAAGCCCCCAGGAACCGCTGGGGCTGGGCTCAGCTCCCTGCCTGGGCAGGGTTGTGTCAGGGAAGCGACAGAAACGGTGCCACGAGGCTACAGAAAACACTCTTCGTCTTCACGTCGCAAAAACTGGAGGTGATGGAGGGAGGGGTGCACGGGCTGAAGTGTCTCTCTCCAGTACAGCTCCTGGACGGTGTTTGGAGCACCAGCATCACCCTTCCTAAGGCCAGGGAGCCCTGCAGCTCTGGGCGCTCAGGCAGCAGCTCCCACCTGCTCGCAAACACNCGGCCTGGGCTCCCCCAGGGATGTGGCTCCAAGGAAGAGGGCAGGGAGGCAGGCAGCCAAACCCTGCTCTCCAGGGCATCCGGTGGGGCTGGGAGGATTTCCCAGTTTGGGGAGGCAAAGCACCGGCGCCCCTGAAGTGACCGGGCAGGACAAGGAGCAGGGTCCTGAAGCCACAGGGCACCAGGGCTGCGGGTTCCACGGCCGAACTCTGCGCAGGGACCGGCTGGGTCACTGCGGGCAGCCGGACACGACCCCAGGCACAAAGTCAAGGCCGCCAGACTGTTCCGGTCCCAGGCGTGAGTCACGGCGCTGACAGAGTGTCCCTCAGATGCCACTCAGGAGCCTTTGCTGGCAGAGTAGCATCTATCTCTCCACAGCTCTGCAGCGGGGCTGCAGCACTGCTCAGGCAGCCTGTCCAGGCACAGCCGGGGAAGGGGCTTTCTCTAGCTCATTCTCCTCCTTGGAGCCACAACCAGAGCTGGCCAGGGTCCCACTGAAGAGGAGCCAGAGATGCCCTGGCTGGTGCTGCTGGGCAGGCGCAGAGCACAGCCCCAGCCTGTCCTTCCTGCGCCGCGGGGCTGGAGGAACACGAAATCTGTTTAGCAGAGTGAGACAAGCCTCTGGCCAGGCATCAGCTTTTCCCAGGACTTTGCAGAGACAATTCCTACAGCAAAAGTAATGAGTCCGTAACATGAAAAAGTCCCCTCAGACAACAGCTCTGAGAGCCCCAAGTGAGCGGCGCAGCCACGACAGCTCAGACTTCGGCCAGGCTGCAAAACCTCCCCGAGGTCTCCAAACGCCGTGAGATCCTGCTGAGCTCTGAGCTGCCAGGCCCACACGGGGACCTCCCTCTGAACATCCCAGTGCGACAGGAGCCTGTCCCCACAGACACCCCTTCTTCAGTTCACCACCTTCATCTGAATGGTGCTGGGAGAGCAAATGCCACCTCGTGCTGCTCGGCCGCGGCTGAAGGAGGAGCAGCAGCATCAGGCTGGAACGGTGGGTGTCTGACCAGCACCAGCCCCTTTGCAGGCTCCCCACAGGGAAACTGGGGCCGCAGAGGGAAGAGAAGAGGAGCTGGAGCTCGCTCTGCTCCCCAGGCCCTGGGGTCTGTCTGATAGGGCTTCAGTAGGTGAGTCAATGGAAAAAGCTCCCTTTGGGAACCCAAATTCTGCAGGTTTAATTAGGCTCTTGGTGGCCACAGGATTTATTCAGACCCATGAGGTGTTGAGGGGCCTTGGTGAGGGGCAGAGAACCCCATAGAGCTCTCGCATTACCTCTACAGCCCGTGGACTCCATGGCAGCTTTGGACACCTCAGCCCAGAGCATTTCTCTGGGATGTACTGGTTGGCTCCAAGGAACAGAGACCCAGCAAATCCCACCAGTCCCCCAAGTCCTGTAGATCTCCCCTGCCTCCAGCACCCCCCTACTACCAGAGTCCCCTCAGTCACAGGGGCAGCAAAAAGCCCCAGTGCTGCCACTTTCCATCTTTGCCAGGCCCAGGAGGGCCTCCTCCAGCAAGGCAGGGATGAGGTGGTGACAAGCACAGACCCTGGCATGGACACACATGGGGAGGTTTTGCTGCACGAGCATCACAACGTCCCCTGAGCCGGCACGTGCAGAGAGCCGAGAGCATCCCCGTCACAGCCCTGAGCCCGCTGCCTCCATCCTGCTGGGAGGGGGACCGGTTTGTCCCAGGGCCGCAGGCCGGCTGACGGAGCTGGGGAGGTGCCAGGTGGGTAAATACAGGAAAGGGCAGCACTGTTGTCCGACGGTAATGGGCTGGTGGCAGCTCGAGAGGAAAATCATTTTGAGGAGCAGAGGAGAGGCAGCCGCCACCCTGGCGGCTCCGAGCGCGTGGCCGGCGGAGGCGGGATGGGCGAGGACGCAGCGGGGAGGTCGGGAAGGGCCGTTTGCACAGGATGATTGAAACGGGGAGACGCTGGCACCGCTCACCAAACACCATCTCAGCAGCGAGGGCACTTGGAGCCAGCTCAGCCGGAGGCTGGGGGAGACGAGGGGGGCAGGAGGAAAAGTGGCTGAGCTATGGCCATGCCGAAGAGAAGTCACCTTCCCCCAGCACCGCCAGCTCTCCTGGCTCCTCAAGCATGCTGGAGCCGGCCCTGGCAGCTCCCGTGGCAGGACACATCAGGGACCACCTCAGCTGCCGGTGGCACCGCAGGAAAACAGCTCCCACCGCATCACCTGGACCATCCTCATCCCACGTGGACCTCCCAGATTGCTGGTGGTCCAAACCCTACCTACACCTACCCCAAGGCCCCAGAGAGATCCAGATTCACCTTCAATCCCCCAAGCTGTTTCTGTGCAGCCCATCAATCCTTAAATGATCGATTCACCCTCAGCCCTGCTTCCTGAAGACACGTCAGTGTTCTCATCCCCTCGCCTGCGCTACTGGCACATGAGGCTCAGCAGGAGGAGTGGGGATCTGCGCAGGGGTGAGCTGCAGGCAGGACCAGGGGAAGGATCAATCCTTCACAGCAGCTCCTCCCTGCCGGCCCTGCTGCATCCCACCCCATTCCATCCCAAGGGTGAGTTCCAAAGCAGCTTTGGAAGACTCCTGACAATTCCGGATCTTTCCGAGCCGCTGCCTCTCCTGCCGCCGGCTGCAGGAGGAGAGCTCTGCTCGCCTGGGGTCCCACAAACCTCCTCGTTCTTACTTATCACTTCTGGCCATGTGTCACAAACTGCAGGACCAGGAACCCCCTGCAGCTGCAGCAGATGTTGGTGTCCCCTTTAAAAGACACTTTGCATCCCTCTGCTGCGTGGTTCAGAGCCAAGTTTGCTCTTTGCACCCCACAGTGCGCTCTGAAGTGACCCAAACCCTGCCAGGGTCGCTATTGGGCATCCCCTGGTAGCAGGGAGACTCCATCCCATCCACCTTGGGGGCAAGAAGCTGCCAGGAACAGGGGGCTGCCCCTCGTTCCACCCCATCTCACCATCTCGGAATATTTTTGCAACCTTTTCCCGGGCTCCTCCTCCTGCCATTTTCCCAGCCGCTGCTGAACGCCACCTTGGCAGAGCTAAGCTGATTTCCTCCATCCTTTCCATCCATCCCTGACAGATTACGGAGGGGCAGGGATCTAGGCAGGAGCTCAGACTCCACTAAGGAGTTTGAGGGACATGCTCCTCGGGCTGGGGTTCCCAGGAGGGATCCCAGCTCCATCCCAGGGGTGCAGAGTGGAATAGCAACCGACTTCCCACCGGAGGGTCCCAGACTAAGCACCGCTCCACCATGGGAGAGGCTGCCGGTGAGCACAGAGCGGAATGAAGAATGTATCTTTCAAAGCTGATTAAAAATAGATGCAGCATCTCGCTAATTATGCTGTGTAATTAGCATTTGTTTTCTGCTTTACCAGAAATCTGCAGGGAGGGAAGCTGAGCTGGACCTCGAGTATCGTCTTTGCCCCAGTTTGGGCAGAGGGGAGGCTCAGCCCGTGGAAGGATGGGCTGCAGGAGGAGGGGGGGCGGTCACAGCCCACCCTGTGCCGGTCCAGTATCCCCAGCACCAGGCAGCACATGGACCAGGGCAGCAGAGCCCAGGGGTCCGCACATCCCCTCTCCCCACTTTAGCTCCCAGCCAGCCCATCTGCACCCAGGCTGTGTACGCAACAGATGATAAGATCCACAGCGATGCTGGAAAATTAGGTCAGCGATAGCCTGCAGCAGATTTTAACATTTATCATCCAGGCGAAGCTCTCCTGCAAGCCAGAGATGCCACAGGGCAACCCCACGCCAGCCACCGCCCCCGGCCCGGCTGGCAGAGAGCGAAGGAGGGATGCAAAGGTCTTGGATCGCCTGCAAAGTCCCCTCCTGTCAGGGCGAGGAGAGGAAGGACGGACACATGGCCCCGTCACGCCGCTGAGTCAGTGTTTGTGAACGCCGGGGACCCGCAGCCTCCCCCCCGCAGACAACCACACAGCTCCTGCCCACCCAGCCTCCCACCCCCACGGGGTGGGCAGAGCCCCCAGGGGGACACGGTTGTGACAATTTGTTCTCTTCTGAGAGGGGCGCAGGACCCCCGACTGCTCGGCAGAGCCCAGAGCATCTGTGCCCAGCCCCAGCTCACACCCGTCTCTTCCCTCCAGCTCCCCCAACACCGTCCCACGCCTGGAGATCGGGTTGTTTTCTTGCACCGATGTTAGACTTGTGATGGGTTGTACTTCCCAGTTGGCAACGCTTTCTGCTCGTTCCTTCTCCCTCCCCAGATCACCCATATGTTGAGGTCTTTAATATTCACGAGCTGTTAGAGGAGACCCCGGCACCGCGCTGCCTGCGCCCTCCCAGCCCCGGGAGCCAGCTCTGGTGGCTGATCCTGGAGGTGCCAAATTGCCACATCCCTGGGGATGGCCCAGGCTGCCTGGCTCAGCACCCGGCTCTCTCCAGCAGCAGGAGAGCTCTCTGGAGCCAGATGTGCCCACAGCCCCTTCACACCGTGCTTGGCTGCAAGACCCCCGCAGCCTCCACCCTTCCTCAGCCCCATCCACCTCGCCGAGCTGTCGCACACCCGACCTCCAGGAACCCTCCCGAGGTCTGGAACAGGGGCACCGTCCCCCCCGACGCTCCCGCTGCGGCTCTGCCCTCCTTCACCCAACTGCTCCTGCGATTTAGGGAGCAGCTTTCACATCCTCGGCTGCTTCTCAAGCTCCGGGTGCTGCAGCCGCGCTGTCCAAGTGCAGCTTGGCAGATCCCGGGGAAGGAGGCAGGAGAACAGCAAGAGCACGGCAGGGGGAAGCTATTTTCAGCAAAATGGAATTTATCCACCTTCAGTCAGAAGGAGAGAGGAGGCCCCGGCCAGCTGCAGGGAGGGCTTCACAGACCAGCCTGATGGAGGGGCTTTGACCCCCAGGAGCCCACCCCCGGGTCACGGAGGGGACTCGGCTCAGCGGGAGCCCCAGGACAGGCTGCGGTGTTATCCTCAAGGGACTGGGATGACCCTGGCCCTGATGCCACCCCACGGGTGGGGTAGAGCCTGGTTGCTGCCCCACGGCTTGTCCCCGAGGTTGTGGTGGCCGCAGCGGTGTCAGTCACAAGCAATAACCACATCAAATTAATTGGATACCAGTTTGCTGCAAACAAAGAGAAACCAGGTGACATTTACCCAGCAAACTAATTGATATCCAAGCAATTTGTTGGAGAAATCTTGTTATGTGCCAGCTGGATTTCCCAAACCCTCTCCGTCCTGCTCACTACAAACAAGGTTTGTGTGTTAATCAGAGAGCTTTAATCACATCGCAACCCACCATAGTTTTGAACAAGTTACAAAGCTCCCAGATTTATCACAGGCTTTCAGATCCTAAACACCCTCTTAAGAATTCGTTTGATATTTTATTAGCGGGCAACAATGCTCTGGGTGAAGACGACGGCCGCTCCTCTTTCCAGCGATGACAGCGGCGCGGAGCCGGCTCTCGGCATCACCTCCCCTTTCATCTCCTTCCCGTGCCTCTCACCGTCAGCCCTCCTTCCAGACACACCACTGGCCTGGTTAATCACATCCTCCTCCTCCTCCTCAGCAGCCGCACAAGCAGGAGCTGTTTCCACACAAGAGAAACCGCTCCAGTCGAAACATCAGCCGGGAGATGCTGATCCCCTGGCAGAGCCACCCACGTCAGGCGGAGCCGCAGGGCGGGAGTCCCGGCGCTCACCGGGGGCCTCCCATGCACCAGGTTCTCAGGAGCATGCCATAAATACAACATCAAATCAAATAAAATAAAAAATAAAAAAAAAAATAAATCAATGCCCGAGCCCATAAGCAGCAGCAGCGGAGTGTGAACAGCTGGGGGGTTTGCAGGCAGAGGTTCAACAAGCCAAGCAGCGAGTCCAAGAAAAGCAAGAAAAAGCACGTTCCTAAGGAAACATTCTGCATCCAGCCCTTCAGTTGGGAAGGAAACCAAGAATTAATTACAGGCTGGTTTTCTACTCTTTATTTTGTGTTTTTAAAGCTGATGGAGTCTCCAGCACAGACCCTGCCCCCAGACCGGAGAGATCTCCTTGGGCGCTGCAGACCTGCTGCCTTTCCTTGGGCTGAGCCCTGTACAAGCTGCTCCATCACACTAATGACCCAGCTCATAATTATCTCATTTGCTATTAATCTCAATGTCAAGAGAAATTCCACTCATTTGCTTTTAATTAATACGGCCTTAAAATGAAGCCAAGGGGCTGGCAGGACGCTGGCGAGAGGTGTCTGCACCCGTATCAAAGAGGACCAACCCAGCCCCACACAGGGGCCAGCGGCTGGGATGGAGAACTATTTATAGGATAAAAGGTGAGGACTGCAAGGGGACTGTGATGCTTCCCAGCCTCACCAGTGCCCTCTGCACCCACAGCCACCCTCTGCTGGCACCGACCGTCGCTTCCGAGGCACAGGAGGCGTCCCAACACTAAAAACGCCTGTTGGCAGCTAGAGAGCGGGGCCCAAGGGTTGGGAGCAGCCTCCCTGCTCCAAGTGGAGTGGAAGGGATTGAGTCAGCGGCTCTGAGCTGCCCCAACCAGCTCCACGCAAGCCAAAGGCGCTGGAATCGCAGGAGGGGAAGCTCAGGAACTCACGGCAGGAGCTCTGCGGTGCCGGGGTGCGCGCTGCGCCCACACTGTGGCTTGATGCTGCCAGTTTACAGCTGGACCTGGCCTGGGGAAGGAGGAGGGAAACAGCTCCTCCAAAACCTACCTGAGCAGCACAAGTCAGATGGGAAGAGGAATGAGAACTGGGGGGCGGGAAGCGGGGAGGGGGAATCCCAACAAAACCAGTTTCCCTGTGCTCAGGATGAGTGTCCTGAAACACAAACCTCAAGTCATGAGAGCTCAGCGCTGCACAGGCAGCACCCGGCCTCCCCCAGGCTCCAGACACGGAGGTGGGAATTCACCTCACCCAGCTTTAGACATCTGCAACCAAGTTCCTCATCTAGATTCCCTCAACAGTCAGAGGAGAACTGGACTTGCATCCTAAAGCATCTTCTCTCCCTTATCAAGGGATCCCAACAGGCAGCACATGTGCAGAGATAGTCCTTCCTGATCTCTAGGTGTCCACAAAAGATGTGGAGGAAGCAGAGCCAGAGAATCTGTAGCAGAACAAATCGTTTGACCGGCACAAATCTTCCATCTCCCTTCTTATCTTCAGAGGGCAAACAAAGTGGCCATAAGAGCTCCCAGGAGGCAGGTGAGAAGCTCCTGCCTGGAAGGAATGCACTAACACCAGGTTTAGAAGGGGTTTGGTCCTTAGGCCAGCTCAGGTTTGCAGCGAGAGGCTCTTAAGCAGCCTCCGAGCGGCCTCTGCCAGCACGTGGGGCTGAGCCCGACCTGCAGAAGCCGAGCTGGCAGGGAGGAGGCTCAGCGAGGGGTGGCCCAGGTTTAATTAAGCCAGCGCAGGCTGTGCCTCTTAACGAGCCCAAAGCCTGACAGCCAGAAAGGGCTCTCCAACATGTGCCTCTCAGCAGGGCGGGCGACTCCCTCCAGCTTCCCCACCAGTGAAGCCAAGAAACGGTTCCTGCTTTAATTACCAACTTCCTCGGAGGAAGGAGCTGGCGGCAGGACAGCGGCCGGGCACCCGCTGGGACACCGGTGGCTCAGGAAGCCACCCGGCCCCGTGCTCCGTGCGCAGATGCCGCTCAGGGGAGGCCGCAGAGGCCGGGCAGAGCCAAGCGTCCCCAAGAACAGGCACCTCTTCAAAGCTTCCCCGCTCACACGTCCCCTCTGAGCTGCGCGTTCTCAGGCAAGGGGGGGATCGGGCACGCTCCGCACCCCCAGCACGGCTCCAGCAGGAGTCATTTTGCGGCGCTGTCTGGGTGCCACATCTCGCCCTGCAGGGAGTCAGGAAATCCAAACTCACGCGGCATATCCCAGTAGGACCAGTACGACTCTGGAGTGGAGCAGGAGGGTTCTACAGCCCAGTCCCTCCCGGCAGCACCGGCTGAACGATGAGGTAGCAGAGGAGTTGTCAAAGGCAGTCAGCCTCAAGTCACCTCCAGGCTCACAGCAGAGGGCAGGGACTGTTACAATGCACTAATTCACTGTCACAAGAAGCTAAAAATCCATCTCCAAAACCTTCTCCCAGACACAGGAGAGGATTTGATCTCCTTCCTTCCTTCATCTCTCCACCTTCCTCCCCTTTGGCTTCTACATCCCATGCACCAGCAACACTGAGGAGTTACTGAGCAGTGAGACCCCTTCAGAGGCTCCTGAGCACTCTCAGAAATAGAGAGAAAACTCTCCTGGATGACACTGAAAGGCAAAGCTTTAGAGCACGTCAGCAGGAAGTTGTTGGGAAGTGGAGAACAAATACCCAACGCCCAGCAAAGCTAATTTCCAGCCAACAGAGAGTTAAAAAGGAAGAGCTGTGTACGGGTTTTCTTAGGAAGGACACCGAGGCTCTAGTCTCTGGGTTTCTATTAAGAGGAGGTTTCATGCATTACAAAGCGATTTTCCCTTCCCTAGTTTTTAAGCCAATTAGATAAAGACCAAGTTAATCCCTTATTGTCTTCAGAGAGCCACAAGTGGACACCAAACACAGGGATTAGGCCGTTTGTACGACTGCCCCGCCGGGTTTGGGCAGCCGAGAGCATCGCAGGGTGCAGGACAGTGCCCAGCCCCGGCAGAGCCCGCGGCTCCACCAGCACCCTCCCCCTGCACCCTGTGAAGGCGATTCCCACCCGAAGCCACCCGGCCTCAGGAGTTCACTGCACTCAGAGCCAGAAGAGCTCAGCGATCTGCAAGCCCAGGCACTGGGCTAGAGAGAAGCAGGTGCTGAGTGATGCTTTCTGGTTTTTTTCCACTTTTATGTCAGCTTTTTTCCTAATTCACCCATCCAGGCAGAGGCTCCTCCCCGTGCACAGCTCGAGCAGTACCAGCCCCGGGTCTCTCGCAGGGTGACTGCACAGACCTGATGTGCCAGAAAGCCCAGAGCTTAGAAGGAGACAACCCAACAGCAAGAGCCTCACCTTCCTGTTGAGAAACGGGTCTCAAGGTAGCTCAGCTCACATCTCCTGCTGCAGAACCTCTACCGACCAGCACAGCCCAACGCTCTCGTGGTCAAACACCAACCAGAAGCACGCAAAATCATCAGTATAGCAAAAGAATTTAGAATCACGGTCACTCACCCACTTCAGCCACGCAGCCAGGTCAGGAGGCGCTCCAGTCCCAGCTGCTGAGGGACCCCCATTTCTAGGTGGGCAATGCCCAGGGCAGGAGCCGCTCTGCTCTCCAGCAGACCCTTCTCCGGCACAGCTGAGCCCACTGAGGTGCTTCAGCACTTCTGAGCTAAATCTGCAGCAGGAGGGGTGTGACCCAGAGTCTGGGATGAGCCTGGGCTGGTCCTGTTGCACCCCAGCAGGGGCTGGCTGCCACTTGGGCCAAGGCAACCAGCAAGGAAAAGATGGGTTTCTCCGGTCCCCTACCCACGGCATCTCAGCTGCGCCTAAAGTCATGCCAGGCTTTAGAAACCCTTGTCCCTGCCGTTTAGTGAAGCCACCACTTCACCTGTGGTTGGAATGAGAAAGGGATGAACCCTTTGCCGGTGACAGTGGTCCCATGGCTCCTGGGAAGAGCTGGGAAAGGTCCCAAACCAATTCCTCCCAGTAAGAACTTGCTGGTTAATTAATACCCTCGCACCCACCGGTTAGGGGGTCCTGCAGGGCTCACCCTGGTGGGAATGGAGGAAGTTGGTGCTCGGAGCCACGGGCAGCCAGCCGTGTGCTGGGGGGTGCAGGGGCTCCTGCACGTGCCCGCAGCTGTGCACAGCCAGCCCTTCCTCGTTAAGCCAGATCTGAGTTTCCTACTGCAGGGAGAGCAGCTAATTACCAGAGTAATTCTCCTCCCTCAGGAGAGGACCCAGGCCAGCAGCTCTCTCCGCTCCCTGCTCCAGCTGTAGGACACTGAACACAGGAGCAAAGGGGTTTTTTTGGGAATCAACCTGTCAGCTCCTGTCCTCTCTTCAACACTCCCGAGGTGCTGCCTCCTGTCCAGCTTTTCACCCTCCAGCACCACCGAGTCCTTCTCCACAGGGCTGCTCTCAATCCCCTCATCCTCAGTCTGTTCCCACCAAGCCCAGCACGACTGGAGCATCACGTGCCCAGCACAGATAACGACCTGCCCCGAGCCACCAAGGACAGGTCACCACTGCAGAAACCACCGACCCCAAACAGACAGAAAACTACTCAGGTAGTGGAGCTCAGGCCTCGGAGCCTCTTCCAAACTCGTCAGCAGACTGTTGGCTCCATCCCCTCCCTCATGAGTCACACGCCCACCTGAAACACAACGTCCTCTGCCCGTCTGTCAGCGCAGCCGGAGCTGCCACGGACCGGGCTTCTCTTCCCCGGGGACCACTGCGAGCACAGGCTGCAGGGACTGGGGGGAACCTGAGCCACAAACGACGAGATGGGAATTCTCTGTGCCCCAGAGGTGTGGTGGGAGCCCAAGCCCAGCTCCGCAGAGTGTTTAGAACTAAGGGCTTCGGCATCGCTTGGTAAACCCCCTCCGGCCACTGCCCGAGCACTCAGGGGAGTTGTAGCAAACTTACAAGTGTGTGTTTGCTTGCATAAATATTTTTACAATGCTTAAAAATCACCCCTGAGATATTTGCCTTAAATGTTATCCTTGAAGAGAAGCTGGTCTGCTGCCCACAGCCCCAGGGACGCTGGCTGGCCTTGTCCTGGCCAGCCCGGCCTGGCACTGCCCTCTCCTTGGGGGCACGTGGCTGTTCTCTCAACAGAACCACAGTCCTGGTTGTGGAAAAGATCCAGTGACAACGAGTCCAGCAGCTTCTTCTGGCATCAGACTACTCATCCTGTTCAGCCTCTTCTTTTCTGCTAGGAACAAAAACAAGGAAGAGTCACAGACTTTAGAAAAAAAAAAGTAGAAATCAAGAAGACCAAATAAATATGTGATTCGGTGAATAGAATCATAAAATGGTTTGGGTTGGAAGAGACCTCCGAAGGCGATCTAGTCCAACCCCCCTGCAGGGAGCAGGGACATCCTCAACTAGAGCAGGTTGCTCAGAGCGCTGTCGAGCCTCACCTGGAATATCTTCAGGGATGGGGCCTCAACTGCCTCTCTGGGCAACCTGTGCCAGTGTTTCACTAATAAGAGGCTCAGACACACAGTTTTGAGATATATGGTCATAAATGGAAAGAGTCTGGGGTTTCTGTTGCCAGACTTTGGGTGAGCTCCAGCATCTGCCATGGCAAGAAGAGATGAAGCTCCAGCACAAACTGGGGACACCCAGAGCGGCACCCACAGGGCCATCCCCACGGCCTGGCCACGCTGTGTGACTGCCCCTGCAAGAGCAGAGAACATCTCTTTTTTTACTCCTGGCCACACAGCTCAGAGTAGCTGAGCAGAGCATGGGGAGCTGCACCAGCCAGGTGTCCTATGGAATCTTAGGAGCTGCCTAAATAATCCCTCATTGTTGCCACCAGCAACCTTCACTCCTTCTGGCCCACCAGGACGCCAAGAGCAGAGCGGCCTTTGAGTCCTGGCAAACTTCACTCACCCCCCAGCAGCTCTCCAGGCTGGGCTGTCTGGTACTGGTGGGGGTCTGAGGGCACCCAACACCACTCTGGTGAGCGCTGCCAAAGAGGCAGCGTAGCCACCGCACAAGGAACTCCTGCGCCGCAGGGGACTCGCCGCGGATCTACACTGGCAAACGGAGCGGCCGCTGGTCCGTGTTATGTAAGAGCGGGGGGAGCCCCGCCCTCCCCTCGCTTTCTGGGGGCAGAACCCAGCTCCCTGCAGGGTATTTCTGTTCCCCCTCGTGTCACACCTGTGGGCGTGAGCGCTCCGCTTATCGCAGCCGCCGGAAACGGAACAAATCCCCAACGACCTTCCCGGGCCTAGGACACGGGGCCGTGCGGGAGAAACGTGTGAGGGAGCAGGGCTACAACCGCCAGAAATCGCCCCTTGTGGAGGCAGCATATGTCCTGATGTCACTCGGGCTCACCTTGTTACCCTGCCTGTCCCTTTAATGCCATTACTGAAGATCATTACATGAGCAGATCCCCTTTGGAAAGGCAGCTGCTCGGGCTGCCCACACACCTACCTCCCTGGCCCCGCAGATAAGACCTCCAGCGGTGAACACAGCTGCTTCCGAATATACTCCCTCGATCTCATATCAGCCTGGAACGAAGGAGGAAAAGGAGTGAAAATGGACTGAGCAGCCTGCTTGGTGCCTCCCCTTCCTTATCTCCATTCGTCCCCACACGCCCCGGTGCCGGCCCATCCCAAAGAGCTCCTGCACAGCTGTGCTGCAAAGAGGAACCTGCACGTTTCTTGCCTTCTTTGGTTTCTGTGCCTCACAAGCTGCCTGGGGCAATGAAGAATGAAAATGAAGAAACGGAGAGTCCTGGTCCAAACAGCCTCAGAGGAGCACAGGCCGTTTCAGAAGCAGAAATGACATTTGCTGACCTCTTCCTATTCGCCCCTTTACCTCTCAGAGGCACAGGGAGGTGAGGCACTGGGCACAGACAGCTCCTGCCAGCCAGTGCCAAAGGTCTGCTCAGCCCTGACCTACCCCAGGCATGGCAGGGCGAACAGCCAAAGCAGGACCCAGACTGGGTTTCCTGGGCAAACCTCGGCGGCAGCCGGGCACTGCCAACCTTCCCCAGGGTCCCTGGGGCACAGTGAGCCCCCTCAGCCTACACCCACAGGGGATGGCTCCTACTCCTCATTGTCCAGCGACATGACAGGCCAGCAAGGACCTCCAGAGCCTGAATAAGAAGAGAAGATGGCAAAGGGTGAGCTGCTGAGGTGATGGGCTCCTCTTCCGTTGTGCCCTGTCTCCAGGCCACTACTGCAGCCCCTCTCAGATAACCCTGGTGGCACAGCCAGGCTGCAGGAGACCTGGGAGTCCGAGAGCGGCCCAGGGCTTTCATCCTTTGAACAACCAACCCAAACAGCCTCTTCCACATGTAGGCACCTCCAAATGCAGCGCAGGAAAACGTAAGGAGCGGCTGGGCTCCTTCAGAGGCTTCCCCAGCAACCACTCAGCACTGTCTGATGAGAGATGGAGTAGACTTGAGGGCAGGGTCAGTCTTCCTTCCCTTGAGAGGAGATATTCCAAAAAGCAAACCAGCTCTCCCATTGAACCAACAGAAGCTGCTCCACCACCCTCACTCCGTGAAGGGATCACACGCAGGTCTCTGCAGTGCTGAGAAGTTCCCGTGAACCAGCAAAACGCTCGCAGATAAAGACGCCCCAAAACAAACAACTCCCCTTCACCTCAGGACTCTGCTCACTCTTCTGTTTCTTGGGATCTTCTTCATCCCTTTTGCTCAAAGCTGTGAAAACCCTTCAGCCTGTACTGGTGCATAAAAGCAATGCCCCCCGGCCCCTAGAAGGTTCTTGGGAGTGCCCAAACCACACGGATGCGAAGGCAGCTCCCTGCAGCATGGCAAGGCCCTTCAGCAGGAGGCAGGGGCTCATAAACCCCGCCTCGGAAGGTTGGGAACTACTGGAGCATTTTATTGACTTGTCCCAGAGCAGCAGAACACCCTGTGGACTCTGCTGCAATAACCTTCGCTGCACGCTCGGTGACACAGAAGCTGTGTCCCAGGACTATGGTGACAGGACTCCGGCCGGCACTGCAGGCAGGGGCAGGGGCAATCTCCAGCCTCACAACATTCCAAGACCGTCCGTGGTCCCTACAGCTGTGGCACTGTGCTGCTCCTAAAGGATTAGCTTATCGGCTCGCTAATCAGCCGAGAAACAGGACTCTGCCCTCCCCAGGGATCTGTGAACGGGGAGGGAGGACAGGGCTGGGGAGAAGGCCTGGAAGGCTGGGAATCCGGCAATCGAGCCGGCGAGCTCTCAAGAGGGATGGAAAGACAGAAGTTGGCGCTGCCCCTCCTCGCACCCATCCCCTTCCTTCCTCTGTTCCAACAGTTGTACGAGGCAGCAACAGATGGAGAAGCACCACTCAGTCTGCTGCAGATCCTCCTCCCTCGGCAAGAGCTTGGCTCATCCTGCCTCTGCGCCCGACGGGCCGGCTGCGTGCTGCTAATTAGGCAGCTGAAGCAGGTAAAAACAGCCACCCAAAGCAAACGGAGGCAAGACGCGGGCACGTCCTTGGCTCTACTGCTTCCTGGCAGCAGCCGCAAGGCCAGTGACTGACACACCTTTCCCAGTGTCCTACCCTACCTGTCCAAAGCCAAAGCTGCCAAGGAAAAAAACGGGAGCAGTTTACAGGCCAGGCCGTATCCCTGCTCTGGGCTCTGCTTCCCAGGACCAAAATCAAAAGGAGTAATGTTGAGAATCATAGAATAATTAAGGTTGGAAAAGACCTCTAGGATCATCAAGTCCAACCTGTTACTCAGTGGCTCCATGATCACCAGACCATGCCCTGAAGTGCCATATCCCATCACCCTTGGAACACCTCCGGGGATGGGGACTCCACCACCTCCCTGGGCAGGCTGTTCCAAAGCCTCATCACTCTTGCAGTAAAGGAATTCCTCCTAACATCCAATCTAAACCTTCCCTGGCACAGTTTGAGGCCATTACCTCTCATCCTGTCGTTAGTTCCTAGGGAGAAGCGGCCAACCCCCGCCTCACTACAACCTCCCTTCAGGGAGCTGTAGAGAGCAATCTACCAAATTCCTGGTTTACTGCCCTCCTCCTTCGGAGCTGAGCTCGGAGCCATCACCAAACCTCCTTAAACCCACCCTCCTGAAAGCGGCCAGTTCCTCCCTTCCTCTCCTGATACGTTCTCCTGTGGCATGAGCCCTCCTGAGCTCACCAGAACCAGACTGCTGTGTCTCACCAGCAAGGTAGGACAGCACACGGTCAGAGTGGGGCGAGGAGAACACCGACAGAAACCCCAGGAGCTGCAGAAAGCATCTCTGGACATCTGCTGGATG
Source organism: Baryphthengus martii (assembly GCA_013396935.1). Taxonomy (NCBI): domain Eukaryota; kingdom Metazoa; phylum Chordata; class Aves; order Coraciiformes; family Momotidae; genus Baryphthengus; species Baryphthengus martii. The sequence continues at coordinate 140,941 of VWZK01020469.1, read as the reverse complement.
TTCTCAACCCCCAGAAGTGTTCCTGTTCGGCTCTCCAGTGCTGCACCATGCCAGCAGAAGGCTCTCAATGATCTCAGATGCTACCACAAGCAGGCGGATCCTGAGCTCTTGGATGACTTTGAGAAGTAGCAGCTGAGCTTTACATTCCCTCAAAGTTTTGGGTTTTTTGTTGTTTTTTTTTTTTTTTTCCTCTTTTAGAAACTTTCTTTCTGAACAACACTGCTACACGGCGACATTTCAGAACAGCTGCCATGCCCCACCTCAAAGGCAGTACCTCTCTCCACTAAAAAAGCAGTATGTGACCTTCCCAGCTGGAAAAGCTGCACAGCGCCTGATGATCACGCCAACAAAGTGGGTTAAGGCCTCCCCAGTGGCTGCCCTTGAAGCGTTTGCTGCTCTCATCGCTGCTCTACTTCTGGAGAGTCCCTCCCGCCCCTCGAGCAGCTCCCCACCACCCCGTCACACCTCTCGGGTGGAGGCTCTGCCTCCTTACTGCTGGAAACGCAGCTCCACCGCTGCTTAACAATCCTGCAAGCTCCAGGAACGAGAAGGAGTTACATAAGGGCTGGTTTGTTTGGGAGATTTTTTTTTTTTTTCCCCTTCTCTCTATAATTGGACAGTTTCATAACCGAACTGACAAATAACTTTGATCACTCCTCAGGATGAGCGATTACGTGATGTATTTTATAACAAGGGAAGGAGGTTGTTCAATAGAGTCCCTACTAGGAGACCAAGGTAGCAGGAGTCACATCTACAAACTCTTTTTGTAGGGAAGAAAAAGCCCCACCAGGTCCTGCTGGTAGCACAGGCTGATGCTCCCTTAGGTGGCCAGTTACCGGCCAGTCCCTGCTCCGAAGGCGGCGCTGAGAGACGGCTTAACCCCGCGCATTAGCCACCGGGCTCGTCAATAAGATGGATAACCATCCCATAATAATCCGCACAGCTTGTTTCTATTTTCAGAGAGGACTAGCGCTGGCATTAGGGTCTGGAAGTGTTGCTTTGCCTGTTTTACGGGGGGCAGGGGCGGCCCCTCCGCGCACAGCGAGCCGGCAGTGGGGGCTGTGGCCGAAAGGAGTCGGAATTTCAGGACCTCAGCTCCTGATTTCCCTGCAGGGAAGCAGGAGCTGTTCACACAGAGGAGAGGGATGACTTTCCTTACATCCCCCCCCCGCCCCATTTGTCCTATGGACAAGCGTTTAATATTTCACAGGAAGCCACCTGCCGGAATTGGCGCGTCTACTCCTGTCCTCCTCGGTGGGCTGGAGCAACACCCGCTACCCCATCAGCCACACCCTGAGCCGGCAGGAACCTGCCGGGCAAGGTGCCAGCGGGAGCTGGAGGGATCATGGAGAGAGCTGGAGGCTGGTGTGCGGCCAACCGGGAACCCGAAGCAGCCAGAGCAGAAGGATCAGCCCCGGCGTGATCCCTGTCAGCCGGAGAGTGTTAAAAGCTTCTGTTTCCCCGCTGCGCGTGGGGATCCTGGGTGTGAGCAGCTCTGGAGCGGGGGAGAGCACTGGAGAGGAGTTCTGACCTCTGCCAGAAGCTGCCAAGGGCAGCTGCTCTCTGGAGGGCTTGGTGTTGTTCCAGTGCCGCTCACTGCGAACGCTCGGCTCTTCATTCTGAGATGACAGCTCCTGCTCCTGCCTCCCTCAGGCCCTGTCTGGGCAGCTCCAAATAACCAACTCTCTGCAGAAGAACCTCAAAATCTCACAGCCTGGCTGGGCAGAGAGATCACCCCCATGCAAGCAACGCTCTCCCAGACTGGACTTGCACTTACACGTGAAATAAGCACAAAGTGGGACGTAACTACCGACTGTAGGAGATGATGAACTTCCCTCTGCTTTCTCCGAAGGCTCGCTTCTCTCACCTGCATCGCAGCCACGCTTCCTCTGGCAGCGCCACCACACCGTGGGCTGAGCACAGATCAAACTCTTTCGGAGCAGAGCTTCAAATGCCCAAGCAGCACAAGGTGCCCTGCACAGACTGGCCAGCCCCAGCTCTAGGAGAGCAGAAGGCAGAGGTTCCTGCAGCACCGGCACAGCACAGCACACGCTGCAGCCTGGGCAGCCCTCATCCGAGCCACAGCCAGGCTCCGGAGGGTAGGGAAAAGCTGAGCTCTCTAGGAGCATTAGCCTTCTAGGGCTACCAGAACTTACAAACTAAGAGCCGATGACCCAGAAGTCTTTCATGACACTGGGAAAACCATCAGCACATCACCCATCAGGCCTGCAAGCTTGTCCTGGGGACACACCATAGCAAAAAGGTCAAGGACATCTCCGTGGCAGGACTCCCCATAGCCTTCCACCTCCCAGCTCCAGCTGGAGGGCTTCCAGCACTGCCCTGGGTCAAGATCTGTGACAGTGACCACACAGAACTGCAACAGGGAGAGATGGAAAGGTTTAAGTGTCCTTATCTCTTATGTAGTGGGCCCCTCACTCCCAGAAGGATATCGAGGGGCTGGAGTGTGGCCAGAGAAGGGCAATGAAACTGGGGAAAGGTCTAGAGCACAAGCCTGGTGAGGAGAGATTGATGATCTTAAAGGTCTCTTCCCACCACAATGATTCCATGATTCTGATTCCTCAACCTCTATAGTAAACACCCTCCCTTTTGGATTTTTAATCTCTCTGCAAGGACAGCGACAACAACTCATTCCATCCCTTTAGACAAAGGGAAGAGTCTCAGAACGCAGACAGATACTGGAGGCAGCTGGAAGCGAAACGAGGGTGCGGAAAAGCTCCAAGACACCTTTTTGTTTCCGAAGGGAAGGCTTTTCCCCTCTCCTCTGAAGACGCTGAACTGCAGCGCTAGCTCAGAGCTCTGCGGAGGCATCTGTCCCTCGCTGGAAGAGATTACATAAGAAGAGCTACCAGCCTACTCCCGTCTGGCAGGTAGTGGTTTATGAGATCAGAAACTCCAGTTCTGGTGCGGACGCTTCCAGGTTTGTTTTGCTCTAAGGCGTTAAGATTTTTGTCTGGTTTGAAGCTACAGATTCAAGAGCCAGTTCTGAGAAAGCGCCGCGGTCCCGGGGAGCAGCTCCCGCGGGCAGGGGCTGGAGCGGCTCTCGGCAGCATCTCAGGGCTGCTCTGAGGGGCTGCAGAGCGCAGGGGCCCAGACATGGGACAAGGTGTGGGGCACCAACAGGGACAGCAGAGCCGGCCCTGCTCCCTGGGCAGTCCCTGCTCTGTTCCCCTCCAGCCACTCAGGGCTGGGTGACCCATGTGCCTCAACGCAACCTCCACCCGTCTCTTAAACGCCTCCAGGGATGGCGACTCAACTGCCCGGGGAGGTGGTTGGGTGGCCATCCCTGGAGGTGTTTAAGAGAAGGGTGGAGGTTGTGTTGAGGGACATGGTTTAGTGGTGTTGATAGGACCGGGAAAAGGTTGGACTTGGTGATTCTGAAGGTCTCTTCCAAACAAAAACGTTCTATGATTCTAAGGGAAGCGCTTCTCAGGATAGAAGTCCCTGAGGCTTTTATGCTTCTCCAGCTCCTTTCCTCAAGCCCTGCTGCGATGCAGTGAGTCTGAAGCTGAGCCTGGGTGGCAGCTGCAGCTCTCTGAGGGTGATCCAGTGCTGTCACCTATCGGCTGTGGCCCAGAGCAGAGCGCAGCAGCAGGGGGAAGCCCGGAGCAGCAGCGCCGTTGGCCGAGCTGGGCTGAGCTCACAGTGCCCAGGGAAAGGGCATCTCAGCTCCCGCGGGTTACCATCAGTTGTCTGCAGAGAGGAACCAAGAGATGGCCCGTGGTCCACAGCGAGGGCTGCCTGTGCCTACAGGCACCGTGGCAGAGCCAGGGAGAAGGAAGGATCCTTCACCACTGCAGCAGGCCGGGGAGAAGGGGCCAGCGAGAAGAGTGCCGGCCGCAGACGGGTAGCAAAGGGAGGCTCCGACGCGCGGCCACGGGCTCGGCACCCCCAGCCCCTCCACCTCCTGCCGGCCTCCCCCGTCCCCAGCTCCCCGGCCTCTGTACCTGACGGATGGGCTCCGGGATCCGGTACCTGCAGCAGGACTTGACCAGGCGCACGGCCGTCTCCAGGCACACCCGGTGACCCACGGAGACGTACAGCGGCTTAGAGCTGTTGTCGTAGCTACGCAGGGCCTGGCCGTTCGGAAACAAAAAGATCAAATACTTCAGAGGCTCCTTGTAACAAAGGCAAGGTGGCAGGTGAATTATAGACCAGCTGGTGGCCTTCAGAAGGCGGGATGGTGGCTCTGTATTTGGTAACCCCCAGCCTTCTCGGTCCCAGGGACCGTTTTCCCTTCTGGCCCTTCCTCAAATGCCTGGAGCTGCTCTGGGAAGCAGAGCCTCCTGCTAATGCAGACTGGGTTGAAATAACACTCGACGCAGGAAGTTTTTTACATCTGCCCGTTTCTTGCGCAGCGCATTCTGAGTCAGATGTTCCCACGTTGCATCCTGATGAGCGGCCACGGAACCGGCACCTCTCGGTGACTGGCTCATGAGCAGGGGTGCGGGAACACAGCGTGGACAGGGATAGATGGGGATACACCCAACACCTGAACTGTCAGCCCTCTGCCGATGCCCGTGCTCAGAGAGGGGAGAGCAGCGTTACTGGGCACCGTCCACTCCGTGTCTTCCTGAACGAAAGTCACTGAGACAGTCCCACTGGAGAGACAACGCCCTCCAGTGCTCCCAGCTACACTGACTTGGAAGATTTGATGGCCAAGGGAAGGGGGAACTCCCACAGCGTACCATGCCCAGGACTCCTCCCGAGGTGCCCGTCAGTGGGAAGGAATCTCCTCCGCGCTGCAGGGAACGAATCTAGGGATAAACACACACGAGGTCAGTGGGTCAAAAGTACTTGTATAGGGCTGTCCCAGTTCTCTTACGATATTCAAGAATGGTAACAAATTCCCAGTCCAGCCTAACCTGCTCTCTGTGCAGCTCATCCCGGACCACACCATCCACATACAGGAGGTTCTTGGCCACTCCAATGCATGGCAGATCCGTCAGGACTCCGAGGTGACAGGCCACCCCAAATCCTGCCAACAACGAGCCGCTGTAACCGCAGGACACCAGAGAACAAGGAGCTCAAGCAGCAGCACGGGGATAGCAGAGAGCAGGGCCCTCCAGGAAAGCCCTACCTCTGGGATGGAGCAGGCCATTCCCATCTACAAGAAGAACCTGAAAAACACAAAAAACCCCCAGATGTTATCTCCTGTGTGTTGACAGACACCCCGACAAGCACACAGCGATGGTGGCCCCAGGAGGAAGGAATCATCTCTCTCAGACCTTTTACTTCTCTCTACAAGGGTCTTCCTGTGGTGCTGCCTATACCTGACTGTCACCAACCAGCAGCACGAGCCCGTGGTGGCCAGCGGCAGCCCCCACCAGCGCCCAACACCGAACGGACTCCCATCGCCAGGGCAGACCTGGCTGCTCTGGGCTCAGCACTCCATCCCAAAGGAAAGGCACCAGGTGCTTCAGCACGACTCAACACTGCAATTTCTGCCCCGCCAGCTGACGAGAGCCGGACGGTGCGGTCTCCGGAGAGGGAAGATCACCTTTCAGCTGCGCTCTGCACCCTCATGACATCCCAACTCAAGACAAAGAAAGGTGCCACACCTGAGGTTTGAGCTCGGGCTTCTCCTGCTGAAGTCTCTCAACAGCTTCCACCAGGAAAGGGACCTCTCGGAAGGCTAAGAATCCAGCCACGTAGGGAGCGCTCACAGCCACCATCCGGCAATCCTCGTACAGCACCTGGGAGCAGCGGAGAGCGCGGAGACAATGAGCTCCAGGACTTCGCTGGGTGGCTCCTCTGGTTTCTATTCCCTCACCTCTTTTTTTTTTTTTTTTTTTAAATACTCTGCTTCTGGATCTCCCCTCACAAAGCCAAGGCCATTGGGGTGTGTCAGTCTGTCACTCGGAGGAGGGGGTGGATGATGGGCTGCTGACAGAAGAGGGATGGACATCCCCTCCACACCCTGCTTAGGAGTGAATTCTTGAAACAAAACCAGGGCAGCTATTCAGAGAGCGGGGGACCCCAGAGCTCACCCAGCCAGAGTGTTACCAAAGCGGGGGCTGACCCTGTGCAGAGACCGGCCAAAAGAAATCCCATCAGACAGGACAGGAAAAAAAAAAAAGACCCCTCTGTGCAGAGCAAGGCCAGAATCAGGGCAGGATCTGAAATTCAGTTCATAAAAATCCCTGCAGCCAATATCAAACTTTATTTCTCTGCTTCTCAGAGCAGTTGAAGATAATTTTTATATTGTTTTCAAAGCTGGGAAAGAGACCAAAAAAATCTTTATTAATTCGAGAAAAATGACTGTGGGATGTGGGATTGATGGTGGTTTTGAAGAAGCTTTATGTTACATCCTGTATTATTAGTTGTTTCCCAGCGAGAACTCCCAAGCAAGACATCTGCTGTTGGTGAGCTACAGACCCTTCCATTTCCATTCTTGATCGGCGGAGGATAACAACGGTCCTTTTTGTCTCCTCCTGGGTGGTGGCCAAGACTGATCATGCTCAATTTACACCAAAACCAGTCAAAGTCTTCTCTGCCTGACCACAGACTACTTCTCACCACTGTATTTTTAATTTACCGACGAATTTGAACGCGTACGAAACCCATCCCACAGCGCCCTGAGAACTCCCAGTCATCCCACAAACCTCTCACCCTGAGGAGCAGTTTGTGTCACATCTCCCTAAATTTACGTCTAAATCCTTACGCATTTTTTTCCTCTGCTTATCTCCCTTACAAATCCATGGTTGGAGGCTTTGCTGAGAACCTGCTGCTGTCCCACGAGGCAGAGGCACAGTGGACAGTGGCCTTGGTGGGAAGTTTCTACGCCCCCCTGTGTTGTCACACACCTGGACACAGCCCACGCTGGTCACTCACAGAATTATTAAGGCTGGAAAAGACCTCTGAGATCATCAAGTCCAGCCTGGGACACCACCACATAGGCTAGACCATGGCACTAAGCGCCACATCCAGTCCTTCCTTACACATCTCCAGGGATGGCGACTCCACCGCTTCCCTGGGCAGTCCACTCGCCCTTACCTCGAGAGCCGGGTAGCTGAGAACCACCAGGGAAGCGCAGGCGTTGGTGTCATCTCCTTTGATGTAAGACAAGTCCACGCCTCCCACTCTCTCCAGTCCCGCAAAACTCGAGTCCTTCTGCCACTCCTCGGTGTCCTCCTCGACCACGCTGGCCTTTAGCCGGCTCTGCTCTCTAACAAAGGAGCACAGACCGCAGTGAAAACGGTGCCTGTTCCTCCTCAGCTTCACTCCTCGCCCCTGCTCCATCCTGCTCAGCACCAACCGAACCCCACCGCAGAGTCAGGCTGTGCCCATGGCTGGTGACACAGGAGCCTGTGGATGGAGGCAGAGCTCCAGGGGCTCCATAACTTGTGGGGGCACAGGAACCCCTCTGTTTTCTCCAGAAAGGGCAACTGGGGGGTGCAACTCCCCACATGTTCACAGAATCATGGAATCGTTTGGGTTGGAAGAGACCTTTCAGTTGATGGAGTCCAACCATTGCCCCATCCCTGCCAGGGCACTCCTGAGCCCTGTCCCTCAGCACCACATCTCCACGCCTTGGAAACCCCTCCAGGGATCAGGGGGACTCCAGTCCTGCCCTGGGCAGCCTGGGACAGGCCTGGACAGCCCTGGAGGGGGTTGGAGGAATTGTTCCTCAGCTCCAACCTCAACCTCCCATGACCCAACTGGAGGCTGATTCCTCTTCTGTTGCTTGTTCCTTGGGAGCAGAGCCCCAAGCAGAACTCCGCCTGGCTCCAAGCTCCTGAATGTCAGGGAGTTGTGGAGAGCCAGAAGGTCTCCCCGGAGCCTCCTTTGCTCCAGGCTGAACAAGCCCAGCTCCCTCAGCCGCTCCTCCCCACACTCCTGCTCCAGACCCTTCCCCAGCTCCGTTGCCCTTCTCTGGCCACGCTCCAGCCCCTCCAGCTCCTGCGGGGAAGGAGGGGCCCAGAAGTGACCCCAGGATTCCAGGGGCGGCCTCCCCAGGGCCCAGCTCGCGGCCGTGCTGAGCGCGAAGGGGANCTTTCATAGGATGAGGGAATGATACTTTCTGAAAAAAGAAATCCTTCATCTTCATCAGGTGGCCTTAGGGTTTCTTATGATGCTGTCAAGAGCCTCTGCTGAGAGCTCTTTCTCCATCATCCTTGTGGTGCGTGAAAGCATCTGATCTTCACAGCATTTCGGTACTGAAATTAGTACAAAAAACACCCCAACACAAACCCCACCCCTTCGGGGTTGCAGAATTTCACCGACAGCAGGTGTTTGTGGCATTGCAGTTCCCTGGGTCTCAGCAGGTCAGGCAGAGCCACAGGTCCCCGTGGTCTCAGCTTTCCCTGCGCTCTCTTTTGAAGCGAGCGGCTGCTTTCCACGTGGCTGTAGCGTGAGAAAGACTAATCTGATGTGGGAACAGCTCCTGCAGCTCTGGAGCCAACTCAGAGTCTTTTTCTTCGAGGTAGGGAAGGAGTGATTCCTTCAGGCTGGAAAATAACGAGCAAAAAGTGGTATTAATAGAGGGTGTACAGCAAACTACAACTGCCACCTGGTATTGGGTGGTGGGAATGCACCAGCAGCAAGTACACAGTTTTTGTGTGAATTTGGTAATAATAGGGATTGAACAGCGAGGCAGATTTATGGGGGTCAGGCTCTGCTCCCAAGGAACAAGCACCAGGACAAGAGGAACCAGCCTCCAGTTGCCCCAGGGGAGGTTTAGGTTGGAGCTGAGGAACAATTTCTTCCCCTCCAGGGTTGTCCAGGCCTGTCCCAGGCTGCCAGGGCAGGGCTGGAGTCCCCCTGCTCCCTGGAGGGGTGTCCAAGGCGTGGAGATGTGGTGCTGAGGGAGAGGGGTCAGCGGTGCCCTGGCAGGGATGGGTTCTAGGACTCTCTAGAGGCTGAAGACCCCAGAAAGGGGAGGCTGCAGCTCAGAACAGACCTGTCAGGGCCGTGTGCTCAGCTGAGCAACTGCAGGAGTGCTTGTCTCACTTTTTTGCTCATGAACAGCAGCTCCTGGTATATATTCCCCAAACAGTTTGCGTAAGATGAAGAGTCTTACACTTTCAGAGGCAGGGCAGCTCAACAACAACAGTGGGTGGTTTGGGCTGCACGACTCTTACCTCCATGTGGGTCTGAACACATCCCCAGCTTGGACACGTCTCAGCTTCAAGATAATCATTTCATGGAGCTCCTGCAGGAAGGTTTCCAACCTTGCATGGACAAGGTAAGTGTCGAGGAGCTTGGCAATCTCCGGACTGAGCTCAGCTTTGTAGTCTGCACTGATGTCTACAAAAGGATCCTAAAAATGCAGCAAGGGGAAAAACACAAACAGCCAACTGTAAACATCTGAGCAACTCCATCCGGAGGAGAGGAGACAGCTGGTCAGACACGGAAGCGATGGGTGCACCCTACCCTTTTGAGGCGCAGGAGCTGCTCAGATTTGTGGGTGGAGAGGAGCTGCCACAGGGCGATGTTGTGCTTCAGGTGGCACCGTCTGAGGGCCTGAAAGAAAAACACGTGTATGGAGTGAAGCTGGATGTGAGGGGTGTCCTCAGGAACCTGGCAGGTGAAAGCTGCAGAGCAGCACAAGAGCAGAGAGCTCAGCAGGGAGTTCACTGAACCCCTTAACCCGGGTGTAGAAGCCCATCTGCAATAGGCTTCTTGTTCCCTCTTCCCTGTTTTCCTTTCAATAATCCATCTTTGTGGTATCATGAAAAGGGGTGGGAAAGTGACAGGGCCATGTCGCACCTACTTGTCATGACATGGTGCCCTGTGCTCTATCCGTAAGGGGGCCTCTCTTTCACGCATTATTAGGAGATAAAACCTTCCCCTACCACCACTTTTAAGAGCTAAAGGGGTATTTCAGGCTCTGAGCAACCTGGTCTAGTGGGAGGTGTCCCTGCCCATGGCAGGGGGTTGGAACTAGAAGGGACCTTAAAGACCACCTAACTCAAGCCATTCTAGGATTCTAGGATTTTCAATCCTGCTCCATACCAGGCAAGCCAGCACCACTGAAAGCTGATTGATAACTGAAAGTTCTCCCTTAATTTTAGCATTGCAACTAATTATACTGACCCTCAACAGAAAATTCTCCTTCCTGGTGCTGACAGAAGAGCTGGGACCTGCAGAGAAGAGTCTGACCTTCTGCACATCCTGTGCCTGAGCTCTCCACAGGGTTTTGCAAGAACCTGCTGAGCATCACAAGCTCTTTGAGGCTCCCACCTTGCAAGTGCCAGGGGAAGTGAAAATTGTTCCCCCTCTTGCTGTTGAATACGGTGGTGAGACACTGGAATGGGTTGCCCAGAGAGGTGGTGGAAGCCCCATCCCTGTAAGTTTTTAAGGCCAGGTTGGATGAGGCTCTTGGGCAACCAAATGGGAGATGTCCTTGTCCGTGGCAGGTGGGTTGGAACTCGATGATCTTCAAGGTTCCTTCTAACCCTGACAATTCTATGATTCTATCACATGCTTGTTCAAGCTGAACTTTTGCTTGGCTTGGAGGTGTGACTGGTTGGACTCAGTATAAGCCAGCGCAGATTTTTATGCTGTAAGGAGAGCTTTGCTCTCAGACTCACCTGCAGCACGTGAGGGTTTGTCTGATCACCCATCTGCAGAACGTTTACGACGTAGTCTGTCAGAAGCATCTCTGCATCCTCTCCAGCCATGGCCAGGAATCCCAAGGTGATTTCAGCGACGGACAGAGCATCACAGACATCACTGTAAGACTGTAGCTCCCCACTGATCGTGTTCATCACAGAAGGGGGCAGGGCGCTCTGAAAGCCAGGAAGTAAAGCAGGTGCTAATATTAGTTTGGAGCCATTCCTTCCTGCTGCTCACGTGGCTAAAGCCATGGAAGATCCCAGAGCCCCAGACTTAGGAAAATGGAAATGCTTCACCACACCCCATCCCTTGTAAGTCCTGGCTGACAAAAGGAGGCCACATTCAAGGCGTGCTGAAAGAAGAGCGGACAAGCCTTCGGATGAACACGGCAAGTGGCAGAAGACAAACCCACCCTTTTCTTTGGGGTGGCAGAGCTCACATTGCCCTGTTTCCTCCTGTGCATAAACCCACCTGATGCAGCTTACTCCTGACATCACTGAACAGCTGCTCATAGTTCCGATCCTGTCTGTACACGAGGGTGGGAATCCCCTGTCAGGAGAGAAACCCACGGTGGTAAAGCTTTGGTGAGGCTGCTCACCCTGCTACAGTGCATGCCTGGCAGCAGCAGGCACCGCAGGGCTCCGGCAGCAGCCAAGAAGGTGTCTGCAGAAGACACGGCCGCCTGCTGTCTCCTACCGTTAGGGTGATGAGTGGCTTCCCCTGCAGGAACTTGCTGATGACTTGCTGCTGGATCCTCTCCAGATCAAAGTCCTGCAACGTCTCCCCTCCCTTCTCCATGCTGTACTGGCAGTTGGACAGTATCAGAGGAATCAGGTCTCTCTCGACCTCATAACTGATCAAGTGCAGGTCAGACACTTCTGACGGACTGACCAAGTACCTGCAGAAGAGAAAACAGTCTCCAGTTAAGAGTGAGAAGCCTCTGAGGAGCAGGAAAAGCTGGTTGTGAGAAGAGCTGATACACCAGAGCCCCCCCAAATACCTCACTGGGATAGCAACTTACTGATCATCTTCCTTGGTGTGTTTGTTCACTGAGCGGATGAAGTCATTGTGTAGACTAATGAGGTAACTGGTCAGGGCTGTGGAGCAGAGGCCCAGACCCCGTCGACGCGGCAGAAGAACCTCAAACTTGCTGTCCAGAGTCAGGTCAGCCTCACAGTAGCCTTTAGGAAGCTTAATTTCCCCTGAAACAAAAAGCAGAGAAGATGGCTCGAGGTGGCCCAGAGCCAGCCCACGATGACCAAACCTCTCCTGAGCTGGGTCTGCAGAGACTGAGAAAAGCAGCGCTCGCCCCATTACGGATAAGCACCAAAGGGAGCAAGTTCAGGTGAGAATGATATGAGAGAGAAAGAATTTCTTCCATTTGCACCTAGATCTTCTTGAACTTTTAATGGCCAAGGTCAGTTTTGAGGATATCTCAGCATCACTGACAGGAGGAACTCAAACTGTTGAGGGTAGCAGAGGAGCGGCAGCTGGCAAGATCTCAGTTCCACTGCTCTCAAAGCAACACTGGGGAAGAAAGGTACCCACCATTGGTGTCCAGAGAGCTCCTCAGCTTGTTCCAGACAGACAGGAACACATTCACTCTCCTCTGGAACAGGTCCCTCATCACATCTGAGGAACAACAAAAAGACAAATCCTTGAAACACCTTTTACTGGCAATACAGGAATTCCCAAAGCACACCAGTGAACTCCAGGCAACTGCTCAGATGGATCAAGAGACACTAAATAGGCGTTAACCGCTTTTCTAATGGTATCAAATGGAGCCATTTCCTCCGTTTCTTTATATTCCCCCATTACTGGCTATTGGCCCAGGGTACAAGGCAGGATGGATCCTCGGGCTGATTCTGCACAACCTTTAAGTACTTTTCCATAAGTACTTAAAACCATAAGTAACTGTACTTAAGGACAACTTGAAGGAGTTGCCACATGATGTCTGGATGCTGCTCAGGAACAAAAGGACATCCACTGCACCTTTTAAGCAGGTCCTACTTCAGGGCAGAGCTTAAAAATTCAACATGCCCACTGCTGCCCCCCAGGAATTTATCTTGCCTGTCTCTCAGCAGAGTCCCCACACCCCTGATGGACAATCTTTCTGCGCTTAATTCTCTTTAAAGTCACCTGGTGACTTTTCCAAGCATAACTCCAGAGTTCAAGTCTCCAATTCATTTGGATGGGAGTTAAAAGGAAAGTGTGAGGGCTTAACTTCTCTTCAGCTTGCAACCTTTTCACCTTCATTTTCAACCGGACTATCCTGTGCTTTTACTGTCATTAATTACAGTTTGGGCAGAGTCTTCTCACCTGAGAGGGGCTCCTTGAGGAAGTCTCTGATCGAGCAGCTCCTGATGTCAGCCGTGTTCTGAAATTGCCTCACCAAGTCTCTCTGCAGAGCCAGAATCTCTGGCAAGAATTTAACCAGCCTCAGTTCTGGTTCCTGGAAGAGGAAAAGGGCAGCTCTGAGGAAGGTTGTTCTCGGACAAACCAGTTTTGAATGCTTTTATGGGATTAATTCTTAAATGCTTAAAACAAAAGATATTTCACATGTGCCGTCCTCAAGATTAGAGAGAGTTATGAGAATAAAGACACTGTACAATCAAACAGTGGTTTAGTCCTGGGCAACTGGCTCTGGGGGACCCTGCCTGAGCAGAGGCTGGACCAGATCACCTCCAGAGATCCCTTCCAACCTCAACTGCTCCGTGGTTCTGCAAACTGACCTCCAAATGTCCCCATCTCACACCCACCTTCTGCAGAAACTTCCAAAGGAGGGGGACGGTGTCCTTGGCGTTCTTTTGCTGGACTACGTGGCCCAGGTTCTCCACTGAAATCCTCTTTCGGCAGCTCCACATCTTGGAATGATGTATATGACTGTCCTTTGGCAGCTGGGACAGGAAAGCTGCCGGGTCACCATACACTATTTTCACTATTGGATTGGAAGAAATTCTCTCATCCTCTTGAATCTGTCTATTTAACTGCAGAAGTTTTTTATCCAAATCCTGCATTAAAAGAAAAATAAATTCTATCAGAATCAGCAGTGTCAGACATCATGCTATATCTATATATCTGTGCTATATCTATATACTGGAGTATACTCCCTGACAGCTGATGATCAATTGACACCAAAATCTGTGAAAGCAGAAGAGGAAATCCTAGTGTAACACACACCCTGCAAGGCAGCCGTTTTCACCATGAGGTTTATCCTTTGTTCTCCAGCTCATCCAACTCACAGGTCTTCCATTCTGGAGATGATGGGGGGCGGGGGGGGAAGAGACAGGATTCAGCTGGACTTGATTCCAACCAGAATGATTCTATGATTCTGTCTGGGGCAACCATGAGCTCACTTGGGCAAATGCTTTCAACCCAGCTAAGACATTTCTGCTTTTTGAGCTTCACAGCTCAATTAATTTCCAGAGGTACAATGAAGTTGACTGACCCTTACAAAGGAAAGCTAAGCAGCAGTTGTGTCATAGGTGGCTTGGCTTTAGGAATAGCCGAGTGAAAACTGCAGCATGGACATTACAGCCGGTCAGATTTCCAAATAAGTGGATTTTGAGCTGCTCAGCTACTGAAATTTCATAGAGCAAATGTCTCACCTGCAATTCAGGAACAACAATTGTTGCTGCAACAATTTCTTCCCATTTGTTTCTCTTCTCCTTGGTGGAGAGCACGTCATCAAACCTCACTGGCCCTGCAACAGGAATATTTCATCTCTTACACCCACAATATTTCAGACTAAAAACCAACACAGATCCTCTAAGCTTCCAGACGTGACATCCCTGCAAGTTAACACGATTGGCCAAGAGCAGTGGGAGGGAGTCCAGAAGCTGACCGACCATCTTGGCCTAGCTGGAGAACTCATCCAAATGGGCAAACAGGTTTTCAGAAGCTTCAGTCCAGTCATTCATTTGAATGATGTGGACATTTACGTGAACCCTTCACGGCCCCAGAAAAGTTAAACAAGTCGTCCAAGGTCAGATCGTGATCAGTGACAGACCAGAGCAGAGCTTGGAGAACTGGTCTGGGCTGTCACACACTAAAAATATGGCTACTACATATAAACCCCTCTATGGCACAGTCACTCATGTCAACTTGAGCTCCACATTCTACCACGAACCACACCCTGCCACCCCTCCTCCACCACGAACCACACCCTGCCACCCCTCCTCCACCAAATAGCTTCTTGGTGGTCACTTTGAGGCAGTTTAGGGTACAGATGATAGGCAGCGTGAGCTGCTGTGCCTTGTGTAGTCTCTGTTTGTGAGCTGAACGCTCCATCAACATGGCAAGAGTTACTTATTCAGTCATTTTTCCTCAGAGTTCTGCACCAAACCTTGCAAACCCCACACATTTGACCAAAAGAGAAGGAAACAGCCCAACATTCTTCACTCACTACAGTAAAAAAACCACCCTCAGATTTCTGGATCTTCTTCATCTGCTCAGCTACTGCCTGTTGGAAATGGGCTACCAGCAAAGCAGCTAAATAACAGCTGCCCTTAAAATGCTGCTAGAGCTGCAGAGGTGGGATGGTTGGGAGTTTTCCTTACACTGGCCTGGGCGCTGCTGGGGGTCCTCCAGGAGGCTGCTGAGGATGAGATGAAGGATGTTGATAGTCTCGTCCACACTCTTCCCCAAAATTTTTGTCAGCTGCGCCAAGTCCTCCTGAATATGCTCCTGTAGGAAACTCATGGAGTCACGCACCGGTGGCTTGATAATCTTCTGTAACGACTGAAAAGCAACAAAAGGCAAGAATAAGCACAGCCAATAGCGTCCAGTTCAAGCACAAGTTACGTGGAATGAGTGTCTTGCCAGAAAGTCATCTCTGTCCTACAGGATTCCTGCCACTTGAACAAATAAAAGCAGGGAGGTGTGTGTGTGTGCAGGCAGAGGGCACAAAGGGACCAAAAGCACTCCTGGGCAAGGAAGGATGTGAATTTGGGTCATGCATCTTGAAAGACTGCCCTAGTTGTTGGCAATATGATGAAAAGGACCAGCATCACACAAAGGTTTCACTACATTTCATGTGGCCACTTGGAACTATTATCAGAAGGTACCTGAGGATCTTTTGTGGCTCCCAGCAACATTGCCAAATGTGTGAGCAAGCGTATCAGCGAGGAAACGGCGGGGGTCATGGCCCGTTCAGACACTCCCATTGTTCTTCTGTGTTGGACACTTCCAAGTACGTGGCCGGTTTGAGTTCTGTCTTCATTACTCCTGTTGGAAATTGCACATATAGTAGATTTTGCTTTGCCAAAAACCATACAAGAGATGTCTTTGATACCCAGTAATGTCTTTGACTTACAAGTTTTCCAAATACCATAAAAGCTGCCAATTAAAAGTGCTACAGGGCAATGAGGACTTCCAGTAAGTTTTGGACACAAATTAGCCAACTGGTCTGGGTTTGCTGGCTGAAAACTCTTCCTTGGACCCCTCCTCCTAACACATTTTCTATGAAAGAGGCAACATGCAGCCCTGCAGGGCAAGATTAGCCAACTCCAACCAAGCTGGGTAGACAAGAAGCTGTTAGAACCAGCAACTTTAACAATTGCATCCAAGGGCTCATCCAGAGAACGGAGGAGGAGGAGGGAGCACAAGTCATAGCTACCAGAGCTGTGGTCAAAGTTCTTCAGTCACACTGATCCATTTAAGAAAGTGTTACCTACTACTATATGTTGGTGTAGAACCACCTGTGTCGTAACCCACACCAGCCTGGATGAGCAGGGAGATGGAAACACCCGAAACCAGCAGCTTGACAAGATCTCATGTTAAGGCAGTTTCTGCACAGTCAGAGTTACACCAGCGCTCCCAGCAGCTGAGCCTCTTCCCCCTCAGGGGAACCATCCACGTGCCACCTTTCAGGCAGCAGCACGAGGTGGCTGGTACCTTTTGCAAGTACCACCTCAGTTAGCACTGCAGAGGTTAATGACTCCAAGCATACCGGAGTTCCTGAAAGCCATGCAGTAGTTTGTGCTGTTCTCCTCCAACTTGGGCACCACAGTCAAGACAGTGGCTCTTTTCCATGGGGAGGCCACACTAGCACAAAACAAAAAGAAGACAGTGAAACCCAGGGTAAGAGCTTCTCCAGAAGAGGAAGAATGAAATATAAATCCAGGCTGTAACTGGTTAATTCAAACACTGCTATATACTGGGCAAAGGACTTCTACCTCATTTCCTAGATTTATGGTAGGAGTTGTGTTAGGTGTCTCTTCAGTTTTATATTGCAACAGCAAAGCGATTAATAAAATAGTTTAGAAAATGAACCGTTGTGCAACGGAACATTAAAACCAGTAAGCAAAATAAACTGATTTATTGTTGAAAACACTGCCTGCTTTAAAACCCAGTCTCAAATTCTCACCTCTCCTACAGCGCAGGGGTGGCCATTGGGACATGCTGTGAAGAAAAACAGGGCAATGTTAGAAGACAGACACTTCTAAAGCTCCTGTTATTTCTTTTGACAGGGACCATCAAACGTGCTTCAAGATCTAATCCAAAGCACTGACTTGTCCCAGAGCTGAAAGGAGCGACAGGACCACGCAAGAACCCAAGGAATTTTTCAGTGCTTCTCTCCTTGAGAAACAAGGAATGGAAGCCTGAAGGATTCTGCTGCTGGGTACCAAAGTAAGGATGAACGCTCCCAGCCCTGATTCCTACTCAGCACTAAGATGCTACTGCGGAAAGCAAAGAACTGAAAGCTGGCCAGGATGGCAGCAAAGTGCTCCTCTTCTGCTCACACCACTTCAACGTTGCCAGAAGTAACAGGAGGGGTCTTCTGCACTTTCAAAATTTGTAAACAGCTGTAAGCTTGAAACTAAATGGCAAGTCGACGCACTTGGGTGGATTACCCACGTAAACCGTAGCTACAAATCTTCATTTATGAGGGATAACTCAATGCTGACAAGAGGAGTGTGTCTGCCCTCACATCTGGAACAGTTTCATTCAAAACCCAAGGGTCAGCCCTCAATTTCTTTCACAGCCAGTCAGGAGCACTTACTGTACCAGCGCAGGGCACCCAGTTCTGTCCAGGTCCTCGCCTGAGCCATTAGATCTTCCGGCATTGTAGGCAGAAAAGAGCGCTAAGGAGGAAAGGGAAAAAGGTGACCAATTAATGCATTAATTGGTTCTTTCCTGTAGCAGTTGCTCACTGGTTCTTTGCTTATGATGGAGAACAAGAGACATCTGAAAGCAGAGGTGACACAGGTGATGCATGTGCACATTTTCAAATTCTGCCTTTGAAAACCCACACTAAGAGCTGTCAGTGTTGTTAAGACTCTTGTGCACTCTCTAGACATCCTGGACTCCTCTTGGGGTGGCCTGATGCACCCTGATGTAAGCCTTGGATAGCCAGAAGCAGCAGCTCCCTCCACCCTGAGCCAGCCCAGGGCTCCAGGAGCCACGATCCTCGAGCGCACAGCTCTGCACAGCATGACCCGCCAACTGCTTTCAGACCTGCTGGCTCAAACAGCAGGGAAAAGCGTTTGTCAGATGCTGCTCAGGATGCAAGAGGTACCTCGAGAAGTGCTGATTAATCCCAACAACACTGAAATAATCACACCCTGCTAACTCAGAGGTAGAGCACTAATTTGGTGCTTTCGCCGTTAAGAAAGGTTACTGAGGATCTGGCAGACGATGGAACCGGCCGTGTGCTGAGCTGCCACCCGAGTTCGACGTCTTTACCTCCATGGTGTGTGGGTGGAAGGCCAGATTCCGCAGGGGCTGCAGGACAGGGCTCTGCCCACACAGCAGGACAGCTGCCATGTGAACCGCCATTTCTAGGAGCGCTCCGTGGCAGCTGAAGCTCTGAGGATCCACCGTCAGAGACGGCAGAGAATTCATCACGAGAGAAGCTGCAAAGCGCTGCTGGTCTGGAGAATTCAGGACTTGGGAGTTCTGGATGAACTCGGTCATAGCATCGGTTTGCTGAAAGCACATATTTAAAAGGAATAAAACCAGCATGATATTGAAGAGGACTACCAGCTGCTCCCGTTCCCCCTGCTTTGGAAACATTTCCTGTCTGCTCAGATCGGGACATAACCGTATTTGGGGCAGAAGAACAGAAGGATTCAAATCTCATTCACCCTTATCAAAGCAGCATGTTTGTCACTTCACTCCCAAAGGGAAGCATCTTACCTGCTGTTTGGGGTGAAGACTTGAGCAACTGCTTCCGTACAGGGCAGTGACCTCTCTGAAGAGAGCCAGGAGCAGATGGACAGACCGTACAGCCGGGGAGCTGCCAGACGCCTACAAAAGAAGAACTGATGATAGGGCAGGGAACAGGCTGCAGTGGTGATAGCTGAAGTCACTGGCTATGCAGGTTTCAGCAGCTTTGTGCTAAAACTCTCCCCACAAATGAAGGGAGGTAGTGTAGAAACGGCCGCTCAAGCTGTAATCAAGTCATGTGACAACACTGGGGCTGACTGAGGGGTTTACATCAGAATCTCTCCAGTATTTTGTTCTAACATCCAGTCAGAACTGGGATCAACCCGGGACCTGCGCACGTCTGCCTTCAAATCAACACCAAGGGGGGAAAAACCAAGAAATAAAAATCACAAGCAGTGTGTAATAGATGGTGCAGAGACCTTCGAAAGCACACAGTTTGCAAACTTCTCCCTGAAGATTTTCACACTCAAAATACATATTGGGAAAAAGTTAAAGACAGAGATCATCTGCCCGATTTTTGCCTGGCAAGACGCAAGGCTGGGCAGATACGGGCAGGCAGGGAGGGGCCATAAAGCATCTTCGATCATCTGCCCACTCTCCTGTCTGTTGGCTACAAGGTGCCCGTGTTGCTCGCTGCAAACCAAATGACCGTGGTAGATGACAGAGTTACACCTTGTAGAATCCAGGAGAGAAAGGAAAGCAAATGTGTCCTGCCAGCATAAACCAGCCAGCAAAGGCAGCCCCGCCATCTCTGCTGGCAGAGACGCTGCCAATGGGAACACAAAGCTCAAACGCTGGCCCATCCAGCACCCACAGCAGAACCGTAGTGAGGAGCGTCCCCTACCTTCTCTGCCTCTAGAAGAGCCCCAGTCTCACACTCCACCATGGCT
Organism: Baryphthengus martii; assembly: GCA_013396935.1. NCBI lineage: Eukaryota > Metazoa > Chordata > Aves > Coraciiformes > Momotidae > Baryphthengus > Baryphthengus martii. The sequence continues at coordinate 121,304 of VWZK01020469.1, read as the reverse complement.
TTCCCCACAGCGTCGCGCAGGACCCTGTAATTCTGGCCGCACGCCAGGTAGCGGTCGATGTGACTCGACTGGCTGGTCTGCACCTGCACAGGAAAGAGCCTGGGGTGAGCACGGCACACACTGACCAACTACTGGACAAGGCAGAACCTCCTCTTCTCTTCCTTCCAGGAAACGTGGCGTTTACAGCCTTTGCAAAGAGCCGGCAAGGATGGCAACCCAACCCACGTGGCTTCTTGCCACCGTAACAGACTCCATTCCATAGAGAGCAGCTACAAGTCACCTTCACAACCACTCCCACCACAGTAGTGGAAACATCCCAAAGGCCCCCAAACCGCAGACTAGGAGGAGACCAGAGCCATCTCCCAGGAAATACCTCTTCTTTACCTGTTCCAGAATTTCCACTGGGAACACCCAGTCAAAGCGTGCCTCTGTGACAAGCTTCTGAGCAAATTCCATCCCGTACTGATTAGCAATTTTCCGGACTAGGTAAACACGGTGCCAGTCGTTCCTGCTGAGGCTACAGAACACCCTCACGTTTGCCAGGTAACGTCGCTTCTCCTCTACCCGGCCTTGCTCTGGAGGGGATAAAGAGAAAAAAAAGGTAACACTACATCCTACCTTGTAGAACTCCTGTGGGCACTGGCTGTAGCACCAAGCCCCCTGTGCTAGTACTGACTGATCACACAGGAGAACTGGAGAGCCCTCTCCTCCTCTTATCTGGAGTGTTTCCTCAGCGGGATCTTAGACAACAACTCATTTCTTCATCAGAGGATGCCATACTCTCATTTACTCCTCTCAAGGACAAGCTTCCCCATTTACTGGTGGTTCATTCTCAGAGCATTTCCACCTTGCTCAGTAATAGCTTTCTATTGTCTCAACTGCCAAGGTGATGCTGCTCCCTAAGAATGATTTCCTGGGATGCATTTCCCTACCCTGACATCCTTGATGCAAGGGCTGGACACAAGTCCCTTGGAATTAGCTACATTACTGTACTTTGATGCTTCGTGAACTGTGTATCTGAGACTCTCCACACACTGCTCTCCTGTCAGCAAATCTCCTCAAAGCTTTTTCCTTAATTTTTTTTAAAGTATTTTTTCATCCTTTTCAGCTGCACAGAGCTCTCATTCATTTGAAACAAGCAGCCTTCCAGCAGCCCTTTATCCAAAGCATCACTTAGGCTTCATTTTTCTATTCATTAAAGTTCATTTCAGTTGGCTCTAAATAAAATTTCACCGTTAGCACCTGGAGGAGAAAATAAATCTCCTTCCAAAAGGTGCAGCCGCTGTGTAACGACACCCTGGGGGTCACCAGCACAGCCCTGCTGCTGATTATAGAGCACTGCTGGTAGATGGTAGAGGACGAACAGTGACTGATGCTCGAGGAAAGAGAAAAGGAAGAAGCTGATGCACTCCTTTCCTTCCTGCCCACGCACCAGAACAAGCCCCAGCACAGCTCCATTGTCCTGACTGTGTCCATCCCACCTCCCCCGGTGACTCTGCTCCGTGTACAGCCCCTCCATTCGACAGCACCCTGATCAGACTCACCTGGGAGCTCGTGCAAGTCAAAGAGCAGCTCTGCAGCCTTACTCAGGTACAAGCGAACCTTGGCTACCGCCTGCAGGTACTCGACCGATGACTCCTGAGGAGCTTCTCGATTGCTCCCTGGGAGGTAGTTCTCTGGGAAGCCTCTGTCTCCAGGCAGGTAGCGCTCAGATCCAAGGCCGTCCTCAGACTTTTCACACATGGAATCCTAAAAGATAGGCCAGGATGTCACGTGAGTGGCAGAACCACTGATATCAGCTGTCCCGTGCGCTGGCACTGGATATCCCCAGCACATCCCCATGGTAGGAGGCACATGGAACTACCCTGTCTCTCACAGCACCCTCTACCCCAACGCCATTAGCTGCTCCTTGAGACTTTTCATTCCTGCAACAGTTCTCTTGCCCAGCTCTTAGCTGCCTAGCACTCTTACCTCGAAGCAGTTGACAAAGAGCAGGTAAAGTTCTTTTTTATCGTTTTTCTCCAGGAGCTCGTTGTGCTCGACGCGGGACAGGTAGTGCTGCACGTCATTTTTCACTTCCTTGAAGCTGCAGGAGAGAGAAACACCCCTGACAACTGCAGTACTGATGGGTACTACTGATGTTCTAAATCATGACCAAACTCCTAGTGATGCCCGTGTGACAGGTGGGGGTCACTCTGGATCCAGCGGAAAGATGGAAAAGGAATCACGCCATGTTTGGCCAGATCTCATCCAGCATCACAGCCCGAGCCAGGATGTTACCATCAACCCTAAATCAGCAGTTTTTAGAGCATAAGCATCTGAGATCAGATGACTTTAAAATAAATGATCACACTTGAGAAACTGCTTCCTGTGCTCTGACCGCAAAGGGAAGCTGGAGGAGCCAGTGTAAGCGGAGAGGTCTCTAGAAGCACACACGAGATCGTTCTTATGAACTGTCTGTGCATGAGGAGTACTGCTCTGGTCTCTGGAACACATCAATTAGCCATAGAATCATAGAACGTTAGGGGTTGGAAGGGACCTCTAAGAGATCATCTAGCCCAACTCCCCTGGTTAGTCAGCTCTCATCTCCAGGTTACCCAGGCTCTGTTCTCTAGAACACATCAATCAGTCAGCTCTCATCTCCAGGTTACCCAGGCTCTGTTCTCTAGAACACATCAATCAGTCAGCTCTCATCTCCAGGTTACCCAGGCTCTGTTCTCTAGAACACATCAATCAGTCAGCTCTCATCTCCAGGTTACCCAGGCTCTGTTCTCTAGGTCAGCTCTCATCTCCAGGTTACCCAGGCCATCCACCTTCAGCACCAGTTTAGGTTAAGAACAAACTGGCACAAGCTGGTCAGATACTTCAACGCAAGCAACATGCAAACCAGGCACGGTGCGTAACTAACCAAAAGGCACAGGATGGGGGTCACCTGTAAGGATTCAAAGTCAATGAAGAGCCTGGAAGTGAGGAGAACAATCTGATTGGTTTGGTGAGCTCATGGAAAGCAAAGCTGAAGCAGCCCTAGTGTAACAGCCTTGGTCAGTTGTCTGGCTGGGCTCACCTGTACTTCAAGAGGAGCTTCAGCATCACCGAGCGGATAATGGGAGTTTCGTCCACCTCGTCATTAAACGGGGACAGGAATTTTGTGTAGAGCGCCGGGTGATCTGTGGAGACACAAAAGAGACAAGTTTGGCAGGTGAGAGAAAGTGGCAAAAAAACCCACCAAAACAACAGCTGCCTGAGGCTGAGTGTGGGGATGGAGGGAGCTCACCTGAACCTTTCGGGAGGCTTATGTGGACAAACAGCAGGTTAAGGAGCTCTTGGATCACCTCTGCCTCGGGGGGTTCATTGTCCTTGAAGCACATGGTGGTGACCACATCCACGAAGAAATTATTGCACCTCTGCCGGAACAGGGCATTTTTTGCTATGGCATCTCTAGGGGAGGAGTAAAGCGCGTTAGGACAACATCCAAACACAGAACCACTTAAGCAGCAGGCAGAGCAAAGCAGACCCTGGGCAAAGGCACCAAGCCGAGACTGGACTCGTGCAACACTTCAGTGGGGGTGTCTGCAAAGGCCGCGTCACGTGGACAGCCAAGAGCACCAACGGCACAGCGGTGCAAGAGACATTCACTGAGAGTTTACTGCTAAGCAATCGCAAAGCCATCCCAGGTGGCAAGGTGCTCCCTTGTCCCAAATCAGCCACCGACAGTGCTGAACTACGGCTGTAACACAGCCAAGGCAGCTCAATCCCTTCTCCTGAAACAAACAGAGAACAGGCAGAATCTGTTCTGGTTCCAGAGAGAGTGGAGCAGAGTTCCCTCCAACCATGTTGATGGCTTCAGAGTTGGGACTCAGAATTTCCTCCCACTACTGGCCCCACCACAAGCTTCCACCTGGGAGAGGGTGGAGTACCTGAGCTCCTTGGAGACATCTAAATTAACATCCTCCTCCAGGGCAACTTTGCAGTATGGACAATGCATCTGTGCTGGTACCAGCCACGTTCTGATGCACTTCTGACAGAAGACATGGTAGCAAGGCAGACAGACCGGATCCTTCGGCTCTCTCAGGCAGACGGGACACGGCTTCAGACCGTACCTGTAATTCAGGACACAGTGGCTTCAGTGTTGTCTAACCAAAAGCCTTGAATAAGATGGTCATCTGCAACTAGACCAGGAGGAGGTAATGGAAGCACCCTAGGCCAACTGCTCAGCTTCAGAAACATGCCGGTGCCTTGTGCAACATTCCTACGGACCCTGCAACTTGTCCCAGTGTCACTACCTGTAGAGGCTGTTGCTGACTTCATCCTTGCACTGGCACAGCACTTTCATCACTGCGATAAAAGTTGGATGAGTCTTCATGTCCGAACCGTGCCGAAAACACTGCAGAGGAAAAAGACAAAGCTACGTGACTCAGCTCTAATACCCGAGGCAAAAATTCACATCAGCAGCAGAAGCAAAGAGGGAAGAGGTGAAATCACACCTCTGCTTACCTCGGCAAGAGGCAGAGTGTATTTTTTCACTAAACTCTCAAATTCTGGCATCAGTGTGTTGATGCCACACAACACGTGTTCTACAAAGAGGGACATGGAGAAAACCCGGTTCCAGCAGACCCTGGGGGGAGAAGCAGCATGATTTCAAAAAGTGCAATTAGGAGCCGAGAGCACAAAGGGAAGCAGTCTCAGGTCAGTTTAACAATCTCACTCCTTTTTGTGCCCATCACTACAGCATCTGGGCACTTCCTGACCAAAGGGCAGAGCAAGAAGTTGCCCATCAGCCCTGACTTTTTGTTAAGGCACCTAACTCAGTGAGCTTAGGGCATCGGAGCCTGCCCTGCAGGTAGCACTGGGCAGACCAGGACCACTGCAAAGACCTTCTCACAGCTCTAGCCTCTATATTAAGGAAAAAAATTAAAAATAAAAAAAACCACCACAATTAACTACACTTTCTTCACTTCAGTTAAACTAAACAGGGTCTGTGAGAAACTGCAGTAGCTCTCTGGGCTATCTCCAAGAGACAAGACTCCACCTTAGATGCACTGAAGTTCCCCATCTCTCAGTCTTTAAGCCCAGGGGATGAAGTGGGGAGACACTGCTGGTTAATGGGAACATAAGGAGAGTTTTAAATAAGCCCTGAACCCAGTTGGAATGCACTGGACGTTACTGTGAGATTTAGAAGCAGAATCTACATGAGATAAAGAAAAAAAAATCTGGTTCTTGATGCTCAGTATGTAACTGAGCCTAGTAGGAACCTGGAGAGGTTTGCAAAAGTCTTTGTCTGGGAAAAGCAGCACCCCGGCAGCTCTCAGCCTGCACACCAACAGCAAGGCGAGAGATCAAGCTCATGAGCGGGTCTGTAGTACGTACTCCAGTCTTTTCAGCAGCTGATGGCAACAACTCCCACTCCTTTGTAAATCCTTCTCTTTACAAAGAAATTCAACAGGCATACGAAGAGTCTTCACTTTCTGCAGCCACATCTCTGGAGGGGCTGTCTGCGCTTGACTCTCCAGCTCTTCAGCACATACCATGGCAGCCAACACATCTAAAACCTGGATACACACACCGGGTGTAAGTATGATGCAGCAGCTGCCTTTCAGAATCATTAATGAACTTTGGGCTCCTCATCTGGTTTGTGTTCTACTCAACGTTCAACTCGATCTCCTTAAGCTCTGGAATTCTCACTCTCAGGGCTTGGGTCATTAGCACATCCTACTAAGTGATGTAAAAGCAGGGCAAACTATTTAAAAAGCTGTAGTAACAGCAATAACAGCAGATTATTCCTATACTGAGCACCCTGACTGAGCTCATGCAACTCTACTGTTGCCCAAATCCAAAGGAAGCTAAGTCAGTGAAGACAGAGCAATCTGCTCGGGCTGAGGATCACAAAATGCCTGGCAGTGACTCTACCATCTCCGAACGGGGTATTTCAAATCCTCTCTGGTTCAGGAGGTAGCCCCCCACACGGGGCTGTACAGCCAGGATCCTAGAAAAGTTCTGCAGGCGGCTCTTGAACTGATTGTATCCGAGGTGGACCCAAGGCAAGGATGGCACCGTCTCCTCTCTCCTGGGAGATGCAGCCTTCCGCTCCTCTATGCAGGAGAAGAAGGCGATTTGAAGGCACTGGAAGTTTAGGGAAAAAAAAAGTATAATCAAAATTAAAAAAAGAACTTTCATAATTCATTTTGTACTGGAAATCCTGTCAAAGTTCTGAAATAAGAGAGTTGGCACTTTACAAAGATAGCCTTCCACCACGTGTCAGTTTTTATGGGGGCTGCTGTGGGAGCATTTTTCTGAGTAAAGCCTCAAAAATTTCAGCAGCCATTCAGTGTCCAAAGCATCTGCTTTGTGGCTACCTGGCCATTGGTCTGTCTGAGAGGGGATCTGCTCTGAGAAGACAAGACTGATAGAGAAGGGGATGTTCAGAGGCATCACGCTCTTCTCTCCACTCTAAAGCTTTCCCGCCCTTGTTCCAGACACTGACCTGCAGCTCCTCTAAGGACGACACACCAATGGTCAGGACAATAAAGTCTGTGACGTAGCACTGCAAGAGCATCTGTCTGTCTTCCTCACTCAGAGCAGAGATAAATTTTCCCAGTGCAGTTTTCTGGAAGATATCCACAAACTTCTCCGCTTGGTCTGGAAGATGAGAATGCAGAGAGAAGGGGAGTATTAGGAGGCTGCGTTTGACACGGCTCCTGCCATACAGCACTCCCCTCACCAGAGCACCAACCAGCGGTTTGAGGCCAGGTCTTATCCCAGGAACCAGTGCTGGTTTTATGGAATCTCACCTTGCCATTAACTCTTGGCATTTCCACGGCATTCTGGATACAAGGGCAGAGAATATGCAAGAAAGACTAATAGTGAGAAGCACAAAGAAAAGCTAATTGCGCAAAGCTCTGCTGGTTCATAGGAGCCCAGGGGGATTGAGGGTGACTCCGGGGTCACAGAAAGGTAGAGACATGGCAGGGACAAACCAGAGTTCACAGGGCAGATGGGTGGAGATGCTCCATGTCACGAGCTCAAGCCAGGCTCTCACCTTCAGTGTTTTGAATGTACTGAGCTTCCAACCACATCTCATCCAGGTACTCCTTTATCCTCCAGCTGAAAGGCATCTCATTCCCAGCATCAGCAGACACCATCATGTTGTTCTGCACCAGAATAATCTCTGGCTGAGAGCTAGGAGATTTAAAAGGTCATTAACACACTGGGCTTTAGCCTGGGAAACACATTCAGACAGAGACAGGAAGCTGCAGAAAGCAAGAAATTAGCCCTGGAAGAGGATGAGGGAAGGGAAAAGAAGTGAAGGACTCATGAATACAGCTCATCCTGGGTAGCATGAGGATTTAAGTGTTCCCTGGCAAGAGGGCTGTCACAGGAAGACACGTGGGCTTGTGGGGCTGGGTAAGAAGTGTGAGCATGCCAAGAGCCAGAGAGCAAAGCCCAGGAGTGCTGGGGACAGGGTAGAAAGAACAGACTTCTGAAGTCACCGAGAAGTGCCCTGCGGCCTCCGGCACAGCACGGGAGAGCAACCAGCAGCGTTCCTCGCCCACGGGGATTCAAAGCCAGCGCTGGACTGGTCTCCGTGCTGCCAGCCAAGCCCTCCTGCTGCTCTCCAGTGGCTCACCTGTTCTTACCCACACCGTAAGGGACAGTCAGGAGTTTTGTATCACTGAAGACGAATATCCACAGGTTTGTCACCCACTCAGCTGCCGGCCTGGCCAACAGCTCCAGATTGCCATTTCTGTCTATGACAGCAATCAGGAGAGCCAGGAATGGAGTGATCACGTTCTGGACTCGCTTCCACAGGGTGTGCCTTTGGGGGCAGAAAGAGACCAAGAAACCCAGAGGGAAGGTGAGCAACGACATCAGCAGATCAGGAGGTGGCTGTCCTGAAAAATTGCTGGCCTATGCATGTGAGAAAGTCCTAATCCTGCCTTTAAGGGGGAAAAAATATCACCAAACGCAACACCCTACACTTACTCTCACTCCTGGCTCACCTGTAATTTCACTGTTCCACTCAAAGCACTTGTGCATTCCTGTCCCAGTACAGCCCATTCAGCTGTAAGTCACCCTCCCTCAGGAGCCAGGAGAGGACAAAACTGCCTTTGGAGAGTTTCCAGCGCAGACTGGAGACTGACACTGCAAATACTCAGATTACACAAAACCGCTGCCTCTGCTGCACAGTTGCCATTTGCAGACTTTTCTTGGAAGCCTGCAGGCTACAGGGTCCTGCTGCTGTCCTCACCTGAAGGTGCCTGCCTCCTGGAGAGCACTGAGGTTGGAAGCCTCCCGAAGCACCCAGTTTTTTGGGTGAAGAGAGTTTTCTTCTTGCTTCTTCAAGAGGACGGAGAGACGAGCCTTTGTTATCTTCAGGAAAGAGGCTAGAAAACAACAAGGGACTTGCATTTTCTCTTCTATTGGCATCGGATCCAAATCCAAAGAACGCACCAAGCGCAGCGTTTTACAGTCGTTTCAATAATTAGCCAGTCAGCTAAAAAAATAGCCACCAGAGGCAATGCAGCCAGAGAAAAAAGCCATGACCTGAACTCCAGGGAATGCCCTACAGCCAAAGGAGCGACAGACTGGAGCAGACACACATGCTCCTGGGAGATCCACCTTGTGTAGGCTGCAGCAAGGACCACTGACTTGGGGTACCAGTGAATTAACTTCCATGTTTTGGTGGCCCCCTCGATGCTCAGGGACACTCCCTGCTGCAGACAGGAAGCACGTACCTTTCAAGCCATCCTCTTTGGACAGCAGGCCAAGGAGAATATTAATTCGCTTTCTGCTTCGACTAAGATCTTCATTTTGGTCCCGCAGCATCCCCACAGCACTTTGCACACAGGTCCTCAGGAGTACAGTGGTGTCCAGGATTTCACCCTTCCCAGGAGCAGCATGAAAACAAGTTCATTACTCTTCACTTTTACACCTTTGTTCCCAACACATCTCAAAAAAAAATATGCTAACAGTGCTCTCCAGGAAGGGCCTGTCCCCCTGACATCCCATCTCCTAGTTTTCTTCTCATCTCAGGCTGCAAATCTGAGTAGTTCTTTTGCTATCAAGGAAACGATGCCAATTCCGCCGCCTTTTCCAACTGGCCCCTAACACAGTATCTGTGTTCAGGTAAGACTCTTACAGGGGGGAATTCAGTAGTTCAGGGGAAAAAGTGAAAATGATAAACATGACTAAGGAAATTCTGCCCTCCTTGGGAGATCTTTAGGCTCTAGAGGGGCAAAAGCTACATGAAGTCACTCTTGTATTGGGCACCCCCCAACTGATGCTCTCAGAGGAACAGGAGCCAGTCTTATCGTGGCCACAGCAGAGCAAAGTCCAGAGCCCACTCCAGCAGGGCACCAGCCGCTGGGCTGGCAGGCTCAGAATCACAATTCTCAGCCTCAGGGTGTAGAAAGACAACAGAAGCTTTCAGAACTCATTTTTAAAAGTTGGAATTGTTGAACGACTAAGGAATTAGAGGGTCCTTAGAATGGTTTACTTCTTTAGTGATGCTGATTTTGCTTGGGCAGTTTGGGGAGGAATTTGTGTCTGATCGTTAACATTTGTGATGCAAATAACATTCCTGATAGATTTCAGGTGAATGGGGATGCAAAAGGTGCATTGCACCTACAGATGACAAAGAGCAGAGCTGAACTGACCTCGCAGTGCTCTGCTGGGACTGGTGTTTCAACCTCCATCTCGTTTTCCTCCTGTTCTCCTTTCACAGGCAGAGCTGAAAAAAAGGTGTAGAATTTTTATCAGACAGCAGCAGTAGGCTTCTGCATCAGTCTGGTAAGAGTTTATTTAGCTACTACAGCCCAGAGCAGCAGCACATCTGCCAGAGATCCATTATCAGCTGCAGGAGCAGCCGAGATCCACCTCTCAACACAGCTCTAGCTCAGGGCTGTCAGGCTTCACGCAGCAAGAACTGGGAGGAATGTGATGCTCAGAACTAAGGGCCTGAGCTCTGCCAGAGCCCGGCCAGGCTGTCTGGTGAAAGGAAAGCAAGTCAAAAACTAAAACCAGAAAGAAAAGAAAATGTATTTTCTAACCTTCCTGTGAGTTTAGGTGAACAGACCTATATTCACACAAGGGAGATATTCTCTGGAGTGACTCCTTATCAGGGGCCTCTTCCATGCAGCATCTGCTGCCTCGAGTGCCAAGGCAAAGCACTCTGGGTGCTGAGCAGTGAAAATACCACATTCTTGTCAAAAGAAAAAGGGAAAGCTACCAAATGAACTTACCTGATGACCCAAAGTCGTGGTAATAAACTAAATACAAATATAAGTTGACATCCATGAGGTGACCCTCACAAAACACAGACGCCAAGCAGGGAAAAAATCACACCTGGTGCAACATGTCTAAGAAGTTCCACTAGCACGAGACCTGGGAACACATCTCCCCTTTTCCCCATGGGCACATCAGCACCACTGGCTGCCAGCTCACCTTTGGTTTTAGCCAAATCCTCACAGAACATCTGGCTGATGGTGAGGTTCTGCAGGGCAGTCATATCGGAGACCATGTCCTTGGATCTGCGGAGATCATCGATGTGCACCGACTGCCACAGTCCTAAAGACAGAGGACACAAAAAACCCAAACCCATCACTTCACACCTGCAGCAGGCTCTTCCAGAAGAGCCAAGAACTATCTCCCAGCAGATGTGGGCTAAGAGGCCACACTCAGAGGTCACTTGCTCTCGCTTCTTGATGTGAAAAGTGAAAACAGCAGCTCACTTTGAACACTGCCCTGACTGATGGGGCAGGCACACTACTGGGGCTTGGAGAGCCCACCACACACAGCAAGGACCTTGCTGATGGAAGCAGGAAATCTGAGCACGCACTCAGGAACCTCCTGGAGAACAACAGAGAGCTGTATCCAGCATGGTGTGTGCTTGCTGCTCACCAGCTGGCTAGAAAGAGGACTCGATCTGCCAGTGGGCAAGGCAAGGTGCTCTCTAAGACTAGGACTCTAAGGCACTGACCCCTCAAGGGCAGTCCCTGTGGGTAGCAGCAGCTCTGACAACCCACAGGACACACCGATTCCAGATTTTGAGCCTTATAAAGCAAGGTGACCAAGAGATGCATTGCTCTGTTATGTTTGCCTGCAGACAGCGAGGAGCAACAGATGGCCAGACCAACCTCCATGGAAACCCACGTAGGACGTTCCTCCTTCCACCCGGGAAAGCTTCATAATAAAGTAGACAAAGACAGAGACTTCTCCCAGGTCCACCTTGTTGATTTCATTGACAACGGTGTATCTGCAACCAAGAGGAAACGCTGTTGACAGACCCCAGACACAAGTTCATGGCCACAAGCCTTTCCTCTGGAAGAGGGGTCACGCTTCCCCCCACCTCGTGCAGACAAAAGTGACTCTCTCAGCCCTTCCTCCCAGCCTGGGCCTCCAGTGACACCCCTGATCCTCAGCTCTTCGGGGCTTCTGCTGCTTACGGCAAGAATTCACACTTCAAAGGGGATTAGCTGGTAATTTGACCCAGCTTAATTTATTTTGATTTGGGTTGCGAATCATTATTTGAAACACAATTACTGCTTCCAGACCGGCACCAGTAGAGAATACACAAAGGATTACCCATTCCTGGTGCTGAAATCCCCAAAGCAGCACTAACAATCAAAGCGGGGTGAGGAGGCAGCCAGCAGAGCAGCCAGCTGGGAACCGCTTCACACTTGACTTACTTGGCTGAGGCGATGAGCTGGGCATTTTGAGAGCCATCTTCAAAGTCTGTCTGAATAATAAGGACTTTATTTCCTGATGTGGCATCAAGGAAATCTCTGAAAGAGCGAAAGGGGATTTAGAAGAAGCCACTAAGGATAAAACCAACCCATTAAAGGCTGTAGAAGTCGTCACTCCGCATTAGCTTTGGCTGCTGCAGGCAGGAGGGGAGATTAAAACACCCAACCTCCAGTGATGGTGAAACTTCACAAGCCCGTCTCAGTGCCATGGGACAAAGGGAGCCCACACGGAGCCACAGGCCGTGCTCCCAGGGCTCTGCCCACACACCTTCCAGCCAGAGGACAGAGCAGGATCATGCAAACCCAGACTTACCGGATGCCCTTCAGGAAGGAGTACTCCGTGTCAAACTGCTGCAGGAGCAGGATCTGAGGCCTCTCCGCTTTGCCCTGCACTTCTCTCTCCAGACAAGCAGCGTCGGCGCTGGTGAGAAGCCTCGAGAAGGTGGTGACCTGGAAAGGCAAGATGGAGGTTTGTTCTCAGGAACGCGGCAGAGACTTACTCGTCTTTGCTCCCAGATGCTGCCAACTAGCTGCAGAGATGCACTGCACCCAAAAATATATTTATTTACCCTGCCAGTAGGCGAAGGGTGAGCACAGGCCGTTACAGCAACCCAGGGCCACCGCCAGGGAGCTGCACACAAGGACTCTTCGTGCTGCCAGAGATCGGGGAGCTGAGAAGGGGTGGCCAAGGCTTGGAGAAGCTTCTTGTCAACCCCTGTAATGTGTCTTCCCTCTCAGGGAACACCAAGTCCCCTCCAAGAGGAAGCATGTTGTTTCCACATGAGGCAGGAGAAGGAGAAATTCCCCAGCCAATCTCAGCTGAAGCTCTTCGGCTTTGGCAAAAGTAAACCAGTAAAGGCCCACGAGATCTCTCGGCTGTTTGTGGCTTAGCTGAGTTGAAAAAAAAAAAAATCTTTTGCCACTTTAAGAGCAGAGGCAGACATGAAGAAATGAGGGTTCAAAGGCTCCCAACGACCTGCCCCACAGCCAGCGGCCACTTTTGCAGGCTATGTGAGGGGAGACAGAGCTACTTTGAAAGCCGAGAGACACATCGGCAGCCCAAATTCACTTAAAGCCCCCGCTTGCCAGGGAGCCTCCACTACCAGTTCACACAGCAGGGCCATTAGATTCTTTAGGACGCTACAACCTCCCCGCTGACCCACCCTCCGCACGTCTGGGCACTCGGGGCGGGGCTGGTCAAGTTTACTCAGGCGCAGCCACCACCCAGCCCCAGCAGCACCACACAAAGCCCTCGGTGCCCGACGGCAGCGTTTGGAGAGCGTTTGCCAGACACTCGCCTCCGTAAAGACCGTTTGGCACCCGGTCCCCGCGCGGACGTGCGCTCGGAGGAAGTCAGCGAAGGACGTGTGCTGCTGCTGCCTGAAGTAGACGTTGGCCAGGGACTCTGCCATAAAGGACCCCAGGGAGTTGCAGTGGCGGATCACCGCGTCCGGGGTGGCACAGTTCAGCAGCGCCAGCTGAGCTTCTCTCTTCACGCAGGACATGAATTCCCCGGGAGGAAGGTGTAGCGGTTTGAGCTTTTCTGTCGCCTGCAGGACCAGCGAGGCACAGGTGTTGGAGTGGTAGCCCACAAACACATCCCACGGGCTGTATTTCTGTCTGCTTAGGAAGTGCTCTTCTGTGTTTACTGCAGTGAACTCCTGCACCCACTTCTTCAGCTCTTCCACCATTTCTCTCTGCCCCTTGTCCAGCATGGTGTTGATGTCCAGGTAGTGCTTTTCCAGCCTGTTGATCAGTGGGATGGGGAAGTGCTTATACACCACCTCTTTCTCCTCGATGACAATCAAACGGAACCTCGGGTGCACTCGGCACTTCACCCGGTGGGTGCCCAGCCCCAAATCAACGTACTTCTGGCCAGCCAGGTACACGTAGTACTGATTGAGGGCATCGTAGAGGCTTTCGTAAAGGTTCTGCAAGTTGAGGAGCACAACCGTTTGGCCAGTTTCCATGCAGACCTTCACGCGGTTGATGTTCCTGCATATCTGGGTATACTCTTGGTCCTTAGGGAAGCTGGAGCCAAAGATGATTTCTGGCTGTTGTCGGGCAGTAAAAAACACTTGCTGGAGGATCTGCAGCGCCGCGTAATTCTCCGTCAAAACGAGCAGGTACCTGCAATCACCGTCCTGACCGCTGCTGTAGATGTTTTGTCGCACCAGTTCAATTCTACTGATGTCATGAGCGTGTATTCCTCCTTTTTCCGGTAGCTGCGAGGTGAATATTTCCAAGGCGTTGATGTCATCTTTGCCACCGAAGTTACGAAGAACAATTTCGGCTATGTCCTGAGGCGTCGGGTCATCCTTGGAGCTCTTAGCTAAGGCAAAAAACATCTTTATGAGGCTGTAATAGTCACGCAGGCCAAAGAACTCCCTGTCTTGGGCCTCACAAATATTTTCGTACGCATCTGCAAAGTGAGAGAAGTACTGCTCGATCTTCTGCAGCGCCCCTCGCGCTGAGCAACAAATCCCCTTTGCGCTTTCTATCAGCTCTTCTTTGCTGGGGTCACCACGTGAGACGAAGATTCCTCGGTTCATTTTAGCAGGGTCCAAAGCCCAGTTGGAAATCCCAATGAAGCCAACCTTTTTGTGAGGAAGAGGGACATCATCTATGCAGCCGTCTTCCAGAAGTGGATGTAAAGTCTTCAAGGGCATTTTGGGAGAGTCTTCCGCCAACCCAATCTCATCCAAAACCACCACCGAGACGTACTCCTCCAAGTTCTTCCCTTCCTGGAATCGAGCACAGTGCTTGAAAGTGCCTATGATGCCCTCTGGGGTGGAGAGGGGGCTGCACTGGAAAGACACCAGATGGATCTGCTTCAGGTCCTTGAACAAATCCGAATGAGCTGCTTGGCCCTGCATGGCATCGGCCACGATGGTTTTCGCAAGGGATTTGGAGCTACCAGGCTTCCCAACAAGAAAGAGAGGGATTTTCAACTCAATGCAGATGACCATCATAAAGACGTTTTCCTTCAAGGCCAAATTTCTCGCTATGGTATCTCGGAGCTGGACACCACTCAGGAATAAGTCCTGCACCAGGGAGATTTCTTCCAAAATCTTTTTCTGGCTGTCATAAGGCTTTGGAAGCACCTGGCTGATAGCACTCCTATACTCCTCCTTCTTTTCCAGGGACGCATGATAACAGACCCCGACCGCCAGCACTAAGGACCAGATAATGTTGTTTCTCTCAACGGTGCTCTTGGGAGCCCTCTTCTCGGCAAGGTACTTCTCCACTTCTCTCAGTAGCAGTTTACTATGGTTGTGAAACCACTTGAAGACTTCCATGCAGCGTTCCACGTCCCGCAGGCTGACAAAGCTGCACTCGTCGTCCCGCTGCCTCATGTACTGCTGGGAAGCAAAAAGCACTTCCGTGACCACCGCTGCCTCGCACTGCCCCATCGGGACGTGGTCGGTGACTCTCTGGACGATCTGTTGTATGTACATTTTTTCAGTTAAGTTGTTCAGCTGCCCAAAATCCCACACTAAGGGGATCATGCTGGGTGGGAGCGCGTGGACACGGTACACGAGCTGTCTCAGCGGAATAGATCCGAGCTTATCCTTCGTCTCGTCGGCTTTGACACGATAGCCCAATCCAGCCAATTCCAGGCGCTGAATCATCTTCGGCGTGTGCTTACGATAGGGGTTGCAGGCTGCTATGATCTGCAGGCCAGAGTGAGAGACCAAGGGCTTCCCGTTCACGGTGCGGTCACACAGAACCTCCTTGATGCTGCTTATGGCCTCTGTTGTGTTGGCTTCGTCGAAAAAGAGGACGGTGTCCAGCCCGTGCTGCTCCTTGTTGGTTTTTGCGAGGGCTTCTGCTTCCTTGACCCTGGCGTAAATCATCTCTGCAGTGGTACCCCCGTGCACTTTCACAAGCCTCATGTTCTCCACCTCCAGACAGCTCCTGCGTAACTTGCAGAGGAATTTTATAAGCCTGGTTTTCCCGCAGCCCGTTTCTCCCATGATGACCACGGGGATGTTGCACCTGAAGCGCATCTCGATAGCCAAGATTTTTAGCACGTTGTCCGTTGTCAGTTCGTACGTCTCGTCGGGGTCAATCACCCAGGGGATTCCCAAAACCATGCAAAGCTTCTCGAGCTTCTCGTGGCGAGGCAGCTGATCAAATGGAACATTGAAGGGAACTCTTTGGAGTAACAAGCCACGGTACAGCTGCACAGTCATGACGTTGTTCTTGATAATGTTGCCGTTCAAAGGGTTAACGGCATCGACGCCGTTACGGCCATCAGGCTGAAAGTGGAAACCGATGAACGTCATGGAGACACGATCTTCGTTGAAAAACAGGTACGGATGAGGCTCAGATTCCCACTTCTTCCGAATGCGGAAAGGAAGAAGATCTTCTTCTGCAACGTTGTCCAGGTTAGAGCGCCGCCTTCCGGAGCTTTCATCAGAAATGTTTAGGGAGGGTGTTGCGAAATCCCTGGCCATTAAAATCATGAAGGTAACAACAAAGTTCTTGAAACCTTGCAAAGTGTCCTGGACAAAGTCAGGATTGCAAAAGACAGAAGCTTCACAGTCTCTCAACTGAACGTTGAGAAACCACGTGAAGTTTCGGAGCTCTGCCCAGGAGGGATCCGTGATGCCGCAGTGCAGGAGGAACAGCTGCAGGCATTCTGCCGGGCTCCCTTCCACGGAGTGCGCTTCATAACAGAACGTGTCCAGATTGTACCCCTGGTCAAATCTTTTCAGATACTGGAATGGTCTCTGGAAAGCCTCGCTGCAGAATTCCTCCTCATCCATCCCTGGCTCTGAAGCGTCCCCAGACCGATTCCCCAGTG
Source organism: Baryphthengus martii (assembly GCA_013396935.1). Taxonomy (NCBI): domain Eukaryota; kingdom Metazoa; phylum Chordata; class Aves; order Coraciiformes; family Momotidae; genus Baryphthengus; species Baryphthengus martii. The sequence goes on along the minus strand of VWZK01020469.1, from coordinate 104,753 downwards.
TCTCCATCTCCAGTACTTCTTTGGGAGACTTGCACGTTACTTTAGGGAACACATCTAAGAAATTGTATTTCTGGCTTGATGATACCTGGAGGAAGAGAAAATACGTCATCACAAATCTGTAGCCCTAATCTTCTTCAGGTTGTTTAGTCTGCTGTTAACAGTAGTCTTGCCTGAAGTGACAGCTCTGATTGAGGCACAGCAGCTGGCCCATACAACCATGACATTTATTGAGTGGAAGAAGGGAGGCACAGGGAAAGTGCATCACAACAATTACTCCGACGGTGACTTTCCTGTGACGTTAGTCCTTTGGTATCTCCAGCCCCTTCTCCATGCTACTCAAAGAAAACTGAATCCAAGGAACTGTTGTTATTCATCCCTGTCACTTCTACACTCCGCTTTTATGGCTGCATACAAATATTTTAGTACTTTGAAGCATGCAAAATAACATGAGGAAGATTAGATTTTGGATTTTTATGCCTCCTGTAAACGTTACAGTGGGGCCAGCGAGGCTCGGACTAACAGGCCTTCAAGAAATTACCAACACAACAGGTATAATTCACTGTCTGGTTTTAATATCACTTTGTACAACACCAGGGACACCCTTTGCAATGGAAATGAGCAGCACACCCCGATGCTGACAGGGAATTCCTGAGGTACTCCGACAGTTGGAGCCTCTACAACTGCCCTGCAGCTGTGTACAAACGTAAGTGCAAAATGACCAAGACATTCAAAGAATCGAGTACTTTGGTGTACACACCTGTCTCCCTGCCTTCTTTGGCACTGGTGATACCTCAAGGATTTCAATGATATACAAATGGCACTTCTGGCGCAGCCACATATTTCCATTGTTATCTGTCAGATACTGCAAAACCAACAGCTTGAACAGGAACTCGGGAATTCCACTTTGTACCTGTCACAAGAAAGGACACAAAGGCACTTCCTCTTCATCTACTCATCACAACTTCACAAAAGCAGTTGGGGGTGGGAAGGATCTCCTGAGATCATCTTGTCCAAACCCCACCCCTGCTCAAAGCAGGTTGCCCAAGTCCATGTCTGGTCAAGGCTTTTCATATCTCCAAGGTTAGAGACTCTAGAGCTTCCCTGGGCAACCTGCTCCAGAGTTCAACCACCTTGACAGTAAAGAGTTCTTTGTTACTTACACAATAATAGGAGACACATCCTAATGAAGTGGCTTGCTAAGAAAAAAAAAGCTTTAAACAACTTTGGCAAGAAACCAGACAGAACTTCTAGGGCAAGGCAGCTGCGGGAGGGCTGTACTTACTGAAGAGGTGATATCAAAATGGAGTATCATGGGCTTTGTCTGGTATTTTCTCTTCAGAAAATGCAGAAGAGACTTTAGCACTTTGTCTTCATCCAGTTCTGGTTCGATCAGCCTGATGGTTTTCAGAAGTTTTGTGTGGTCAGGCTGCTGCGCTTGCAGTCTCTCGTGGAGCCTCTTCACATACAGAGATTTCCCTGGTATCATAAAAAAACACCAAAGGAATTAAACCATCGAAATCGAATACATCATATCAACCTCGTAACAGAAAGAAGGAAGTCAAATGCTTAAGTACCCTGTCCTCAGAAATCTCTGAACCTTCCTAAAAGGTGCTCCAGAAGAATTCCAGAAAGGCACTCCTGCTGCTTGGCCTGCCCAAGAAAGCACAGCTGGAGAGCCAAAGCCCCACTGCACCAGCACCTCTACCAGGGTATGACAGTGAAGGAGCAGGGTAAGAACACAGCTGACACCAACTCTTCCCCAGCATTCGTCCAGTGATCTGCAGCTCAGGAAGGTCAGTGTCAGAGATGGCACCTTTGTGTTCGATAGAATTTCTCTCACAACTACATCTAATCACTTTTTAAGCCTGGGTAAAGCTTTGGGTTCCACAGTTTTAACTAAGCACTGGTTGCAGAACCACCTTCTTTGCTTGCTTTTCAGCCTGCCACCTAGTTTTACTTCATGTCCTCCAGCTTTTTGCGTTGAGACAGTCAACAATCTAGGCGAGACACCCAGGCAGGCTTTGCAGCCCCTGTCCCATCTCACATACATTTCCCTGCAGGTGTATTTTAACCTCAGGAGGTCAGACTCAGCCAGCACTGGAATCATAGAATCGTTAAGGTTGGAAACGACCTTCAAGATCATCAAGTCCAAACGTCTACTAAACATGATCATGACCCCTAAAACATGTTCTGAAGCATCCCATCCATATGTTTTTTTAACACCTCCTTAACAATGGCGATTCCACCCCCTCCCTGGGCAGCCTGTCCCAAGGCCTCACCACTCTATCAGTAAAGAATTTTTTTCCTAATATCCAACCCAAACCCCTCCTGGCACAACTTAAGCCCATTTCCTCCCACCTTAGCAGCAGTTACCTGGGAGAAGAGACTAACACCCATCTCACTACAACCTCCCTTCAGGAAGTTGTAGAGAGCGATAAAGATCATCTCTCAGCCTCCTCTTCTCCAGACTAAACAACCCCAGCTCCCCCAGGCACTCCTCTATATTCAAAGGTGCTCGTTTATGTTAATGACATAAGTCAGCAGAGACAAGTGTCCAATTAGCAAAACAAACCACCTCTAGAGCTGCCCAACTCTGGACAAGATGAGTAGTCCTTACACCTTTCACCTCACACTGGCTAGTGTCTGAATCATGCTTTTTGACTGGACACTCATGACTCGGACACTAAACCCAGCAAGGTGAACCCTGATCTGGGTTTTCAACATTCAGCAGACCCCGCGGCGCCTGCGACATCTTACCCACGCCAGCTCTTTTGGAGGACACGATCCCCACGCACATATTGTCCTTGAAGACAGAAGCAGCCGAGGCGGAAGGCTGAGCAACTCTGTAGTGATGCTGAAGGTACCGCTGGATTTCAGGCAGCGGCCTCTGGGGGATCATGTGCACTTTGTACTGGCTGAAGGCGGAGGGGATGTAGCTGTGCTCCCTCTCGCAGTTGCACAGGAGGATGAGGCGATAGGTGTTGTTGTAGCGCTGCAGGTGCTGGAACAGCTCCTCCGCTCTGCAGCTGACGTCGTAACTCAGCTCATCCGCGAACAGCATGGTGTAAATCTTCTCTCCTCCGCGGCAGGGAATGAGGCACCTCCTGAGGAAGAGCCCCACTTGCTCCGCACTGGTCTGAGGAGTGCACAGGAGAACTTCGTCAAAAGTGGGAAGGGGCTCGTTGGGGCTGTTCATGTAAATAGCCAGGGCCGACGTGAGCACCTCCGAGCGGGGGCACGTGATGAGGTTGGGCTGACCAACACACAGCAGGCCCTGCGGGAAGTCTCGCGTGACACGCTCTCTCTCCCAGCTGGCCAGATTCTCCAGCCAACCGCCGAGAGTGTCGATATCCAGGCAGTTGGGCAGGAAGGAGCCCATGTTGCTCATGTAGCGTTCCCAGATATCCTCCAGCTGTGCCGTCAGGCCCCGCTCTCTGTCCAGCGTCACTCGGAAGTCAGAAGTAGCCTTCCTCGAGCTGGGAGGCGCCTCACTGCTGGAGGCTCTAAGGACGTCTTCCTTGGTGCAGTCGTGTTTTAGGAAGGAGAGCATCATCAGGGCGTCCCGGCTGGGCACCTCCCGCCTCAGCTCCGTGCACAGATAGACCAGCTGCTCAGCGGTGTAGTAGTTCAGGTAGAAATATTGGAGCCGTTTTTCGTATATGAAGCTCTTCCAGCTCTCCAAGAAACTCTCCATCGTCTTGCAGAGGCCTGGGAGCACAGCTGCCATGTTTCCTTGCCCTTCTAGCACCGGGATCAATCCCAAAGAGAAGTCGATGAGAACACACGATTCTCTTTCGGGTGAACAATACACGTGGACGAGCCAGGAGCGGAAGAGCATGTTCCCCGCTGAATAAAGGTCTATAAAGGCCTGGGCAAGTCTTTGGACATTGGAAAAAATCTGTGTCAGGATAGAGGAGAGAGAAAAAACCCAACTAAGCTGATTTACCAAGACAAATCCCAGTCATGAAACCACAGGAACGACTTTCAATCACAGTAAAGGTTTTGGTCCCAGGCCAGGTGTGTCAGGCCTCGTACAGTAAACAGAAGACTCCCTCCGGGATTTTAACAGCAGCATCCCCAGGAAGCCAGTAAGGAATCCCCAGCTTACTACAAAAGCACAGCAACTCTCCCAGCCAGGAGCATCCCCAGTGCAGCCAGGGGACAAGTGGATCAGTCCACTGTCCAGTTTCCAGCTTATCTCCACTTTAATGGAGAATCAGAGAGGCAGGAACATCTCTCTGCCTGCTACCGTCCATCCCCAGCAGCTCAGCTGTAAACCAGTCTTCAAAGTTGATATTCAAGGCAAAATTCCATCCCCAAACTCAACATCAGTAACCCAAAGGGTTTGAAATCTGACCTCAGAGAACTTCTCCACCTCCAAGCCTTGCTCTCCCTTTGCAGACATAAGCATCAGCTTGTTCTGCAGTTCCCGGAGATCTGCCAGAGAGTATTTCCACGCTGCCTCTTCCTGAGAGCTCCCCGGGAGGGTGAAGTGCAGGACACTGTCCAGGGAAACCTGCCAGAGAGTAAGTCAGTAGTGCTGATGTGCACTGAGGTTCTACCAAGGTCCAGAAGGGCCATGAGGATGACCAAAGGACTAGAAGACCTGTCATATGAAGAAAGGCTGAGAGAACTGGGTTTGTTCAGCCTTGAGAAGAGAAGGCTCAGGGAGGACCTTATGACCATGTCCCAGGACATAAAGGGTGGCTACTAAGAAGATAGAGACTCCTTTTTCACAAGGATTCATGTAGAAAAGAGAAGGGGTAATGGATACGAGTTGCTTCTGAAGAGATTCTGATTGGACTCCAGGGGAAAATTTTTCACCGTGAGAGCAATTAGACACTGGAATAGTCTGAGGAAGTGGTGGATTCCTCAGCTTCAGACAGTTGTAAGGCTCAGCTTGACAGGGTGCTGGGCCAGCTCATTTCAACTGTATTTCTTTAGCTGAAAGGGTTGGACTAGATGATCCTTGAGGTCCCTTCCAACCTGGTTTACTGGGATACTCCTGCGGCTGTACCGCGGCCAGGAAGGGGAGCACTGAGGAGGCAGCAGCCCCCCAAAGGAACGGTGCAGAGTGGGAGAAAAGCTGCAGCACATTTGAGAGTCACCGACACGGCAGCAGTGCTCTCAGGGGCAGGGGAGGGGAGGAGGGGAAGCCAAACAGCCTCACCTTCTGCCCATCAGCCGGTGGTCTCAGAACATAGACTCCTCTGCTGTTGATGGCGGCCGCCAGCGACAGCGACGACAGCTCCACAGACCCATGGCTCTCCTTCACGGTTTTCAACCACTCCAAGTGCTGGGCCGAAGCACGCTGTGAGGAGAGAAGGCACGGCACTGCCCAAACCGCTCTGCCTGGGTGCTTCTTTCCAGGATTATGTCTGTGCTCAGAACAGGCAGCCTGGGCTGGCATGAGGGCTTCAGGATGGGGAAGGAAGATGGGAATGGAAGATGGGAATGACTACTGGTCACAGCAGCTCTGTACCAGCACCGTGGGAGGCGGAACACAGAGCCCAGAGTGCTGCAGTGCCTCTTGCTAGAGAAACGTGCCCTGCTGCAAAAAATGAGAGTCCCCTCCAGCCACCTGCCTTCCCTCTTCTGCACCATTCAAACTCTTGAAAGAGTGAAGCTACACCCTGTCGCACTTTGAAGCCTCAGCAGCGCTCTGAAGAAATCCGTGCTGGACCAGTTACAGTTGCTGCAGTGAAGTTTTGTCCCATAGTGATGTATTTTTCTTCCAACAAGCAGAACTGCTGTGATGTCCCCACCCAAGTGCAATTCACCCTGTGCCGTCAGTCTTGGAAAACAGAAACATGAGAGGATGCAGAGAGGTGCTGCTCCAGCAGAACTCACCAGCTTCTTGGGAAGGTTCTCATCGCTGTCCAGGGCTCGCCACAGCTTCTTCAAGCAGTGCATGAAGTCCTGAAATCCTGACTCTGGCCTAAGCTCATAGAGCAGGGCAGAGTAGCCGTGCACGGTGTCATGGAAACACGCCACGCGGTCCACATCCATGTCGTTCTCCCCAGCAGAGATGGACGCCAAGTCTACAAACACCTTCAGCTCGTTCATATCTTCAATGAGATAAACACACGACGGAACATGAAATGAGACAGCTTTAACACAATTCCACATCACCACCTTTCACAGAAAATGCAGAAGGCCTTTGAACAGCTTCTCCTCTGCAACTCCCCTCTCTCCACTCAGCCTGCCAGTAACTTTACTAGGCATGAAGGACACCCTTGGCCCTGCCTTTGCTCCACATCGCCACGAACAGCAGCTCATTCCACACCACAACCTGTAACTACTGATACCAGCAGCTGTGACGGCATAAAGCGGATCGGTCGTTTCTCCTGCCCCCACCACTTCCCGCACCCCTATCTGCCTAAATCCTGGGTGAGCAGCCCACACCTTTCAGTGCTTCCCTGACCCAGCAGACAAAGTCCTTCTGTCGGGCCAGCTCCCCCAGGCAGCCACGGCGGTTCAGGGTGATGCCCTGCAGCAGTCTCTTGGCGTGCATCAGCTCGGGGCTGATGGAATCCAGCTTTTGGGTCTTGCAGGATTCCAGCTTCTCCGTCTACAAAACAAGCGGTGCAAACAAACATTCAGCCTGGAAATGGGGAATACAACCTCTTTTCCAGCACAGAAAGGAAAAGCCTCTGCAAAGGCCCTCCCCAGGCAGAGGAATATCGCTTTCTCTTAAGAGAAATTACATGAAAGCACTTTGTTTGAACAATTCATTTTTTTATCTCAGATAAGCATTTTAGGACAGGGAATGGCTCTTGACAGACTGCAATAGACTTATGGGAAGGTTCAGACTTACCCAAGCTTTCCAGCCCACACCCTGGCAGTACAGAGCTGAAGAAGGGGGTACTTACAATGTCCAACAAGTTTTCCAGGATACTGAAGTCACCGGAGAGGTTTAAATTCTCTTTGACGTTGGCAATGACCTTTGCGGCATCAAAAGTCAAATGCATTTCATGGTACTGTTGGATCTGCTGAACTCGCTGATCAACCCAGTCTCTGTCTTCTCCAGGTCTAAGCTTACACATGATATTTAGCTCAGCTTTGATATCTTCGGGATGACTTGTGAATTCCTGAAAAATTGCATCAACTGCAGAAAGCGTGAGGCTTCCAGACCTGAGGTCATCATACAACTTCTCATAGTTCTCAAAACAAGGAGAGATTAGACTGTTGAAAACATTATGAAGGTCCAACGTAGAACCAGCGGCGCCCTCTTCCTCCTCCTCCTCCAAACTTTCATACTCCTCTTCTGAACCTTCACCCTCCTCTCCGGCCTTCTGTGCTGCTTCCTCCCAAAACTGCTGGAAGATCAGACTGTCCTTCAGAGAGTGCATTTTCTGCACAAATTCTTTCAGCTTCGGGCTCAAGCTGTAGTAGGTCTGTAGGGGTCTCTTTCCCACGTTCACAACTGTATTTAGTCTTTTTGAGCGAAGATCTTCCAGGTGTTGAAATGCCACTTCACCTACATCCACTTAAAAGAGAGAGACAAGCCAGAGAGAGGTCAGATGTCCAGGCTGCGTCCAGATCACTTCGTCTAACCCGCTGAGCTGCGGAACACTATTGGGTGTGCGGACCCCTACAAACATCGTTTGACGCGCAAGCGCTCGCTTGATCGCTCAAATGCTCTGGTTTCCCTTCCCCCACCCCTCATCCTCACTGTGGTTTAGAACCAAGCCTGTTTACCAAGCCGAGCTGTTTCCAAAGACAATGATGTTTTCCGTACCTTTCACAGAGGCCTGCACCTTCCTGCACATGCTCAGGAAGGTTCCTATTGCTTTCTTCTCCTCTTTGACAAGCGTTACTTCTTCTTGCCTCCTCCACAGCAATTCTTTCAGTTCCTTCTGGAGCAGTATTTTGTCTTCATTTGGCAGGTGCTGGTGCTCTGAAAGAAAAACTCATCTGTAGTCACAAGGCAGACACTTTCCACCCTCTGCACCCACAGCTCAGGTTTGAGTTTGCAGAGTCACAAACATCACAGTGAAATGCAGAGAGTAAACTGGAGCTGAGAGCTCCCCAGAGGACAAAGCCGAGGGCAGCATTGTCACTGCTGAAGCACCTCGTTAGCGTTACTAATCACTGGAGGAGGTTAACAGAGCAGGCCGTTGATTGCCCTAAGCCAATAGTGCCAGCTTTGGATGGTGCTCTTACTTATCTCCCAGATACAGGTGAATTGTTTCTCATGCTGGAAAATCTCTTCCAGGTGCTTCAGAAGGATACACCCCTTCCAGAGGTGATCGGTGATGCTCATAAACACGGAGTCTGCTGTGGCCATGATATCCTTCGCCTCATCCGTAAGTTTTCCGAGGAGCTTTGCATCTGTTCCTGTTCCAGAAACAAAAGCATGTAAAACCTGGACCAGCCCTGCCTCACAGAAACGAGGCACAGCACTAACTATTCAGTGTCTTGATACAGCATCCTTTCCCACCTGGCATTTGAATTCCTACCCAAAAGCCTGTGGACTCACCACACCGCTCTCCAACCCCTCATGCTTTTCTGAACAGAAGCAGCCAGGATCTCAAGAGAACAATTCAGAAACCTTCCCATAAGAAGCCCACACTCATAACCCACAGAGGAAACAAGTAATTTGGATCCATTCACATGACAAATACTTTTGCATTTTTGTGTCACAATAACTTATTAGAAGTTCTCAGAGAAAGAAGATCCATTCTACAAACCCACGTGAACTACAGGCTCAGCAGCGCGGTACAAATCCCCATCAGCACAAGAGAAACACGAGTTCCCTCTTTCTTAGCCCTCTCCAAAACCAGGGTGAATACCTCAAGCTTTAGAGAGGGGAATAAAGCAAGAGCAGGGCAACTTTTATATATTTGCTGCTCTGCAAGGTGGGAGTGGCGAGGCAGAGAACAGCTTTTCATAGAGTCCTATAGATCCAGCTACCAGACATACCATTAAAGCTGAAGATATGTTTGATGTCAGACCACGTAAGCACGTGGTGCAAGATCTCGTCAAAATCCCCCTCGGCCTGCTGGCTCTTGATGGGCCACGACTTCACAATGATAGTTGATACCAGCTGGCTGAACTGGCTCAGGTTGTGCGGAGAAATCTTCTCCAGGAGGTTGCTCTGAGTCTGCACAAGGCACACGAGAGAGGGGGAGATGTCGGTGGTGCGGGTTACACCGCGTCCGGCTCTGCTGTGGGATCAGCACTGGTGTCAAGAAGTCACCCCTCCGGTGCTGAGGCACATTCCCAAAAAGCCCTGTGATGTGACAGGCACCAAGGAGCCACGACGGCTAAAGCACTGCAAGTATTTTTCATGGACCCTTTACAAGGGGATCCTCATTTCCTGATTTCTTGTCAGTAATTTTTTTTTTTTGGTGGTGGTTTAACAAACTTGAGCAGTAACAGACTGAACGCACAAGCCTCCCCCACCACAAGGCCCATCCCTGGAGTATGATCAGGAAATTTGACTTTTCCTTTTCCTAACTTGAGGGAAAACACAATACCTGGCAAGCTGCAGTTACAGCCTCTGTGGCACAGTTACAGAAACACCAGTCAATGGAAGAGTCAAGCTGCATAAATCTTTTGTGCTGACAGCAGTAGACTAAGATTCGGTTGACTGGAGGCTCCTGTAGGGCAAAAAAGACATTCTCTTATCAACATTTCCAAAGTGTTTTGTCTCAAAGCAGGAAGGAGAGCTGTTGTTAAGATAATAAAACAGACTAAGTCAAAAAAATGGAAGTTTCCTAGTGGAGCTGAGCATCAGCCCATCTCTTAGGGCACGGAACTGAAGAAATACAAATAAATGCTTGGAAAATCTTTTAGATTGTTTCTAAAATCTGTGATTACTTAATATGCACCTCTCCAAGCCAAGTTTTCACCAGGAACTATCCATTTCCTGATGATACCGTGAAAATCAATAGCTTCAGGAATTTCACAGCCGATGTGAAAAGGAGATAAGGAGATATACAAACTCTGTTCAGAAGGGATCAACACATCTGGGTGTGCATTTGGAAGTCCAGACAGGACAATTTCAGCTCAATGAATGAGAAAGAGACAAGAGTCAACCTTGTTTCTCTAAGTCCTTGAGGGCTTACTTTAAAACAACAGTTTCTGAAAACTATAGAGGTGGTAATTGCTCAAAACCTGCAATTTCCTCTAAAGCACCAGGCTATCAGCCACTGCTGGAAGCAGACCAGCCAGACCAGCAGGCTACTGGAGTCTCTGACACCAGGAATACAGCATGGTATGTTTTCACATCCAGTTTTTGAACTTCCAGAACACATTTTATAGTGGCAGAGGCAATTTTTATGACCAAAGGCAGAGTGTTTTCATGTGCCCCTTCAGGCTGTAGAAGCTGTTCTCTAAGCACAGCAGAAGACACACTATGGGCTCCAAGCCCTGCCCACGAGCACTCAGTATCTGCCTGCAGTCCCCTCTACCTGCTGAATTCTCTTCTCCAGATCTCTGAGCAAAGTCTTCTTCCAGCTCGCCGTGAACGACTTATCAGGAAAGCTGATCTTCACAAATTCATCCCAGGCCTGCAGGTGAGAAGCAAACAAGCCCAAAGCACTAAGAGCTGAGATTTAACACCCACATCAGGAAATTGAAAGAGCTGCACTGAGGAGAAGCCCCACGCTCCTCAGACAGGCTGCAGTCCTCTCAGATCTTTCCATCCAGAAGAAAAAGAACGCTCCCAGAGCAGCAAAAGGCACTGCCAAACAGTGTCAAAGTGTCCCAGTTGCTAGAGGACACATTTGGATAAACCACTTCCACCTTGATGCTTGAAACTGTCCCAGGGAGGGCTGGGAGCAGAGGGAGCCAGGCTGTGAGGAGCTGCTCCACGCTCTGCCTGCTGGAAGGGCTGCAGGACAGGCAGGGTGAGAGAGACGACAGCTCCAGCAAAACGCCAACGAGGGGCAGCTCCTCATCCCACCAATGCCTCGTGGAATAGCCATGGGAAAGGAGAAATGAGGCAGATGAGCAGCACCAATTACAGCCCTTCACTTTTCAGCCCAAGAGTGTTCAAAACACAGACAAGCTGAGAAGTTGTCTTGCCTGTCCCCATTCCTCACCCAGCCAGCACAGCTACAGTTCCTGGCCAAGAGCCATTAGACTCAAGACTACGTGGTTAAGCTGTGGTAAAACACCTTTTTATTCCTGTTATCAGAAGATGACAAACCTGAAGTTCCCAATAAAACGAGAACGTCACGTGCTCCAGGTGTTCTTTCAATAACTTCTGGTTTAATGTATTTCTGAACCAGGTTCGAGTGTCTGTCAGAGCTTCAGTCAGTACTTTCACCAGTGGAACTTCCTGCACAGCATCTTCTGGAACCTGCTGCAGACACAGGAGAAGAAAAACAGTAAGAACAGTTCAAGCAGGAGAGCAACGTACAGCTGATTTAAATGGGTATTTCCGAAAGAGAAGGATTAAAATGCATCTAAAGCACAAACTTGCCCAGCAACAGAGACCCACCACTGCTTGAATTAGGGACAGAGGGAAGCTGGGAAAACACAATGCTTGCAAACAGTTGGTGCTTAAGAACACTTATTCTAGGAAGCAAAGACAATATATGTTTTAAGGGGAAAAAGAAGCAGCCATCAAACAAAACCCCTGGCAGCCACCCTAAAGCACTTGGCCTTATTCTCAATAAGAAGAATCAAAACCATTACACAATTTCTTCAAAGTACCATAAACCTGGTTTATTAAGAGTATTAAATTTTCCAGACTGACAATGGATAGGACCTAGACCCAGTCTGTTGTGCCATTTCTGTAATACTGCTAGATAACCTGCTCACACCAACCCACGAAGGGTTCCGTGGTACTCACTGCTCTGGGCTGACGTTCTGCAACCTTCGAAATCATCATGACAGACGTGGCCTGAATCTGGAAGTACTCCCCCAGCTTGGTGTACTTGCAGAGCTGCCGGTGCAGCCTGATGCAACAGGTCAAGCAGGACTCCCAAGAGCCAGCTTCTGGAGAGCTGAAGGACAGGGATAGAGGGAGAGAATTTCGCTGCCACTCAGGGAGAACAAAATATAAATTAAAAAAGAAAAAAAAAAACACCCACCAATTTCAAAACAGTGTGGCAACTAACCGTCCCTCCCTCAGACTGAAAAAAGCATTGCTATCTGAGAGGGATAGAAAGACAAGATTCTTTTATTCCTACAGATTTCAACACACACGTTGAAGCCACAGACATAAACACGCACACACCCCCACAGGTCAGCTGTAAATAAAAAGATGTTGCTCTCACAAAAGTGCACTTCAATTACCTGGCCCATTTCTCATCCAAGGTACGCAGCAGGGTCTTTAAAAGACTTTCTACTGCCTGGAAATGAAAAGATAGAAATATTCAACTGTGGAAGGAATTTTACAGACTGGTTTCTTAGTAGCTGAGGTGATGCTGTGAGAGGGAGAATTCAGTATCCGCCTGTGACTTTGGCAACGCTGCATAAATATGTTCCACCACTGCAAAAAGTATTTACTGAATGTCAGAGTCAGCACATATATAATATGTATTATTTGTGCAAACAAAACCTGCACTTCTTACAATCCAGGGGTTTAAAATTTATTAGTAGCAGTTGCAAGGTCCAGTTCCTGCTGTCCTCACACAAATGCAAGTGTTTTCAGAGCAGGCAGGAACATCTCCCAGACCAGCAGCCCCTTGACCAAACTCCCCAAATCTGTAAAAAAGTTTCAGCCATCTGAGAGTCTCAGGATTAAAATACTGCCATTAGTGACAAAAACCAAATCCAGAGAAGCAGACGCTTCTCTCATCAATGCCCACAACATTTTTTACTACAGATACACCCTCTCATCTCCTCTTAGGAGGCTCCCACTTCCGAGCAACTGGTTTTGCTTTTAGCTAAATTTCAAGCTTTTTGTGCTCGGACCTGTCACCAGCCACATCCCCTTCAGAGACAGTCAGCTCTGCTAAAAGGCAGAACTACAGCCCAGTTCCTGTCTTCATCCCGTAGCTGGGAAGAGCTGCCAGAAGACAAACCTTAAGACTGCTCCCAGAAGAGTCAACATTCTCCAATCTGTAAGAAACACCTTGAAGTGTAACTAACAAATCACTGGAGAAGTCTTCTATAAATTCAGCCAGGCTGTCCAGGGGCAGCACACAGATCCAGGACTTGACCAGAAACTTATCAAATTCCATCAAGTGTTTCTTTTCTTTCATTAGTTTCAGGAGGCTCCCCCTGGAGGAAAGACAGAAGAAAAGCTTCGCTTTTTCAAGCTACAAAAGACTAAGAGCTTGTCCAGCCCACAGAGGACTTATTTTCACTCTTGTGCTTTTTTCCCATTACAGCTGAAGATCAGTAGAAGATCCCAAGACCCAGTGATAACAGCAGCAGTGTCAAACTACTGAGCAGAAGCACTGAAGGGAAATAAACTCCAGGTCTTGCTCAGATTCTGCACAATGTGTATCATGAGCTGCTTTGACTCAGGCCAGGCAGCACCAGCTGCACAAGCAGCTCCAGAGCTCACAGAAGGAAGGTTCGTTTGTGTCTGAAAGGTAGCACTGCACAGCTTTGCATACACCATCACCTGGGAGCAACATGACTGTGGTCACCTATCCCAAATCTCCACCATCAACCTGCTATGATTTTTATTTTTTAAAAGCAAGAGAGGAAAAAAAGACTGAGAAAGTGAGGTGATCACCACCAACGACAGTGTCAAGGCACTGGATATAACAAGTGATTCTGGAACACTCACATATCTTGCTTCCTCCTCATTTCAGCAAATGAAAGCCCTTCCAGCCCTGCCCAGGTATCTTCTTCTACCTGCCCATGGTAAGACTGCAAAGGAGCAAAGAAATGCAGAAGAGGAAGAACCCACACCCAGTGGTCTACGTGGCAATCAATGCATCTCTGGCACAAGTATATCAGGTGAACCTTCAAGCTAAAAAAAAAAGAAAAATAAATATCAAACCGAACACACAGAGTAAAAGAATACTTTCTACAGGACTCAAGAACATCCCTGGAGGGGAAGGTTACATCTCAGTCTCGCTATGTGCCTTCAAATAACTTCTGGTAGTTATTTCAGCTCAATCTTATCTTCATCGAACAGTATATATGGTAAAAGTTTAAGATTCAAAAGCTGTATTCTTCCCTGAATCTCTCCACACAAATCCTACATTAGCCCTGCTCTGAGCAGAGACCTCCAAAGACCCCTTCAGATCTGATTTGGTTCTGAGTCTCTAACATTAGAGCTGAATCCCTTATTGTTTTATCACAGGCTGCCAGTTCAGTTACCTTGGAAGTGCTCCAGTAACATACATACTTTGTAAATGCTGCAAAAGCCTCTTGGATATGACGAAGCTCATCCAGTGTGGATTGTTGTGACTTCTTATCCAAGCACAGGAGGCTACACAGGACAGCCAGATCATTTTCCAATGTTGGAAGACTGAATTTTTCAATGACAGTGAGAATGGTGAGCCCCAGAGCTACTTTACTCTTCACTACTATGTCCTCCTGTGACACTTTACCTACTGGTTCAAAGAAAGGAGAAGCGATTTTCCCCATGTAACTCAGCAGCAGGAAATTCACCTGGGACAAAGGGAAGAAACAAAACCACCACAGCATTAGTTCCCCAACAAGCCTCCTTCTTCTGAAGCCATTTTCTTCAGTTAGAGCGAGGACACCTGACAGCCCTGTACACCCCACGCCATGGTGGTGGTACTGGGATCTAAACACACCTAGTACCAGCCACTACCACATCATGAAGCCTGGTACCCCAGTACCTGTGACTGGTTTGGGGCCCCTCTGTGCCAACAGCTCCTACCATCCAGCTACTGGTGCACCTTCCCATGCCCAGCAGAGCTGGGGAGCATCATGGGAAGGGAACTGGTGAGCTGGGCAGCTGTACACCCAACGCTGCCTTACGTCACCTTCACGCACCACAAGCTTCAGCTTCCCAGTGGAGTCAGGCTTGGCTCGGGGTCAGTGAAGGGACATATTCCCATCCTTACCCATAGACCCCAAAAGCAACTCTTAAAACACATCCAGGGGTGCTCGGTGATGCCCAAAATCACCCTTCTTAAGACCAGCAGCAACATGGAACACTGGTGGGCTCTGTTGAGCTGAGTGGGTAATGCCATCTTGTGGCCTCTCCCACATCACCAGGAGGTGGGGGGGCTGTGGAGCCTGAAGCCCCAAAAAAGACAACATGACATTTCTGCCATATTTCATAATTAAGCAAGGTAAGAAATTTAGGATTCCAGAAGCCCTGTGTGCATCACTGCTTACAGCTGGACCAGGAGGAGCTCATCTCAAAAAAAAGCAAAGCAGCAGGTTTGGAGTCAGACAAGTGCAGACAAGTTGGTGACTGTGACTGGCAACAAAACTAAAGAGTCAGGCTTAGGAAGTAACAAGACAGAAAACCCACTCAAGCAAGAAGTCACCACATGATCAACACGAGAGAGTCAGAGCAGCCCCTCACAGCACAGGTGCGACCGGAGCTCCCACGGCAGCCGGCAGCGGCCACCCCAAAAGGATCCCCATTGGTTCAGTCACACCTGAACTTTTTGACTGGAAAAGCAAAATTAACCCAACAAGGTCAACAGCAGAACTCCAATTCCGTGTTTAGTAACCAAATGTGTGTTTTCTAGTACCAGTTAAAAGGGAACAGGTTACCTGCTTCGTGCCAAAGTCCAGCTCTGTCCACGACATCGCAGCGCCATCAAACACACGTGGGTCTGTTGTCACGACGTAGAACTGACGCAGCTGGAAGAGGAAGTTTCTCAGGTTGTTGGGACTCCAGGATCCAAGAACGCTGAAGATATTTTCTAACATAACATTGGCAGCTATGATCTTCCCTTCCACCAGGTCTTTGTTTCCGTTGCGAGACACGTAGTTCCAAAAACTTTTCATTTTCGAAGGCGGTGCACACACGATATCGTCATACTGGTGCCATTCTGGAACAGGCAGCGCAGATGAGAACGCAGGAAAAGAACCATCTGAGAAAGGAACACACCCCCACCGGCGCGTGCCTTCGCTCTTCCAGCCGTCCACAGAAACACCCACACGGACCCACTAAGCTTCCACCTTCAGGCAGCGCTGTCTAATAAGACGTCTTCCAAAGGAAGGCAGAGATCACCCCACTGAAAAAGCCATGGATCGCCCCAGTACGCGGATCCCATGAGAAAAGCTCACCTCTGTTGTTGAGCAGGTGCTCTCTTATGCACAGGCAGCGATTCACAGGGCTGTTTGATATCGAGCGCTTGTAAATATACTCATACTGCCCTTCAGAGGCCACCCAGTATTTGTAAGGAATGTTTTTATTCAGAACTTCTTTTGCAAGAGTTACGGTGCCTTCGATGAGGTATCCGTGCTCTCCAAGGTGCCTGGGAAACGGGAAGCACGGCAAAGGAAGGCAAAGGACATGTCAGCTGATCTAGATACTTCCTTTTCCACGCATCACTCCATTTTTAATAAGAATTGTGATTATTTTTTCACGATGAAAGATTTAGAGTATTTATCTCCATGACGGAAACCCTTTGTAGCAAAATCCACCTCTGGACATGAAGCATTACGAGCCGAGGTACCACACTGCACCCTGTTCTCCAGAGCCACCCCCGTGCCTTGCCATGACTCCGGAGGGTACTTACTTGGTGAAGTTCAGCTCACAAATGTTGTCCTTCCAGTTTGTATAGGAAGGAATGCCTTCGGCCCTGATGAACACTTTGTGAGTGTCAGGGTTTGGTTTGAAGTCTTTGGATAATATTGCATGGAAATACACCGTAACGCCATCACTTCGGCTCACAGAACTACGAGAAAGAATTAGAAGGAAAACAAAGAATTATTTTTTTTTTAATTGCACAAATCATTATAAACCACAAATCAAACCGGAGCCACTAGCTTGTGGGATGCAAGACCCATAAGCTCTGCCAGCAGGTCACTCAACCTGATGCTACCCAGGCCCAGGGTAAAGCCCAAGGCAAAAAGGAAAATCAGGTTCCTAAAGGCAGCACAAAATCCTCCGGCCATGTGCATCTGGGTCCCTGCAGCAGGAGGTCGACAGAAAGACCTCACCCTTTTTTTTTTCTCTTATTCATCAGATACTCAAAAAGGCCCCAGTCCCCAGTGTACCACACCACCCAGTACACGACCGGTGCTGCAGCTCCCAGGTAAAGACTGGTTCTTTCCCGTGAGCAGTAAGTTACCCTCAGTTTTAAGGCAATTCTATTTCCACACATCCCTGATATCATAGAACATCAGGGGTTGGAAGGGACCTCTAGAGATCATCTAGTCCAACCACCCAGACCTCACCTTAGTACTTCAATCCCCTGCCTCAGCCTGGAGCCCTCTAGTTCTCCTCAGATTGAATCCGGTACGTGGAGAAGGCTGGGGAGCAGCAGGAGTGTCCTCACCTTTCTTTAATCTTATCTGCCGGTTTCTGTTGCTTTTTGTCCTTGCGACCGCCTGTTCCAGCTGAAGCAGCATCCTCAGCCGCAACCTCCGCTCCTTTGGTCTGCTGGGCCTTCTCCGTTACTTCAAGTGCCTTCTCACTCGGGGTCGTCTTTTTCTGCTTTGTGTCTCCACTCTGCCACGGGAAGACAGGCAATGCCCAATTAAACAGGAGACCCTGGAGGGACATCTGTAGAAATACCCCCACATCTCTTTGGACACCCGGGAACAGCCAGGGATCACAGCAAGCCAGAGGGCTTCATACTTCTGGAAATGCTAATGCCTCACTGGCAGAAAGCTGCCGGTTCAGGAAAATAATGCTGGGATGAATCACAAGAGGAATCCAACCCAAATACAGTGGCAAGAAGTCAGGTCCATAAACCATAGATCCCCAGAGCACAGAACGTAAAGAAAACATGAGGGACTTTTTAGGGTGTTGGGTAGTGAGAGGACGAGGGGGAATGGATCCAAACTAGAGGAGGGTAGATTTAGATTGGATGTTAGGAAGAAGTTCTTCCCCATGAGGGTGGTGAGACCCTGGAACAGGTTGCCAAAGAGGTAGTGGAAGCCCCATCCCTGGAAGTTTTGAAGGCCAGGTTGGATGGGGCTCTGGGCAACCTGCTCTAGTGGGAGGTGTCCCTGCCCATGGCAGGGGGGTTGGAACTCAATGATTTTCAAGGTCCCTTCCGACCCTGACAATTCTGATTAAAACAAATGACAATCAACAGCAATGTACAGCTTAGCAGGCCAACAGCGCTAAGGTCTCCTCGTCAGAGCAGATCTGACAGCTGGCTGGAAGAGCTGGCCAGAGAAGAGACAGGTTCACAGCTCCTGGGGGTACTGGGCAACCCCTCAGAGACCTGTGCCAGAACTGACACCTGGGAGAGCGAAACTCCCAAGAACACTTCATAGTGCTCCTTGCTTCCACCCCACAGCCCCAGCCTCGTGGTCTTCAGCTTTACTGGCAGCCCAAAAGAATCATGGTTGTAAAGGGAAACTTTGCCCAATGGTCCTGGTTTTAGCTGGGGTAGAGTTAATCTTCTTCCCAGTAGCTGGTGCAGGGCTGCAGTTTGGATTTAGAGTGAGAATGATGTTGAGAACACACAGATGGTTTAGTTGGTGCTAAGCAGGGCTTACACCAAGTCAGGGACTTTCCAGCTTCTCCTGCTGCCCAGTCAGCAGAGGCTGGGGGTGCACAAGAAGCTGGGAGGGGACACAACTGACCCCAAACTGGCCAAAGGGATATTCCAGACCATAGGATGTCATGCCCAGTATATAAACTGGGGAAGCTGGTCAGGGGACACCGCAGCTTGTGGGTGTCCCCCCACACCGGGGGACCGGCTGGGCACCAGTCAAGAAGTGGTGAGCCATCGCATCACTTCGTATAGCTCGTTACCATCATCATTATTTTACCTTCCTGTTCTGTCCTATTCACGTGTCTCCATCTCGACCCACAAGCTTCACCTTTCCCCCCGCCCCCCTCAATTCTCCCCCCCTCCCACCAGCAGGGAGCCAGCCAACAGCTGCGCGGTGTTTAGCTGCTGGCCAGGTTAAACCACAACAACCCCACCGGACACTCACCGGAGCGTTCACTCACACGCTCACCTGGGAGGTCGAAGAGCTCACTTTCTGCTGGGTGTCTTGTTTATCCTTCCCAGCACACGAGCCTTTGGCCACGGCCGGAGTCTTTGTGTCTTGACTTCCGCGTTTAGCAGCTGGAGCTGCAGGTTTACTCTTAGGAGCTCCCGCGCCAGGAGACGGCCCCGAGGGAACGCTCACGCTCCCCGACGTTGCGGCCGGTTTCTCGCCGCTGCCCGAGGATTGAGCATTCGCTCTGGTTTCTGGGAGGTGGCCAGTGCCAGGGGCACGACTGTCCCCTTCCACCTTACTCCTGACAGTTTCTCCACGCTCTGTGCCACTTCCATCCCCAACCTTCTCCTCCGGGGCTGCAGAGCTTGGCGGTGGGGCAGCCGCACTATCCGTGCCGCTCTGCTTTGCTGGGGTCACCACATCTCCGCTGCTGAGACTGCCTTCAGCAACCGCTTCCAGACTTCCAGCTTCTGCTCCCAGGTCACCCAACGTCCCATCGCTTTCCCGGGCGACTCCACTGTCACCAGCACCCGGCGTGGCTACTTCGCTGCCCTGGGGTTGGATTTCTTGTGCAGTAACACGGGTATTGGGCAATCCTGTGCTTTGAGCTGGTGTTGTGCTTAGAGGAGGCAGAGAGTCCTGCTTCCCAGCGCTGGAAGGACCCTTCTTTGATTTATTTCTCTTCTTTCTCTACAAAGAAAAAAAACAGAAGGAACAACACAATGTCTCTTTATTCATTGCCAGAGAGAAATTCTTTGTCACCGCCTCCATTGCAGCTGGTACCAGCATCTTCCTGCTTCACTGGGCTAACAGACAATTACCAGGAAGAAAAGGGACAAGACCAGCCACCCTCTTCTACAGAAGGCGAAATGCCAGTAACCCTTGTGAATCCTGCACTTTGAGTATTCCAGACTTTCTCAGAAGGGACACAGAGCAGCGCTGAGCATGGTGCTCAAACACCACCAGACCAATCACTAAGCTGAGTCCCATACCGATTCCCTCCGTGCACCAAAGGTTCTGTCCAGGGGAGCCAGGCCACTCGGCAGCTGCCCGTGGGGACAATGCTTCACATGGGCAAACGCAGCCCCCGGCTGCCGGCCAAAGGGGCTCGTGCCAGCACAGCCCAGCACCACAGAGCTGCAAGCCCCCAGCTCCTGCTGCTCTGCCGCACGACAAAGCCTTACCTTCCTCCGTGACTTCCCAGAAGAGCCACCAGCCAGGCACGGAGCTGCAGTCTCTGAGATATCCCTCAGAGGTGTTACACCCTCTGGCAGTGAAGCTTCCTCTTCCTCTTCCTCCTCCTCCTCCTCCTGTGTTTCAGGGATGGAAGGTGGCCCCCCTGCAGTGCATTCTGGTGTGGTCTCTGAGATACTGATGAGCTCTCCTTTGCTCCCATCCAGGAGTTCGCTCTCCTCCTCCTGTGTGTCAGTGATGGCAGGTGGCCCCCCTGCAGCACATTCTGGTGTGGCCTCTGAGGTACTGATCAGCTCTCCTATGCTCCCATCCAGAGGTCCGCTCTCCTCCTCATGTGTTTCAGTGGTGGAAGGTGACCCACCTGCAGCACATTCTGGTGTGGCCTCTGAGATACTGATCAGCTCTCCTTTGCTCCCATCCATGGATCCACTCTCCTTCTCCTGTGTGTCAGTGGTGGAAGGCAGCGCATCAGCACCTTCTCCCTTCACATCTCCTCCTGGCTCTGTCCCTCCATGGGGGACTGGAACGAGCTTCACCTCACTTCTCTCTGCAGTGGAGAGACCATTATTAAACCAGAGTCAGGAAAGGAAACCTGTTTGCTCTCAGCTGGTGGAGGGCCAGCGGGGGCTGCTGCCACCCAAACACATCAGCTGAACATGCCAGAGCCACTTCACTGCTCCCTGCTCAACAGCGACCACCAGTCCTCTGTAGATCTCTACCTTTTGTGCATCTGATTCACTCCAGCACTGCGCCTCCCCCTCCTTTTGAGAGCAAAAGCTTTTAACCTCTTGGGGTGGAGATCAGCCAGCACCAAGACATTGATTTCCCCAGAGCATTTTGGGAGCAGGAGCACAAAACTGATGGTGAAGGCAACTCTCAGTCCCTTTGAGTATCACAACCCACAGGCTGCACCACACCGAACAGCAGGGGATTGTTCCGCACCTGATTCAGGCGCCCTGTGCAATATCTTTGCACATCCAATTTACTCTTATACCACTATCTGAAGAGTTTAAATTTTTACCTGAGCTTTTCCTGCTACTCAGTGACTCTGTTGACAAGGCTTGAGCTGCACAAATTTACATGGTGGGACTCCCTGGTGCCCCAGCCAGAGCATATTTATCTGGTAAAGCACATCTCCCTCTCCCACCTTTCATCATTGCCAGAAGCAGGGATAAAGCTTTCAGACCACCAGGACAGACGCTTTGGACATTTTTCCTACAATATTTAAGAGCTGGAGATCCTGGGTTTGTTATCTTGCTATTCTGGACCGCAGAGGGATTCGCTAAGACTTGACCTTGTCAGGGTAGGCTGATTCTCATTCAGTGTATTCTTCTAGGATTCTACTTCTCCCTATCAACAGGCCAAAACCAGTTCTGGTAGCCCAGGTCATTATCTTTTTAAGCAAACACAGGATTAGGAAATATTTCCTTCAGTGTAACCGCACTAATGGTCTGCTCGAGTCTGTAACTGTTCACGCAGGCAAAATCAGCGTGTTGTCAGACAGAAATTCAGGGAGGGAATTTTAAACCTACCAATAAGCTAAAGGCAGGAAATTCTGGTTCAAGAGGGACTAGAGCAGTGTTTGTAACACAGCACTGCATAAAACCAGCAGCAGTTCTTTGGCAAAACAGCAACTAGTTCAACACTGGAGATCTGAATGCGGAGAATGCGTAGGAGGCGTCAGCAACTGACTCGCTTCTCTCCATCCCCCACCAGTCTCTAAAAAGCGAGGAAAGCTCCACTTCTGGCCAGTAATACAAGGGAAAACGGAGAGGAGAGCAGCACGTAACAACCTGGTCAGGGCAGATCAGTGCAGAGCTGCACGAGCACCGGGGCCAACACAAGAACGAGTGGACACCAGGAGCCTCTGGTCCCTGTGCAGACCCAGGACACCCCAGCACCGTGCTCCAGCCAGCTCCCCCACACGGTGTGCCCCAGCTCACCTCCCAGTGCACCCTCCTACCTGAGTCCTCGTCCCCAGTGCCGGGAGCCAGCTGGGCCCCACACCTGCTGCAAGAATCAGCGGAATCATCCCCCGAAACAAAGTCACACACAGGGCATTTCATGTTTCCCCGCTGCAGACTCTGCAATAAGCTTTTCGAAGCCACGGAGGGAGAGAAAAGGATGGGACAGAAAGAAAAATATAAACATTAGCGTGAAGTGATAAACTTATGTCACAAAGCCTTCCTCCCGGGTCCTGTTTTATATCCATGCAACAAACCGTGGTACCCAAGAGCCAGGCCCTCACTCACAGGGCCTTCGCACCAGCTCCCAGGCTGAGGGGAAACCACACGGGCTTCACCAAATAAACAAAGCAGCTCCTGCACTCTGAGTAGAACCCTTCGAAACTTAAACGCATCTGGGAACGCAGCGGCAGAGCCCAGCCGGGGTCAGCGCGGCCCACAGTGCCCGGGCACAGCCCTACCCCTACGCCAGGGCGGGCTCGGGAGGCCTCAAGCGCAGGCCCCGCTCCCTGCCCCCGACAGCCCAGGGGTCCGCAGGGGGCTGC
>VWZK01020469.1:62605-72674 GCA_013396935.1 Baryphthengus martii | reverse complement strand
CGGAACCGGTCCTGTGTCTGCGTCTGCCGCCCCCAGCCCTGGGACCGGCCCCGCGGCGGGGTACCCCTGCCCGGGGCTCGGGGCGTCCTGTGGGCAGCGGAGGGATGGCCCCGGGGGGCCCGCTGTACCCCCTCTGCTGGGACGGTCACTGCAGCACCGAGACGGACCCATCCCAGGTCGGCCTCAGCCCAGGGATGCTCCCGGTGGCGTTAGTGTCCCCCGCACGGTTAGGGACACGCCGGGGTCAGGCCCGGTGCTGCAGGGCTCACCGCGCACCCCTCCGGCTGCAGCAGATGACGGTGGCTTCGAGAGCGGCGCCTACAACAACTCGGCCATCCGGACACCCAACCTGGACGCGCTGGCCCGGCGCAGCGTGGTCTTCCAGAACGCCTTCACCTCCGTCAGCAGCTGCTCCCCGAGCCGGGCCAGCATCCTGACCGGCTTACCCCAGGTAGGGGCACCCGTGTGCGCTGGGGTGGGGGCTGCCAGGTCGCGGTGGGCACTGGGGGATGGCCAGAGCCAGGGAGCTTACAGGACCTGGCGATCCCCCCGTGCCCACTGACTCACTCTATTCCCTGACGTCTGGGACCTGCAACCTGTGCATACACACTTGGCGCATGACTGGACTGGTTTTAGGGCCAGACTGGCCTGATCTGGGGACCGGGCTGGCAGGCATCATGCAGCCCTGTTGTCTCCCCTCACCTGCAGCACCAGAACGGGATGTACGGGCTGCACCAGGACGTGCACCACTTCAACTCCTTCGACAGCGTGCGGAGCCTGCCCCGGCTGCTCCGCCAAGCACGCATCCGGACAGGTAGGGAGCCCAGGGCAAGTGATACTGGCAGGGACCCTCCCTCTCGGTGCACCAAACCCCATCGGGTGCGAGAGCTTGGCAGCAGACCCACTGGCTGACTTGTGCCCGTGCTCTGCGCTGACACCCGGGCTTCGCTTCTCCTCACCGCTGCTCCTCTGCCACCCTCACTGCACTTCTGTGCCCGTCCTTGCAGGGATCATTGGGAAGAAGCACGTTGGGCCCGAGGCTGTCTACCCCTTCGACTTCGCCTACACAGAGGAGAACAGCTCGGTCTTGCAGGTTGGGAGGAACATCACGCGAATCAAAGCGCTCGTCCGGCAGTTTCTGCAGAGCCAGGATGAGAGGTGAGATGGACCCTGCGTCCCCGGGCAGGCTACCAGCCGGGCATGGGAGGGGAGAGGGAATCCAGCCTTGCTGGAGACATCTCCAAGCCCCAGTTGTTCATAAATAGGAAGGGACATGGTGTCTCTGGGTCCCCCCATCTCCAGAAGCCCAGAGTAGGTGGGAGTCCTCCCACCAACCCCGACTCACCCCTGCACAGCCCAGGGAAGGTCTTGTTGGGGCGTGCGGGGCCCTTTGCTACATCACCTCCACCTCCACCTTCTCCATCTCTAGGCCTTTCTTCCTCTACGTCGCCTTCCACGACCCTCACCGCTGTGGGCACTCCCAGCCCCAATATGGGGCCTTTTGTGAGAAATTTGGCAACGGAAAGAGTGGCATGGGCTGGATCCCTGACTGGAAGCCACAGCTCTACCGCCCCGAGCAAGTGCAGGTGGGAGACTGTGGGGCTGTGTGGGGCTATACGGGGCTGCGTGGGGCCACCTCGGCCACTGCCATCAGCGTTATGGGTGAGAGCTGGCGAAGGCCACCCCATTGTACCCACAACTTCTTTCCTCGTGGTGGCCACATGCTGCTTTCCCTTTCTCCATCCAGGTTCCCCACTTCGTCCCAGACACGCCGGCGGCCCGGGCAGACCTGGCAGCCCAGTACACAACCATCGGGCGCATGGACCAAGGTAGGAGCCGTGGGGGCCAGGATGGTGCTGGCGAGTGCCACGGTCCCTCCCGTCCCCCCATCAGCTCTGTCCCTCGGTGCACAGGGATCGGGCTGGTGCTGGAGGAGCTGCGCCGAGCCGGCTTCCACAACAGCACGCTGGTCATCTACACCTCCGACAACGGCATCCCCTTCCCCAGCGGCAGGACCAACCTCTACTGGTCGGGCACCGCCGAGCCCTTGCTGATCTCCTCCCCTGAGCACCCCGAGCGCTGGGGGCAGGTCAGCCAGGCCTTCGCCACCCTCCTGGGTAAGCGTCTGCGCCCCGTGGTGGAGCAGAGGCTGCAGAGCTGGGCCTGGGGGGTGGGTGCTGGGCCCCATCCTCCCTGCACCAAACCCAGGGTCCTGTCCTGGAGGACAGCCAGAGGCCCTCGGCGTTGGCACGGTGAGGGTGAGACCGGGACCGGAGAGGAGGGATGAGGGACCAGGAGGGACATCATCCTGGGGCTCAGCTCTGCAGCTCATCCCAGGATCACCCACAGCAGACCCCGAGGACCTTTCTGCCCCTCTCCAGGGTTGAGTTTCCTCCCATAGGCACCATCCCCTTCTCTCACCCTTCTCTTCCCCTTCAGATCTGACGCCGACCATTCTGGACTGGTTCTCCGTCCCCTACCCGTCTTACAGCATCTTTGGCAAAAAGAAGGTGCAGCTCACTGGAAAGTCTCTCCTGCCAGCACTGGAGTCAGAGCAGCCCTGGGCTACTGCCTTCAGCAGCCAGAGTCACCATGAGGTGACCATGTACTACCCCATGCGAGCCATCCAGCACCACCAGTTCCGCCTCATTCACAACCTCAACTACAAGATGCCCTTTCCCATCGACCAGGACTTCTACGTCTCACCCACTTTCCAAGACCTGCTCAACCGCACCAGGGCCGGGCAGCCAACCCACTGGAACAAGACCCTGCACCAGTACTACTACAGGGATCGCTGGGAGCTCTTCGACTGCAGCCATGACCCCACCGAGAGCCAGAACCTGGCCCTCGACCCCCGTTACGATGACGTCTTCCAGCTGCTCCGCGCACAGCTGCTGAAGTGGCAGTGGGACACGGGGGACCCCTGGGTCTGTGCCCCTGATGCTGTCCTGGAGGAGAAACTGAGCCCCCAGTGCCGGCCACTGCACAATGAGCTATGAGCATCACCTCAGCCTGGTGTCCCCATTGCCGTGGGACAGCCTCAGGAACGAGGGGGTCAAAGCAGGATCCTGGCTGAGCCAGTCCCAGACACCCCAAGGCTCTGGTCTCTCTATCACAAACACTGCCTGGCCCTGGAGCATTCAGGGATCCTTGTCCCTGTGTTGGTCCCTGGAGCATTCAGGGATCCTTGTCCTGCGTTGGTCCCTGGAGCAGAGCACATCCTGACCAGCTCCCAGTGCCACAGGGGGCGGCTGCCCCCGCCCACCTCCGGGGAAAACGGGCCGGCGGTACCAATGAGGAGGCATCAAGGGTACGATTTAATTTAACAAAATATACAAAGTGCCCCAAATCTACGAAGTGACGGTGTCTGCATCCTCCCTGTGCAGCGGAGGCTCGACCAGAGCCTGGGCTCAGAGCTGGACAGACTGGCCTAGGAGCTCCGTGGCACAGAGGGGGCTGCGGGAGCAGCTGGGGCCCCCCAGCGCTCTGGGAAATGGGGTGAAGCCTTCAAGGGGTGCAGGTGGTCCCACTGAAGGCCCAGGGATGGACCCAGAGGGTCCCAGCCCAGCTGTCAGGATGGGCACCGGCAGAGAGGGGCACGGACGCGGCCTGGGGCTGCTCCAGCGACCAGCAGCTTTATTCACAGCACTGCTCCCTCACTCCCCTGCACGGATCCCCCTCCCCAAAAATGCAGCCAGGAGACTCCCCGCAGTCCCTCAGTAGGTTACCAGTTCCACACATTCACAGATGTGCTGTCTCACAAGGCACTTGGGTGTTTTTTTCCCCGATTTGGAGGAGGTGAGGGTTTCCCCATCCCCAGGGGTCGTGCTAGCCCCTCCCCCATGCAAGCCCAGTGCCCACATCTCCCATGAGCTCACATCAGCCAGGAGAGAGGGAAGGCACTACTCAGGAGACGCCTTGCGTGGGAGAAGCAGCAGCAGCAGCTCTGGTCTTACACAGGATGAGACAGATTCGGCCCCAGAGCCGGAGGGAGCACCATCGCCCCTGCCTGCCGAGCAGCACGGGTCTGGCGCGGGCTCAGGACCACGAGATCACAAACTGCTCCCACATCGGCAGCGACACGGGGACTCTCAGCACCTGAAGGGGAGAAGGAAGGGTGGGAACAGTGGGAAGGGTCAGGACAGTGAGAAACATCCAGAATGGAATCCAGGGGGTGTCAGAGCCAAGGAGGGTGTCCTGCCCCCCTGGGGTGCTCGCAGAGATGCAGCCTGGCACAGCCCCGGTCCCGCAGACCCCCCCAGGAAGTCTGCCCATGGCAGACAGCCCCATGCCGGTGTTCCTCACAGCCCCATCACCACACGGCCCTTCCACCCTCCATCTCCTCATCTTTGCTCCCTTGGGTGGCCTAATACTGCCCTGGCCCCAGGGCAGTGACCCAGCCCGTGGTGAGCGGCCCTTTACACTCCTTGGTGCCAACAAAGCCAGTGCTGGTGGCATGGCTGGGGACTAATCCTCCCAGCCCCTCAGCCGAGCCCCAGGTCCCTTCCCAGCCACCGGCCGGCAGCTCCCCCACTCCACCACCCCCTCCCATGGGGGGACACATGGCCACTCACCTGGGTGTCACTGCGGTAGGAGAAGTCGCCCACGACGGCACCATTGGCCAGGACTTGCCGGGGCGGGCTGGTGACACCCATCACAGTCACGGCCTCCAGCAGGACCCCGTCCAGGTGGGCACTCGCCCGGAGCAGCTGGCTGAGCACGGCACCCTGCGGGGACAGGGGACCATCACCTGGGGCTCCCGGCTCTCAGCCACTCCACACGCACCCAGGGCTTCCCAACGTGTCCTGCTCAACATGCTGCCCATCTGCGGGGCACTGAGCATGGTGGGACGAGAGCTCTGCTGTCACAGGAGAGCTGCAAAGCCATTTATCAGAGGGATGGGGCTGGAGACCACAGTCATGGAAACATTTTGGTTGGAAGAGACCTTTAAGGTCATGGAGTTCAACTGTTCCCCCATCCCTGCCAGGGCACCCCTGAGCCCTCTCCCTCAGCACCACATCTCCACAGCTTGGAAACCCCTCCAGGGATCAGGGGGACTGCAGCCCTGCCCTGGGCAGCCTGGGACAGGTCTGGACAACCCCGGAGGAGAAGACACTGGCACCAGGTCCCGTGTGTGGCCACGAACACCCGGATGACCCCCAGTAGCAGCCCCGCCTCGCTCACGTGCACGGCCAGGAAGAGGATCTCAGTGTAGTCGCCCCTCTCGAAGCTCTGCCAGCTCTCCCCGTCATCCCAGAACAGGTCTCCCCTGGCAAAGCCGTCTGGTGTCAGCGCCACCACCAAGGCCATTCCCTTCTTGCGGGACTCGGCAGTGTTGAAGGCGGGCTCCTGGGGTGCAGGATCAGGCTCAGCTCCCAGCGCTGCCAGGGTCGCTTTCCCCCAGCACCGGCCAAGCGCTGCCGGCCGGCGGCTCATTTGGCAACGTACAGTCTGACGGTGACCGCGTCACAGCCCCTGCCCTGCCCCACATGCAGGCACGGGCTGGCCAGGCAGGTCACCGCAGGGTGGAAGGGGCTCACCTGCAAGGGCAGGATGTGCCCCGCACGGACGTGGACGTTAATGGTGTCCAGGGGAGCCGGCAAGAGGATCCACTGCCCTTTGCTGTTGATGGTGGAGTCCTAAAGGCCGATGAGAAGAGGAAGGAGCAGGCGCTGGGCACAGCACACCCAAGAGGTCCCAGCCCCGCATCGCTGTCCTCGAATGGCCTCGAGCGAAGGCAGGTGAGGCACCAGCCTGGAGCACAGCCCTGGGGAGCTGGTCCCAGCGGGGGGCTGCAGGAACCCACCGTGTAGCCCCCCGAAATGAGGGAGCACCCACCCCTGCCAGGCTGTACCACGTCCCCGCCGGGAAGTAGCCGCTGACTTTGGTCTTTCCCGCCTCCAGGACGGGTGTGATGAGCAGCCCTCCGCCCCACAGCAGCTGCCGGTCCACGGCCCAGGTGTTGGGGTCCTTGGGGAACCTGGGGAAGGATGGGGAAGGATGGGGAGGGGGCGATGCAGAGCCACAGAGACCCTGCTCCCGCTGCTTGCTGAGGCCGGTGGGGACCAGGGCCCATCGGCACGCGCCGGGCTGGCACTCACTCGAGGAAGAGGGGCCGCGCCACCGTCTCGCCGGCGGAGTGGGCCCGGTGGAAGAGGGTGTAGAGGAAGGGCAGGAGGGAGTAGCGGAGGCGGAGGGCGTTCCTCATGGCAGCCTGGGCGGCCGGGCTGAAGGCGAAGGGCTCCTGCGGCTACCGGGGAGAGACCGAAGGAGGACGCTCAGACGGCGCAGGGAGGAACGGTGCGAGCCTTTCAGAGATGTGGGACAGATCCCAGAGCACCCACCCCTGCCCCAGCCCCGCTAGCTGCCGCCCTGCTCTGCAGGGCAAGGGCTCCCGGTGCTCACCCGGGCGCCGTGGTCGTTGTGGTTCCTCATGAAGGGGTAGAAGGCGCCCAGCTGGGTCCAGCGCACGCACAGCTCCTCAGAGGTGTCGCCCGCGAAGCCGCAGATGTCGGCACCCACCAGCGGCACCCCAAAGAGGTTGAAGAGCAGCACCTCTGTAAGGGGGCACAAAGGACATCAAGGCTCCTTGGTGCCTGGGGCACGGAGCCCATGGAGAAGCCCCCGGCTGTGGGGAAGGCACAGGGGGGACGCGAGGGCAGATGAGGCCCCAGCACCCCACAGCCTACCTGGTACGGAGTAGTAGAGCTGCTCCCAGTCGCTGCTGACGTCCCCTGTCCAGTGCCCAGCATAGCGCCCGTGCCCAGCAAACGTGGAGCGTGAGATGACGAAGGGGCGCTTGCCCCGGATCTTCAGCAGCGCACTGTGGGCAGGATGGGACCCTCTCAGCACCACCTGGCCAAGGTAGGGGCTCAGCACCTCCAGCAGCAGCACAGAGCTGGTGAGTGCCAGGGCAGACACCCACTGCAGTCTCACCCATGGGAGGGGGCTCACGACACGAGCGCCCAGCTCAGGAGCCCAGCACGGTCACACTGCACCAGCTCCAGTCCCCTCCAGCACCAGGCTGGCGGCAGCAGCAGCACGATGTGGTATAAACCAAACCCTCACCCCCCCACCGAACGCCCCCCACGCCCAAACCGCCCACGCCGCAGCGTGAGGAAAGGTGTCTCTCCTCTGGAACAGCCGGAGCTGCGGCCCCAGCCCCAGCTCACTCGTGGGTGGCGATGGCCTCGGTCAGCCCGTACAGGCTGTGCAGGTTGTAGTGGGAGGACAGGTACTGCTGGCTGGAGGCACAGATGGTCCCAGCCTGGAGGCGGCCTCCAAACACCCCTGCATGGAAGAAGGGGAGATCGGAGCCTGTGTGGCTAACACCCGAGCATCCTCGAGCTCCTCCCGGCGTTCCCTGCAGAGAGGCTGGTACCTGCTCCCCATACCTGGCACGTAGGGGGGCTGCTCCAGGTTGTTGTTGGGGCAGCCATCCTGGGAGCCCTCCACGAAGTTCGATGGCTCGTTCATGTCCTGGGGAGAGGAAGGAAGGGGAGGGGAAGGATGGGATGTCCTCACTGCTGCTCCAGAAGTGCAGGGCAGCAGCTCTGCTGGGGCCACTCACAATCCACATGCCATCGAAGGGGACTTGGTCATGGAAGTCCTTCAGCATGTCGTGCCACCACTCATGAGTCTCTGGGTTGGTGAAGTCTGGAAAGACCGTTGGACCTGGCCAGACCTGTGGGAGGGAGGCAGCAATGGGCAAAGTCCCCCTGTCCCCAGCCCCACTGCACACCACAGCCCCCACATGCCACCCCATTTTTCACCTGGCCATTCCCTGGGTGTTTTCCTCTAGCTCTCACGGCTCCACTCAAACCCCGTCCCGTGGGGACCAGGGCTGCTCCCTGCACGCACCTTCCCGATCAGGGGCTGCCCTGTGGCGTTTCGGATGAAGACCCCTCGCTTCAGTCCCTCGTCATAGGGCTTGTAGGTGCCGGGAGGTCCCGAGCTGCTGATCCCGGGATCCTGGTGGGGCACAAAGTCAGGGCTTCACCAGCAAGGGCAGGGATCAGCCTCCCCCAGCTTCCTCAGGAGAAGCTCCATCACCACCCTTGGGGGCAGCCAGAAACAACCCTGGTGCTGGTCCCCCTGCCTGGGAGCCCTGGCATGGCCACGGGTGTCACTCACCACGATCATGATGTACCTCAGCCCGCGGCGGTGGAAGTCTCGCACCATCTCCGGGTAGTCCTTAAAGTTTTTCTTGTTGAAGGTGAAATCCCTCTTGGCGTCCGCGTAATCCAGGTCGTTCCACTGCACGTCCTGTGGACAGTGACATCGGTGCTCATGGAGGAGCAGGGACCTCTGCACTCCACCGCAGGACCCCAGCCCCACTGGGGCTCCCCATCTGTCCCCCATGGCCGCTTTTGGGCAGAAGCTCCCAGGAAACAGCCAAGACCTACCAGGGGGAAGCGGGCTGCCGTCATGTTGGCCACGACCTGCCGGGTGATGTCGGTGGAAAAGTAGCCCCAGCGGCAGAGGTGGAAGCCCAGGCCCCAGTATGGAGGCATGAAGGGGAACCCTGGTAGCCAAAAGGGCAAGTGTTGGCCAGATAGGTGCAGGGATGGCCCAGCATCACAATGTCCCACAGCCTCGCTTTGCCGCGCTGGCCCTGCCACGCCGCTGGCAGCATCCTGGCTGGCAAAGCTATCCCGGGAGTGCCCGTGTGCCCGGCCCACGGCTCAGCCCTACCAACAACGTCCAGGTACTGCCGCACCACGCTCTTGGGGTCAGGGCCCAGGAAGATGTAGAAGTCCAGGATCCCACCTGTCGTGCGCCAGGTAAGGGCCGGGCTGGGCTGCAGGAGCACATCTGGGAAGCACAAACACCGGAGGAATGAGCTGAGGATGGGGACAGGGGCCAAACCCGCGCCCGACACCTCTGTGGGACTCACCCATCGCGTTGCTGTTCAGCAGAAAGACGCCGTGAGCCAAACCACCGTCCTCCATCCCCAGGTAGAAAGGGTGGGAGCCATAGAGGTTGACCTGGGGCTGGAGCAGAGCACAGTGCGGTGCTGATGAGGCTCCACGGGAAACCCCAGCACAGCACCCACCCACCCATCTGCCTGCCCCTTGCCACCAGCCAGGAGCACCGTCACAAGCTGCAAACCCAGAGTTTGCAGCCCCAAACACTGCCCAAGTTGGCAGAGCTCTGTCCCGAGCAAGAGCTCTGATTCACATGGGGGAAAAGTGGCTCCTGAGCTGCGTCTGAGCTACAGAGGGGACAAAGCCTGACCTGGGGGCAATGGTCCCATAGACTTGCCAGGGGCTGAGGCCAGGTTTCAGAGCTCAATCAGCACAGACACCTCTCCCCAGCCTCGGACAAGACGTAGGAGGCTGTGGCGCGGCTCCCACAAGCACAGATGAGCCACCTCCTTCTCCCTCTACCCTGCTCCATACCACGGGCGCCATGTCCCGATTCCAGAGAGTGACCCTGGTCCATGTGGAGTTGAGGATCAGCGGCGTCAGGTGCTCCCCCAGCCCATAGATGAAAGGGGAGGGCAAGGAGGTGGAGATCTGCAGGAACTGGTCAGCGAAGAAGAGGGGCGCGACGGTGGTGTTCAGCCTGCCGAGAGACAGGGAGGCCCTGGCGAAGAGCCCCAGCGGTGCCCAGCGCCCGGGAGGAGAGAGCACCGAGCCCCAGGACCCCCGGCCCTGGGGAGGAACAGCGGGGCTCGTCACCACGTGAAGCAAAACCAGGTTTCAGCTGCGCTCGGGGATTCTCGCTTCCCTTCCCAGTCACTGAACCGGCGGGCGGGTGAGGGCAAAGCCTCCGCAGCCGCTCCCTGCCACCCTGCCGCCGTCACCAGTGTCCCCTCCCGCACCCCGGCTCCCATCCCGCACCACGCCGGGGCCGGTGTCAGCTCCCTCTGCCACCCCGAATCCCTCCGGGAAGGCCCGGCCAGAGGCAGGACGGGGACTTACAGGACCCGCCCGTCACGCTGCCGGTAAACGACGAGGCCGAAGGGGTCCGGGTTGACCTGCACCCCGTAGAGCGCGGAGGGGGCTCGGCCGCCGGCCCGTGGCGTGTCCAGGGGCACCTCGTAGCGCTGCCGGGCCGCGTCCCG
>VWZK01020469.1:49535-62426 GCA_013396935.1 Baryphthengus martii | reverse complement strand
CGCCCCCGCCACCGAGCACCGCCCCGGGAGCGGCCCCAGCACCGATGAACCGCCCCCGGCACCAGACCCAGTACCGAGCACCAGCCCGCCCAGGAGCCTTCGCGTTCCCGGAGCCGGCGCGCCGCCCGCAGCCTCCCCGAGCCTAAGGAAAAGCCGGCGGGAGGAGAACAGGGCCTGAAAGTCAAGATCACACCGGCCCCCAAAAGCCCTACGGCCAGGGCAGGGAAAAGGAACCGGCCCTTTGCAGCAAAACAAAAAGAAACAAACCAAAGCCCTTTGCAAGGCTGCATCTTTATTAAATACTACATCCCACAGACGCTTATCTTTTAAATATCTATTTATGAAGCCTGCAGCCTCTAGAAGGACAAGAATAAATGGTTTTATGTATTTTGTCAGTGTCTGTCAGGCTTCCTGCGAGCCGAGCCTGGATTCCAAGCACTGTCTGAGCCACTGGAGAGCCTTTTGGTGCTGAGGATGCTCCTGCTGGATCTGGTGGACGATGGTGACGATGGTCTGGAGCCGGTCCTGCAGCTTCTGCTGCTCCTTTCTCCAGGCTTCTTCAGTGCGGCACAGGGGAGTGTACTTCCCTTCCTTCAGCGCCTGCAGGTGCTTCTGACGTGTCTGGTAGGCCACAATCTCCAAAAGGTTCTGAGAAAAACAAGCAACAACAGAAATTGCTTTGACAGCAAACTGCACAGAGGAAAGAACTAAGAAAACGACATGATTCCTGTCACAGGCACCATAAGAAGCCCTTTCAAGATGTGAATGGTTAAGAAGAGCAGTGCTACGTAGTCCCCATTGTAACAGCCAAACAGTATCCCACTTCTGAAGGTGGTAGAAACACAGAGAATCAGAGCCATTTTGGTCAGACAAGACCTTTCAGATGAAGTCCAACCATTCCCCCAGCACTGCCAGGTCAGTACTAAACCACATCCCTCAGCACCACATCTACGTGCCAAGCAAGAGAAAAAAAAATTAAGTCTTTGAAGTCACAGAATGCCATAAATCAGACAAACACCTGCATATACCAGCCAATCCCTGCCAGGACAGTTTTACCAACCTGAGAACTCCTCAGGAGATCACTCAAGACCCTGGGCTGGCTCTCAAAGGTGTACCATACGCACAAGTGGCCGCCTAGCGCTCACAAACCGCCGCTGGTACTGGCTATTTTCAAAACACAGTGTCCTTCAGGCTGATGTTTCCCAGTGAACGCTCCCTGACTAAGGGGCATCATGTCAGGACCACCACAAGCCCTCAAAATGTGCTCAGTTAACTTAAAAGTGTTGCTAAAATTACACACCAATCCGGCCCAGTTCGGGATGGTGGTGAGACAAAGGGCCAGGGAAGAAAGCGGCAGCTTGCGCGTGACTCTCGCTCTAGGAGGAAGCAGAGGCGCTCACCCATCGCTTCCTGATCCGAAGGCCTTCCGCCTCCAAGTCGAGGTTGTCGGACTCCGCCTGCAGCCTGCGCAGGTCTTGCTGCTTCTCCGAGCAGGTGGCACTAAGGGACGATCGGGTGCTCTCCAGCTCCAGAATGGTTCTGTTGCACTCTTGAGCTTTCTGGTAAAGGGAATGAAATGGCAGGTTTGGGTTCTTCAGTTCAGCTACGTTTCTGGCCATCTTCCCAGAACTCTTTTTTTTTCTTTTTAAAAACGAGTTTCCACAGCCTGGCCCTGGTGCAGGGCTATACCCGTGCAGGGTTGTGTCCTGCCACCCCATGGGTCTGTGCTCAGCACAAGCTGGTGCCCATCGCAAGGCACGTACGGGCTGTGCGAGCTCCCGCAGCCCTGCTCTACTTGCTCACCTTCTGGGTCTCACTGATCTTCTTCCTCAGCTCCTGTTTCTTGCTCTGGAAGTCACTCTTGGTGATATGTTTCTTATCTGTTTTGTTCTGACCTCCACGAGCCGCTATCATCTCTCTACGAGATACAGATGCCTCCATATCACGAATCATCTTCTCCTGCTGCTTCATCAGCTGGCTATAGCGGACCTGCCGTTTGTCAAGAGAGAAAATAGGCTGAAAAATAACAGAAGTTTACAAAGGGCACCCAGCTGAAGCCTTCTGGTACTGAGTACCAGAACAGCACATCCCATCACCACAAACCAGATACACGTGACACGTAAGCGCTGACAAGCCCAGTTTGCTCTAAAGCCAAACCTGGTTTGCCCTGTGTGGAGCTGGAAGGCAGAGAGCTGGGTCATCAGCTCCTCAAAAATCTTCCCTGGAACTCAATAGCAAAAGCAGAAGGGCAGAAGAATCTCGAGGATGGAAGGGAAGGGTTGTTCCTCCAGAAGATAGAAGCCTTCCCTAACTAGTGATTAAGCTGATGTGGTATTTAGTAATCAATATTTCTTTGCTTATAAATTGGGGTCACAGAATGAGGTGGCAGACTCGTCACGTTTTAAATTAGTTTCTCACACACGTGGTCCTGGGTGGACTTAATTCAACCTGGCTGCAGGGTGGCAGCATCTCCAATACTGCTGCAGCTTTGAAGATGCTACTTCTCCAGCCCATTTCTCATCTCCTGCCTTGTTTCAGCAGTTCCAAAGCTGAATACGTTGCGAGCGGCTGCCCCTCCTCAGTCCTCTCTCCCAGTGACTCACCTGCATCCTGTGAACCTCTGTTCTCATGGTTTGGATTTCGCCTTGTCCCCTCTCAGAATCCACCACCGCACGCATCTCTCTCGTCAGCTGGATCTTTCTCTCCCAGAGCATGATCTGATGCCTTCAAGGAGAGAAAGGGAAAGCAGCGCCTTTGGAGCCATGGGGGGATGCTCTCCCTGGGCGCCAGGGGCAGCACGCTCCCAATTCCAACTCTGCACACAGAGCTGTGTAGCTCAGCAGAAGCTAAGGATTGGCACATGGGACATGGAAAAGGGCAGCAATGAAACCAGACAGGAAGATGTGCACTTTAGAAAATGGCACAATTCCTGTAAACAAGCAAGCCCAGGCTGCCAGGGGGCACTGCCAGGGATCCCAGTTAACTGCCCAGTGCAGCGCCCTCGCTCCGAATTACTGGCAGAGTCTTGGCAATGTCCAGCACAAGTGCTGGAATGCTTAAAGCCAACATCCTCCCAGCTCATGCTGGTTCTAGAGATGGCTAAAGCACCTTTCAGGATTCTGTGTTTCAAAAATTCATTAAGCTTCTTTCACCTCCTCCAAGGACAGAAGTACTTTTGCTGGAGCTGGTTCGGTTTGATAAGTGGAGAAGAAACCTAACACGGACACAAGTGCAAAAGTTCAGAGACTGGCATAACGTAGGAATCTCTGTGGTACTTACTCAGCTTCCACCAGGCTGTTTAGGAGTCTTTCCTTCTCCCCAGTCAGCTGACTGTGCCTTTCCTGCATCTCAACTGATTCTTTTTCTGCTGCCTAGATTAAGCATAAACCAACAGAACTCTGTCAGACCAAGAAAGTTTTAGATGATCACTATTTGCCTCTGATTTGGATGGGATTTCCAGGCTGAGACCTGGAAACGAGGTGTTTCTGTACCTTCAGAGAGCGCACAAACTCGGTCTCTGTGATGATGTTGCCGTATCGCAGCTCCTCAAAGCTGCTGCTTTTCTTGTTGATCCACACGTTCAGCTTTATCAAGTCATTTGACATGTTCCTCATGTGACGTTCGATGTCTTTCTGTTCTTTTGTTTCCTGCTGAATTTCATCTACAGGTGAACAGGAAAAAAAAAGTCATCAAATCCACAGGAGCTGACCGCAGGCAAGGTGTGACAAACTGCAGTTAGACCAGACAGCCCCGTGTCCCACGTACCCAGCCAAGACAGTCTGCCACAAGCCCCAGAATCAAATCAGCTTTTGAAGGAAGCTACTGTGGAAAAGATCGGTTTTGGCCAAGGGAAGTGCTGTTGTCGGTGAGAATATTGAGAACATTCCCCTACCAACGACTTGCAACCTGTATTTAAGAAGTGTGACGTGTGACATGGTCACTGGGGTTCGACTGTGTCAGTTTATGATCCTTACAGGAAACAACCACGGGCAAACCAGCAGAAGGTGCTGGGCTCTTTGCCCCGAGGATGGTCCTGGGGCCATCGGCATTATCCTCACACATGCCTGGGAGCACTGAGGGCATTCTTTGGTGAAGGTCTCCATCGCCCATCTGTAAGACTTCGCTCCCTTTTTCCTCCCTTCACAGATGAACATTTGAAGAGCGAGTCGGGGAGGGACTTACTTTCTGTGCGCACTTTCTTCTGCTGCATTATCGTGACCTGTTTCTTTAATAGATCCAAGGAGGCTACCTGCTCCTCCCGTTCCTGGGTTAACTTGACCAGCTCTTTCTGCTGATTGAGCCAGTATTTTTGTAGTGTCATCACCTCAGAATTACATTCTTCTATCTGCTGGGTCAGCCCGTTGATCTCAATTTCCAATGGTCCCAATTCTTGCCCCTGCACGAGAGCAAGGTTTGGAATAAATCAGGCAGAAGCTGCTGGAGGATTTGTTTATAGCTTCATCGCAGAAGGCTGGTCCAGCTGATGAGATGCCTACTAAATACTTCAGCTATCCTGTTATTTTGCCTGTTAGTTACTCTCTGCCTCTACTTCCCATCAGTTAGAGGGGACTAATCATTCCTGACCTCACAGAGTGTTGATGTCATTCAACATTTTCATTAAGCGCAGACAACTCCCTGCAGGAATCTGTGCCAGGCACACCCTCATTTCACAATTCCTGATGCCAGCCCCTCTTCACATGCATTAAGCACCGTCTGACAAGTGTAAACATTTACATTAACTAGTGCAGCTTTTAAATCACAACACTGAAGCCTGAAAATTTTAACTATCCAGCACTTACACAGTTACATTTATCAACAGCATCTGTGGTCACCGCAAGGAATACAATCAAGTTTGGGACTGAAACGTAAACGTACGTACCCCCTGCTGAGCAAGAATCATCTGCAACCTCTTGTTGTACTGGCCAATGACCACTTGCTTGCTCTCAATCAGGACACTGCACTTTGCAATCTTGCTTTCACTGTGGCTGATCAGATCATGGACGCTTTTTATTTCCTTGTCCAGCTCAGAAAGCGTTTTGTGGAGAATCGCCAGCCTGCAGTTGGTGTGACTTGCGTTCAGAACAACCTGGGCCGTATCATTCTCAACCTTGGAAAAATGCAGCTCCTAGGAATACCAGACAGACAACAAATTACTGTCACCACCAGCAGCTTACTGATTTGTGATGCTTTGACTTACCCAAGCAGAGGAATTGGGGGATTTAGATTTTACACCCAGGTCTGTACTACAAGCCTAAGCAAGCTACTTACCTTTGTTGCTCCATCTATTGACAGGAGACAGCACTATTTACCTCTGCCATAAAGCTGCTGGAAAGCATTAAGGAGCCTAAACATCCCCCAAACCTGTTAAGACTCCACACTCATCATCACTGCGATTATCTTCCCTGCCTGGATGCCTCTAGTTACCTGGCTACCAGTAGCAGGGTGTTACTGTGTTGTACCTTCTCCCCCATACCTGACACCCGCATCCCTCCCCTAACGGCAGCCAGACTGGCCAGAAAGCGCGGGTGTGCCCGTTTGAGCGCAGCATGAATGCAGCCAGGGGACTTTCAAGAGCCTGTCTGACACTTCTGCACCTCCTGGACCACACCAAGAGGTTTCCATTCGCTCTTTTCCGAGCCCAGAGTCTCTGCACTATCGGTGACTGTGCCGCTCAGATGTGAACAGGAGTCACGCGGAGTATCCGCTTGCTTGTGGATCTGTCAGAATGGGGTGGAGGGGCCTTTTCTCACAACGGAAGCCAACCGTGGAAGTCTTCCAGTTATCTAAGATATGCCCTTGATTTAAAAAAAACCTAGAGGCAGGCTGAAGTAACCCATGGAAATAGAGGTGTGAGCACATTGTGTTAGTGCCGGCCCACACAGCTCGATACGATAAATACTACACTGAAACTTCTAGTTTTTCTCTCCATACCAGTTACACACTCCCAAAGGGAGCAACTTATCATGCCATGAAGAACTGTGGGTCTGGTTCATCTGTTCCTTGGCCTGTAATCCTCGCTGAGAAGCTGAGAGCACATCTGTGCCACATTCTGTGATGCATTATAGAGATATACGCTAATGTGGAGAAGTGCCACATATCCAGTCCTCCTCTGATCCATAAGAACTGCTAAAACTTTATAGTAAATACTCCCAGGATTCATCACTGTGCCCTATTTTTCAAGTGAAGAACGAACAGCATGTTACGTGTCAGGCCTTTTTGGCCCAATTCTCTCTCGTAAACACCAGAATCCTGCCATCAGGTCACTGGAAGAACCAAATTGGAATCACAAAGTCAGCAGACCTTCAATTGCAGAACTGAAAACCAAACTGAAGACGCTGACAACGCACTTGAGAAGTGCTGCTTGAGGTGGTTTCCTCCCCCTGCCCTCCCAAACGGAGCGGGTTCCGTACCAGATCTGTTTTTCTCCTCTGAAGCTTTGCAGCCAGCTGTGAGAAGCGCTTTGTGGCTTTGCTGGACATCATCTGGTCCTGAAGCTTTGCCACAACTTCATTCTCCA
Source organism: Baryphthengus martii (assembly GCA_013396935.1). NCBI lineage: Eukaryota > Metazoa > Chordata > Aves > Coraciiformes > Momotidae > Baryphthengus > Baryphthengus martii. The sequence goes on along the minus strand of VWZK01020469.1, from coordinate 55,909 downwards.
TCTGCTCTTTGGCATCAGTCCCTTTCTCTATATCCTTGCTGATGGACAGCAGCTCGTTCAGGAGAGCAGCTTGATCCTAAAGGGTTGGGAAGCCAGAGATCACTACGACTGTTGGGGGAAGGGGATTAAATACCCACGTATGATTCAAAAAGGATTCTTCTTCCAAGTAACTCTCCCCACCATCTTGGTCCTGTGGAGGGCCTGCTCTGTCTCACGGAGAACACGATCATAGGTGCTGGATTCGATCTTCAGGGCCTCCTGCCTGGCAAGGCACTGGGCAATCAGTTTCTTTGTCGTGCTGGCGTCGTTCTGCGAGCGGCTCAGGATGGCGACGAGCGCCTCATTCTTCTCCTCCTCCTTCCTGATCGACTTTCTGCAGCCATGGATGTCGGCTTCGAGGGACTTCAGCTCGTGTCTGTACTTGCTGGAGAGGCAAAGAGGGTGGAAAATCACAGGGATTGATTGGTGCGCTGAACCGCCATCTACAAATTCCTCTTTTTCAACGAGGTATTGCAGCAACAGCTGAGCAAGAAGGAAGAGCTTTCTAAAGGCTAATCTGCTGTGACACTGCAGAGCCATCAGAAGATGGATGGAGACATTAAGATTTAAAAGGAAATGTATGTAGGAAAACTAATTCCTTCTTTCAGTCCTGTCTCCACCCCCCATATTTTTACCAGGATGCCACCACATAAAAGCACATTGTTTGTTCTCAGAGGATCAGGTAAGCTTCGAGACTCTAGACCAAACAAACTCTTCCTCTAGCAACAATAGGAAGGTTTTCCTGAAGTTTTCTAAAGGGATCATAAAGCCCTCACCAAAAGCAACAGATAAATCCTTCCTGATGTCTAGCTCTTTGGACTGGGAGATGTTGCAAAGGTGAAGGGACTCTTTTAAAGGATGAAGTATGAATAGAAAAACAGCTTTAAAAATCCCACATGTTTTGAGGGAGAGCGTTGTTTTGGATAAAAAAACCCAGTAGCAAAGAACTGTGCTTTTTATCCCTTAACCTTATTATGTGCTTTAGAGCACCAAACTTGTTCTGCCTGACACGTCCTGCACCGGCAGTCACAGACTCAACAGATACACTGCCCCATTCAGAATTCCTCCTCTCCAAATGGTTTGAGGTCTCTCCTGAAACTGTTTTCAGACACCAAACCTCAGCAACTCTTGTGCAGCATTATAGGCCTCATCTCGTTGCTTCATTCCAGCCAAGCTGCTGTTCCAGTAGCTCACCAGTCGTTTTTTCTCCATGTGAATAGCCTGCACCTCCATACAAGCCTGGGGAGGAGAGAAGTTATAGACAGGATGAATCTATACCAGGCTGAGAAACCAAATTCATGTTGCAAGGCGATATTTTTTTTCCGGTTCATAACACGCTGGGCAGAAACAGCTTCAGCTAACAAGTGTCTGGTTTATTGTCACACCAGACCACAGAGCATAGGTCTGCAAGAAAATAAAAAGTGCTGAGATGTGGGGGAGGAAGTGATTTAGAGGCAATTCTTACGGACAAAGGAAACAAAACAAAACAAAAGTCTTCACTCCTCCAAACAGGAACAAACGGTACAACTCTGGCCTACATTGTACACACCATGTGAACGTGAGGCAAAGGGGCCAGTCCTTCCAGAGGGAAATATCAACCAGGAGCAAAAAAAACCACACCCTCCTACCTCATTTACTGCTTGACGAGTCACTTTTGTGTCCTCTGCCTGGGCCACAAACTGAGCTTCAAGCAGAGCAATCTGCTCTTGTAGCTCGTAGGCTTTTCTCGTTAAGCGGTCCAGGAGAAGATCCTAAAGAGTCAGAGAAAAGCAGTTCAGGGTGAGCAACATCACCTCAGTCTTAACCAACTGTATCCTACAAGAATAACTTAGGCTACAAAAGGAAGTAAACTGGGTTAGAGTTGATTCCTACTGGAACCGTTCCATTCATATACAAACGACTCAAGAATGCAGCAGTGACAACTTCCAAAAGAAGGAAGCTTTCAGTTTTTATTATTCCATTTGCAGTAATAAATGGATACTTCAGATCTGGAGCAGCATCCATTCCTGTCAGCCTGGATTACATTGTACCACCTCTCTAGCAGCAGGGAATCTTCACAGCTTACGGGTTTTGATTTTTTTATTTTATTTTTTTTTTAAATCTAAGTCTAATTGTTTGCATGCAGTTCTGTATTAATAATAACCCTACTGATCAGGCTCTCCAGTCTGTCCCCTGCTGCAGGCAGAAGGCAGCAGAGGGAGCTCCTGCACACCAGCCAGCTCAGATAATTTTCAAAGTTCGCTTTTCATTGTGAAATGCGTTGTGACTCAGATTAATTCTCCAGATTTGAACAGAAAATAATTCTTCATTAAATATCTTTCTGCCCCTAGACCCTCTTTGCTTGAGTGAAGAGTGAGTTGCTACTATAAAGCTTATTAAAAACCTTTGGGCAGTACATGCCCCTGTCTTGGTGGAGGGGATTCTTCTCATTTTTAGAAAAAACTGTGGATTTTTATGTTTGTTTTTTTTCCATTGTTTTTTGGGAAAAATATCCCTACACATCTTCCATGATTTATGCACGACAGCCTTCCTTCTGACACAGCAGCAAGCCCTCTAAGACTCACCGCTGTCAGCCGTATTTATGCATTTTAAAGTAGTTTTGCTTGATACCTGTTTTTTCTTTTCCACCTCAGCCTGGATCTTCTCTGCCTGAGCCTTCTTGGTTGACTGTTTTGTTAGTAAAAGATTATGGTGCATATCCTCGTCCATACTCTGCACGTAGAAGAGATGCAAGGCCAGGTTTTCAACCTGGGTCTGCATTGCAGAAACTGAAGAGGCAGGAGGAAAAAGTATTTACAGAGAGGTATGTTTGTAGGACACACTTTAAACAGAGAAGAACCCAAAGCAAAACCTGCACACACACACACCAGCTAAATCAGCCCTCCCTGAAATGAGAATTTATATCAGCTCTGGAGCACAGCTCCATAAGCAAAGCTAAACATCTCAGTAAGCAACTCCTTGATTCCCAGCACCCAGAATCCCAGGAAATCAAAGAAGGGGCCTCAGGAAGCTATGAATCCACTCCCCTGCCTCAAAACAGAACAGCCTCGTCCTCAGTCTGTCAAACACTTCTCTAATTTTTTCAATAACCCGCAAAAACTTTCTAGGCAATTAATTCTTGCATTGGAATTGTTTTGCTGTTTCTGATCCAGACACCTGGGACACAGAAAGAAGGAGTCAAATCCACTTCTTTGGCTGGGATGGGCTCCCACATGGAAGGGCGCTCCCAGAGGGAAAGGTGCTCTCATACTCCCGGATGCTCCTAATAATGACTTATGACCTTTGCAATCTCACCCCACCCTTTCAGGGACACAGGCAAAGACAGCAGAGTGAGAGATGGGAATCTCCCTCCTGCTAAGTCACAGAACAGCCAACCTGCCAGGAACAGGCTTTCAGTTTAGTTCTAAAGACCTTCTTAGAAGCACAACCCAGCAACATGGTCTCTGAAACAACAGAAATCATGTGGCAGCCAGGAACAGCTGTGACGTTTCCCAATAAGTGCATTATTCCCAGTTGATTTTACTGTATTTTTCAACCCAATTCTTGAATTATATTCAAATGAATTCCCCCCCCTAGAACCAGGAAAGCCTGCAAGGACCGCCTCAGTCACCTCTCTCGCGTTCCTCAGCCGTGTGCTGACACATTTTCTTGTAAGCCAGCCTGAGGCTCTCCAGTTCCTCTTCCAGCTGCTGCCGCTCTGCGGCCGCCCGCGACCAGCGCCGACGGCTCCCCTCCAGCTCCGCCTGCAGATGTGCCAGCCGCTGCTGCGCGCCGTAAAGGATCACCCCGAGCTCTTCTCTCTCTGCTTTGCCCTTCTTCGTTGCCGTCCTCTGCAAACACAAGAGGAAATCAGCTCTCCTCCTTCAGCTTGGGCAGGGGTGGGCTGCTGTGGGAAGGCGAGGAATGAACGTCATACCAGCTCCTGAAGCTCCAGGTTCACTTTTTCCATCTGCTTTGTCAGGTAATTCTTCAGGGCAGCCTGGAATCTTTTCATCAGGGGCTGTAAAGAAGTACGATGTCGATAAAATTTAACATCCTTATGTAAATAAATGATGAAGAAACCTTACTGCTACTCCCGCTATTAAATCAAACATCACATTTTCTGCCACAGACACTTCCATTCTTATTTTACACTGACTGTAGCAGGTGAGAAGAGTTACCCAGTGAGTATTTGCTGACATCAGAAAGTGACTACTGAGAATATTTGAAAGTCAGAAACATATCGGAAGAGCTACATCTGAGAACCCGTCCCCTGCCTCGTGCTGCAAGGGCTTCTCCTTCAGCAGTGCTGCAGAGCACCAGGTTTACCCACGACACTACTCACTTCTAAACCTGCAACTTTGGGGTTAAAGCTGAGGGAATAGACACATCCAGGAGTTAGTACTTCAGCAAAAGCGATTTTAAACCACCTGGGTTTAGCACACAGCTAAGCCACGGCTTACAATTTACCTCACACGTTTTATAGAAATAAAAATATCAAGTCTGCAAAGAAGAATGACAAGATCTGAGGACTTCTCACATGTTCTGGATCCAAGACAATCAGTTCTCTTTCTTCTACGGTTTTCTCACGTTTTCCACTTATTCCATGTTCCTCAGCTCTGCGCTGCTGGTGTTCCCCTGCCCAGCTTTGTTCACCATGCTCACCAGTGAGCTGACTGAATTGCTCAAAGGCAGACTCTGAAAAGAGAGAAATGGGTTCTCCAGTATTACCTGGACCCCACACTCCACAAAAAGAGAACAAAAAAGGCTTAGAGTTCACAGTATTGGAGCTCCAGTTGGATCAAGAATGATCAGGAAGGGAGAAAACTGGAAACTGTGCTTGACAGATGGTATTGAGTATTGTGAAGTGAAGGAGCTGAAGGGTACCTGACTCTGGGCTGCCCTTTGGCTCCATGGATGGGGCAGATGCCTGCAGAGGAGCTCCTGAAGGGAGGGAAGTGCTTCCTCTGTCTGCTATTGGCTGCTCCACGTCACTCAGTTCTGGAGGACGACTGGCTAATTCCATGTGGTCCAAGGAAGTCTCAGGAGATTTTTCCTGAAGCACAAAATTCATCACCTGATACAGCTTTTCAATCTAACTCCATTTGCCCCAAAAAATCTGCATATTTTTGTCCTCAGGAGACATTAGCTTCTCTCTGTTCCAATTCTGACTGGTTTTGTGTTTGCAGCAGTAAAACTGCACCAGGGGAATTTGAAGTTACAAATACCAGTCATACACTCTGGGAATAAGGTTTTATATGTATTTATAGTGTACTTTATATATATTATTATAGTGTATTACAGTGTCTCACTTCTGCAGAACCAACCAACATCTCTGTAGCTCCACAGACCTTTCCTTCTGCTGTGGGAAATGCCTCTTCTTGGTCCTCCAGAGGAACAGACTCTTCCTCCTCACTGTGGTTCCCGTTCTCTGCCTCTCTTGCCTATCACACAACATGGGTGGAAAGCAGAACAGGGTCATGCCATTTGTTTAATGTCAATGCTACCACAGTGTAACAACTGCTCTTTCTCAAAGGGCACAGAATTTAATTGAGAAGTTTAATCTCACTTGCAGAAACAGCCACCAGCTAGCATCAAGTTAGTAAAGATCCTGACAAAAATACTATGCACCACTTTTAATTTCAGATGCGTTCCTAGCTCACACCCATTAAAAAAATAAAACCCGTTAGGTCTTTATGAAAGAAAAGTCTTCCAGCTTGCGTTACACGTAGCCAAATTATTCTCATCTTTCTTTTTAAAGAGACACCGTTTTATCCTATATCATCATTTGCCAAATTCAAATACGGTGTAGTACCAGTAGAAGAAAAGAAGCTTTATCACCAACAAACCTCCAAATAAAAAAAAAAAAGCCCATGTGGGTGCATCTGGGTAAACATGGGTAACTTCCTTTTCAAAGTGTTTACAACAGAACTGAGTGAGAAACACATTTCAAGCTGCTGCTGACACACAGGGCTATGACTAAATTTACTTTCTATTGACTTATTTTTTAAGCACTCGGAGCAGGACTGCAATAATTGCTCACTCGTTTTACTTCTTCCTATTGAACCTGCTTCCATCACTCTGTCAGGAACAGGTGGGAACACATTGTTCCAGGAACTTTCCAAAGGAAATCACCTCCATAGTGAGATGTGATGGAATTCTGACTGCACCCCACTCAGCAGAACCCATTTCCCCTCCAGGTCCCTCTTCTGCGGCACCGGGGGCCTCCTCCATGGTGCTGAGGCTGGACTGTGCCTGCAACCAGAGCAGGAGAGACGGAGACGGAGAGAGTGAGTGAGCAGCGGCCCAGCGCCCGGCTCCCCGGGGCCCGCCGGCTGCAGGCCGCTCCTCCCCCG
>VWZK01020469.1:0-49018 GCA_013396935.1 Baryphthengus martii | reverse complement strand
CCAGCGCACCCGCGGCCCGGACCCCACGGGGCAGCTGCTCGTCACGCGTGTCACTGTCACACGGGTTCGTGCCCGGGGACGGGGCACCCGCTGTCCCGCCCGGCGCCCCGGGCGGGGCAACATCCATTTTTTAATCCCGTTCTTTGTCTTTCCTTCCTCCGCTCCCCCGCCGCTGCCTTTGGTCGCTGCGTTCGGGGCTGTCAGAAAGCGGGATACGAAATAGTTCTTAAACTTTATCTCCTGTTATTTTTGCAGTCACTCCGTGCAGCTCTCGAGGGGTGTTGTGGTTTCCTTGCTATGGGGGAGGCGGTTTGCGCCCAAATTGCCCCAGTATCAACCTCCTCCCTCGCTTAGTTCGGTTGTCAGCGGAGACATGAAGATGGATGGTCGGGGTCCTTGGCAGTTATTTGATGGGTGGCCTTCAGGGGCTGCGGGGCAGGGGTTACGTGTTGATATATTTGATGCTCTGTAAAATAACCCCGTTTCTTCCTCTCTGGGGTCTGCTCATCTTTCCTGCTCTTGGACTGGTAGCTGGTCTTCCAAAGGTAGTATGTTCTTTGCTGCCGCTCTGTATAGGAAGTAATAAAAATGAAAGATCTTTTCAGAGAAAATAGTAGGAGTGTTAAGACCAGGACTGCTCAGGGTAAAGATCTCAGGCTCGCTGCTGCTTTGGTAGAAGGCTCCTTTAAGTTTGTAGTCTCAGAGGAGCTCGTTCTCATTCTGGTGATCACTCGGCTAAAAGCAGAGAAGTCTCTGAAAGCTGCTTCTCTGACCCTGCGCTGGATTTGCTGAGTGTCTGGGTTTATTCTGTGTGTCTCGCTGTGGGGTTGGTGTAAAGCTGGAGAGTCGGGATGGGCCGGAGCATTGCAGTCTCTGTCCTGCTGGCAAGAAGGGAGGAGGGCACGGTCCTGCGAAAAGGAGACTATTTCAAAGCGTCAGAGTAGCTGAGACGCGTGGTCCAATGTCTGTCGTGTTAAGAAGAGACTTGGCAATTAGTTCATCAATTCATCTGCGAAACTAGATCCCTGGGGATTTTGTCCATTGCTGCTATTTCGGGGTCTCGTGCCGGGAGCATTGTCAGACCGCAGCAACGGGACGTTGGCAATAAAAAGCCGTTGAAGCGTTCCTGCCGTGCTCGTGCGGCCGGTTAAGTCGTATGAAAATCTCTTTAATCTTGGGTGGAGGGACGTGGGGCACAAGTCATTTCTCAGCCCCGAAGCGCGTGTGGTGGTTTTGGTGCTGGAGGGGTGGTTTGTTTCTGGTTTGCTTCTGGTTTGCGTTTTGATGCCTCAGCAGGTGTGGTGAGCAGCAGGCAGGCTCCCATGATACCGTTTCCTTTCCTTTTTTATCTCTTGAGTCACAAACTTGCAGTATTTAGTCTGCTGTCCCTTTTTTACCTTCTCAGCTGAGATGCGTCTGAGCGAAATCTGTTCCCCTGAAGTGACTGGGATTGGAGTTGGGGAGTGGGGGGGTTTCAGCCGGCACCGGTGGCTGCTCTTCCTTTCCTTTGCTCTGTGCTCTGCCAGCCGCCGCTGCACCTGCAGGTCAGGAATGAAAGACTTTTTGGTGACCTACATAATACTCCCCGTGAAATGGGATGACTTCAGAAGGGCTCCCCATGGTAAACTTTTTTTCCTTGATTTGGCTCGGTCATCTTGAATAACTCCAGTTAATAGCTAGGAGTTGTGAAAGCTTTTTTTTTTTTTGCCTTTTTTTGCCCTAATGTAGAGGTGCTGTGATACAAAGAGAAGGTCGTTCCAAGGGCTTTCATGTATGTACAGAGCAGTATAGAACAAGTGAGTGACTTGCTGAGAGTTGCACAGAAAATCCACTCAGAGGACTGGAGAGAAGCTGCGAGTCCTGACTCCCGTGCTTCTGTACTCCGTCTCCGGTCGCTCTGCCTTCACTGTGTTCTAACCTGGGACGGAGCTACTGGAGATGCAAACCCAGCACTTACTCTTCCCAAGGGGAGGAGGAGGAGGAGGCAGGAACTTCTGTGGAGTTTGAGACATCTGCAGTGCGGTGACTCTCTACTCTTTAAATACATAAAATCAAATTTAAGTTATTCAGGGGAAAAAAGGGGGAAAAGCCTGTTGCGTTGTTCTTACTTAAGGCATTCCGTGCTTAAAATGTGGTCATGATAATTTTAGGTAGACAGTTGGACTTGATGATCTTGGATATCTTTTCCAACCTTAACGATTCTGTGATTCCATAGATTTGATGCCGCTGTTTGGCAGCTCGTGCCTCTCCTCTCCGTCCCGACACACCGTAGCTCTCACATTCGGCTTCCAGATCCCCATGTCTCGGCTGGTTTTTCTTGCGAAGCTGCTAAACTCTCACATGGCAAATTCACCGGCGGAGCCGCGGGACCCTCTGCCAGGCCCAGAGTGCTCAGAGCAGTCACTTCCCCGAGCCCAAGCGCCGGCCGAGATCACCCTCTCCAGGCTGAACTTCACTGTGGGGGACGCTTCAGTGCCTCACGTGCTCATCGCCCCGACATCGGCCTGTGCCGCTTCGAGCGGGAGCCGTGGGTGGAATGGAACCGGTGGCGAGCGGTGCAGGAGCCCCGTGGGGCCCTCCCGCGCCGGGATCCAGGAATCTTCCGCCACCGGAGGCGTCACCGTTTGGCACAGACAAGGTGCGGGCGCGACCTGCCAAGCCAAACCGGATCTTGAGGTCGATGGGTTTGTGAGAAGGGGAAGGGCGCTTCCCGGGGAGGCCGGCAGCCACCGGTGTTTGAGATGCTGCTGCTGGAACTGGTCAGGCTTCTGGGAAGAGGCTCCCGGGGTGATTTCGGGAGTTGGCTCCCCGGCACATTTTGGAGAGCTGGCGTAGCTGAGAAGTGCTGGCATTGACCGGGAGAGCGGCCAGGGGCTGCGCCAGCGGCCTCAGGAGCGGCAGTGAAGGTTTTTAGTGGTGACAGTTTATGTGTGGGAGAAGAAAATGTGCGTGCGCTTCGTAAATATTGGCACTTGGCAAGAGCTTATCAGCTCCTTTGGTGCTTTGGCTTCTGGGGAGCTGGGTTTTCTCTGACACGCTGAAAAGAATCCCTTCAGATCCAGGGGATAAACAGAAAATTAATATGAAAAATACGTTTCGTTTTTTTCTAACGGTGCTAATTTCCCGCTGACTTAGCTGTGGGAGGGTTCCCACCTGCCCTCCCAAGCCCACACAAGAGGCAGCAGCAATACCTGCTGCTCCTCCGGCCCCAGGCCCCAGGGACGGTGCGGGCGGATGCTGCCCCGCGCAGAGCAGAGCTCAGAACGGAGCAAACCCGGCAGGTTTGGGCCTTTTCTTACTTGCTGGTTTATGTTGTACCAGTTCCTGTCTTTTAGGAGGGAGAGGCACATTCACAAGCTGTATTTTGGGGGCTTTTGGGGTTGTCTGAGTAGAGTAGATGACCTTCAGAGGCCCTCACCTGGCCCTAGCTGGGACCGACTGCCTACCTATTTGTGCACCCATCTTTGTTGGAACTGCCCTCTTCTGGTTGCCCTGTCCTGGTGCACCATTATCCCTGCTGTTAGGATGACTAAACTCAAGATTCCTTGCCACAGCTGAACTGCTTTCCTACTTCTCCTGTCCTCCACAGACAGCTCTTCCTTGGGCGAGGACAGTTGCTGTATATGAAGACTTTAATATGCTTCCCTTTCTTTAATCTCCCCTTGAGGATCTCCCTCCACGCCCCATGTCACTCTTGTCACGCTCCCTAAGACTGTCCAATGACTTGCATCTGTTTTCCTTTAATGCTGTGACCAAAGCCACTCGGAATTCCCTACCCTGTGGCAACGGCGAAAGGATTAATTTGAGTCTTGCCAGTGACATTAATTTACCCCAGTATATCTGGCTGCTTCTTCAGAGCGCTGTGGTGGACTCTCTTTGATTTCTGACACGTAGCTCTTCTGCAAGACAAACGCAACAGGCGCTGTTTCCGTGCTGGCAGGACTCTGTGTTCCTCACCTCCTGTCTTGTTTGTGTCTCCCCTTCCCAGCCTGTGTGTGCGGACCCGCAGCGTCGTCCACCCGCACCCCTCGGCGGTGCTGAAGTGACGGATGTCCCGTGGGATCAAAGCGAAATCGCTCTTCAAACCCCTCCTCCTTCCCAGGGAGCAGCTTTTGATCTTTCACCTGTTGCTTTGTTCTTTCTCAGCTGGGTAAAAGCTAATTAAACGTTGCCTCTGTTGGCAGCAAAGTCCTGCACCTCCGCCTGCCTTCCCGAGAGCCCCTGGAGAGCTGCAGCAGCAGGACCGTCGCACCAGCCCTTGTTGCCTGGGTGCATCTCCATCTGCTGTCCGTAGTGGGAAAAGCTCACTGGTTTCTGAGGAAGCATTCCCCGGCCAACAGCCGCAGCCTCCTGGTGCCACCTTCCTGCTTTGCGTAGGCGAGTTTAGCGCTTTTAGAGTTCTGCTGAAATGGCTGCCGAGGTAAAGCTCTGGACATCAGGTGTAAACTGGACAGGGCCTTTTTCTAAGGGCCTGTGGTGGTAGGACAAGGGGCAATGGTTTGAAACTAGAGCAGGGGAGATTTAGATTGGACATCAGGAAGAAGTTCTTTATCCTGAGGATGGTGAGATGCTGGAAGGGGTTGCCCAGAGAAGCTGTGGACCCTCATCCCTGGAAGTGTTGAAGCCCAGGCTGGATGGGGCTCTGAGCAACCTGCTCTAGTGGGAGGTGTCCCTGCCCGTGGCAGGGGGTTGGAATGAGATGATCTCGAAGGTCCCTTCCAACTCCAGCCATTCTGGAATTCTATAATTCTATGACCCTCTTCCAATGTGCTGGAAGCTGAAGGGCCTCTGATGCCATCCAGGTTGCTCCACATCACAGCTTCGGACGCCCTCAACACTGTGTTGAAATGTTGTGTTGTAACTTGGTGGTGGGAAGGAGGAGTTGCAACCGTTTACTGTCTGTGTTGTCACAGGGCGCAGTGAGAGGAAAGGTGACTTGCTCTTTAAATGTGATTGCAAGAAATGACCTTCTCCAAAATGTAACCCAGAGCCTGAAACAGTGCTGTGGGTTTGACAGTCTGGACAAGAACGAGGAGATGTCTCCATGGGCGTTTGGATTTTGGGGCTGAGACACAAAGATACGCGTTGTGTTTGGTGCCGGAAGGAGACCTGGGTGTGAAGGACCTGCAGAGTCGTTCTCTTTCCCTAAACACTTGCTGGGCACAATACACAGAGCAGGGTTGAGGCCTCTCTGTCCAGTTCCAGCAAAGACTGAAATGCAGAAGCTCCTTACGCTGTGATTCAAGCTGCCAAAGCTCATGACTGGCAGTTAAACCGATGGCTCGTCCTTTAGCGAAGGCTCTCTGGGCTGCTTGGCAGTCTCATTTGTAATCTCCTCTGTGTACAAATCTGCTGGAATCGGGACAGCTATTTCCCTTCCCTGCAGGTTTCACTCTGCAGTTTGAAAAACGCTGGTTTCTCTTCACCCTCCCTGCCTTTCTCGCTCCCTCCTTTGTCTGCACAGACCATTAAACCGGGTTTAAAGGGCTTGGAGCTGCTCCGTGTTTGACGATGCTGCTTTAGGCCCCCCAAGGTTTCCTGCAGACAGTGCCCCTGGTAGGACAAGTCAGGACCTTCCTGCTTTTCCTTTTTATTTCTGGCTCCCCCGTGCCTGCAGACCGCGGGGTGGAACCCGTCACGAGGAACACGCTGAGCTGATCTCTCTGCGCGCTGCCCCTGGAGCTGGCGCCATGGTGATGTGTGCTGCGTGCTGGGTCGGACTGGCCCGATCACGAGCCAGCGAGGCCACCTAAACACAAAGGAACAAAAGTAGATGTTTCCTCTCCTCACGTACTTTTGGCAGAACAGAAACTGCTGGGTCTGCTCCCCAGCTCAGGACAGGAGCAGCAGGTCGAGCACGCTCTGCGCCGAGTTGCATTGGGCAGCTGTGGGGTTGCTTTGTGCCAGACCCACCTGCTGCTTCAACACCTCAAGTTTTCCTCATCTGTCTGCTCAATAGTTTAGAGCTTGGGTGACCCTCCAGGATTCACTGTGGAGCTGCTCAGCGGCAGCCTCCATGAGGAGCAGGCCTCATTTGACTACCGGCCTTATCTGGTGATGAGGATCCTATTCCCCAGTTGCTGGAGTTATGGATGGCCAGGTGGGATGTTTGCCTCCAGCTGGCCTGTGTGCTCTGCGCTGGGAGCCTGCCTGCTCTCGGGAATGCAGGGCTCTTGCCACTCATCTCTGAAAAGCCTCTGTTTAACCATCACTGCTCAAAAACCAAAACAAACCCCCAACCCCAAAACCTCAAATGCACCACGGGATTATGCCAAAAATTGGTCAGCGCAAGATGAACTTGTTTTGATTAATGGTTTTTTTTGGAGAGCGGTGGTTACTGTGGATGAAGCAGCAGCCCCTGGTTTAATGTTATGGTCTCAGCAGTTTTTCTGCACTGGAGGAATCCTCCAGGGCCTGCTCTGACTCTTTGACGTCCCCAGGACAGTGATAGATCGGGCAGCTCTGCGTCGCCGAGCTATTCCCTTAATGGGCAATTTTCAGTGACAAGCATTATTTTGTTTCCTCCTCACAGTAGCTGTTAAAATGTGGGGGTTTTACTGCCTTCATATTTCTTCATTGCAGAGAAAAAGATCCCAGGATTCTGTACTTTGGCATCGCTAAACCGCAGAGGTGATGTCACGGACCCAGAGCGTTGGGAGGCTCTTGCTTGAGTTGTAGTAGATGCAGCAGTTGGTGGGGGGGCTCTTCCTCCTCAGACAGGGGCAGACACGTGCTGTGTTGTTCTAACACTGTTCTTTCCACCTTCTTGGCAGATCTTCTGACTTTGGCTCCTGACTAAAGCTGACAGATAATGGAAACATTTCCTTGGCGATGTCTCTGGGGCGACTCCTCCGACGTGCCTCTTCAAAAGCTTCCGACCTCCTGACCTTGAATTCTGGTGGTGGCAGCAGTTCCTCTTCCGTGCTCGATGGGGAGATTATCTACTCTAAGAACAATGTCTGTGTCCACCCCCCTGAGCTGCTGCAAGGCATTGGGGAGCACCATCCAGGTGATAGGGGGTTGCAGACACGCTCGCTCACTCGGTTTCTCTCTCCTGGGGTTTGTGTTTGTATCAAATTGTACATTTGGGGCTCTAAAAAATTAAGAGGTGCTTGTGGGGAACAGGGCAAGGCAGTCTTCCGGAAGACTAAGGAAAGCTGTCCACAAGCTGATCTATCAGCTTTTTGTTTAGTAGGAAAACGGACGATATTTCTCCTTTCTCTTCTGGCTTAGGGTGGATTTACCTGGTTGAGTAAGTCCTTTTGTATTGCCAGAAGATGGACAGTTGTCATTTGAGGACAGGAACTTCTGTTGCTCTTTCAAATACGTGTGTTGTTCAGGGAAGCCCGGTCATCATCTTGTGACTGTCCTGGCTGGAGCAGCCTCAACAGCCACCAGTAAAGTGAAAAGAAAGAGGACGTGGTTGTGGCTGCGTGCACTGGAGTCACTGAAGATAAATCCTGCTCGGTGCCTCTATTCTCACCTGTGACCTCCCTCTTTCATGTTCTCATCAAAGGGAGCCGCGGCTACGGGCTTAGCTTCACAGAGCTAATTATTCTGTGAACGCTGACCCACGCTCCCCTTTTCTTGTGTGTGACTTTTTTTTTTTTCACTGTTGGCTTTCCCTGAAAATTGTAGCCCTTTAGCTACACCAAGGTAAATATTCTTGAGAAAGAAATGTTTGGCTGGCACTTGAAGCTGTTTAACTAACAAACAGCAGAAGTTCTTCATGTGGCGACATTTCAGAATTTGCTCTTGGTTAAATAACCCACCCAGGAAGGTGAAGTATTTGCATGTCGTTTCTATGTCCGCTTAGGCCAGAGGGAATTTAGACTATTCAAAAGCCATGTGGAGACTGAAAATTATTTGTTAATACTGAATAATGCTGAGCATTCCACGATTCGTTTGGCAGAATTATATCTTGGTAAATAAAAGGGTTGGCTTTGCCTGTGTGTGGTGGTGGTGAAGTTGGGGGAGATGGGGAAGGGCAAATTTCAGGCTTGTGCGGTTTCCTAAGAATAAAGCCGTGTCGTCACCGGTTGCTCCTTTGCTCTCTCGAAGGCTATTTGTGCTTGTACATGGAGAAGGATGAGCTGCTGGGAACCACGCTGATCCTCGCCTGGGTGCCAAACTCCCGCATTCAGAGGCAGGATGAGGAAGCCCTGCGCTACATCACCCCTGAGAGCTCCCCTGTCCGGAAAGCTCCCCGCAAACGCGGCCGCCACACTCAGGGTTTCGGCGTTGGCCGGCCGGCCTCCCCCACCGAGCAGCCAGGGGCAGCGCTCCTGAAGGGAGAAGACATCTTGACCGTGTCGCAGCTCATGAAAGATGGAGCTTCCGTCAGCTCCCCCTCCTCGGAAGGGGAGAAGCTCCCCCAGTGCTGCCCCGCGGCCGAGGGCACCCACCGGTCCCCCCAGCCCGCCTGCAGCGACTCAGGAATTCTATCGACAATCAGCTCTCAGGAGGAGCAGAACAGGTCGGATCTGTCGGCGGAGGGGATGGAGGAAGGTCCGGACTGCCGGCCGGAGCCGGGGGAGGACGAGGGCTCCCTGGAGCTGTCTGCTGACGACGTGAGCAGGGACAGTACCTTTGACTCTGATTCTGATGCCTTTTCATCCCCCTTCTGCCTCTCTCCCATTAGCGAAGCCCTCGGGAAAAGCAGCGGTTCGGTGTTTCTGGACACCGACAGCAGGTGGGTGCAGCCTTTTCTCCGCTCTCTGGGTGAATAGCTGGGGTGCTGGTCGCTGAGCTCGGAGATGCTGAAAGGAACTGAGAAGCATCACTGTGGCATTGAGCTAAATATCCTGTCTGGCTTCAGACACCCGTAGAATTTACAGGAAACTGTTTGCCAGCCAGTCCTGCTTCTGCTCGGTGAACCCTGGCCCCGAACAGTCTCACAGCTGAACAATGCTGAGCGCTGGAAGCAGCATTGCTAAGCTAAAGAGGTCCTTTGTGGGTCTGCCTGGCTCTGCTGAGGCGATGTGCTAGTTCCTTCTCGTGGAGAAGCCACATCAAAGGGGCCGCGAGGCTTCCGCCGAGCTCTGGGTGCCTCCCTGCAGCGCACCGCCTCGACACGAAGGCTGCGCGTACGAGCTTGTCCTGCTGGTCAGAGCGTGGTCCCTCTTGAGGTGTATAAATATTAATTCTCGTCTGTCTCACCCGGGTGTTTTAGTCAGCAGCGGTGGATCTGAGTGTCAGCACTTCTCGGGTCGTGAGCTCTGCACAGGGGACAGGGGGCACCTCGGCCAGGGGACGGCGAGCCGTAGGTCCCTGCGTCACTGGGTGTTTCTATATGCGACGTTTCTGCCTTCCCGCTGCGTGTCTGTGAGGGCATCGCCCACCCCCAGCTCGCTGCGCTCGCGGAGCACCCTGGGGCTGGCTGGGAGGATATCGCTCAGCTTTGAAATTAGGAAAAGCGAGTTCCCTTCCGTGCCTGTCAGCAGTGTACAGAAGACGTGAAGATTTGACATTTGAAGAGATTTTGCCTCTTTATTTTATGGGCTGATCTCGAGCCCAGAGAATGCCAGGAAGGACGAGGCATGTGAGGGAAGTGTTCTAATTGATTCAGCTCTCTGGATATTTCAAAACACTTCAGTGTGGTGAGCTCAGCCTGTGTCCAGCTTTGCGTTCGATAGTATCCCAGCAGTAGGCTTCTAATTCATGTTGAGCCCACGGCAGTGTCTGGGCTTGAGCACCTCAGCATGGCCCTCCCATCCCATCCCATCCCATCCCATCCCATCCCGCTCCATCCCACCCCACCCTGTCCCATCCCATCCCACCACAGCAATCCTCTGGCTGCAGAGGGACCTGGCAGAGCAGCTGCTGGTGCCCAGGGTGGGCCTCGGGTTCCCAAACTGTTTCGGACACGGTCAGTCTGACAGTGACCCTGTAGCTCCCTAAATATGATGCTTGATGGTATTTTTCTTTTGACAAGTATTCCTAGGAATGTGGAAGATTGGAAACTACCTAAATACTTGTCACAAAACACACCCTGAAAAAAGTGTACAGAGAGGCCTTTGAATGATTCAATATCCTTCCTAATAACTGATTGTATTTGGTTGGTTCTGGGCTTCTTGTCCCATTCAGACTGTGATTCCAGCACCAGGGGTTGAGACTTCTGTTGCAGAACCTCCTGAGATGTGTTGGCTTAGACTTAACTTGGTCTCAACTTAAAAAAACAGAAATCTCCCAAATCCACTGCCACCAGAAGCTCTGTTGGTTTAAGATGTGTGATTTGAATTTTTTTTTGCCCTTAAAGCAGCACATTCTGTTGTTTGACCCGTCTCTGTTATTTGGAAAAAAATCAGTGAAGTTTTGGAGGTTTGGAGGGTTTTTTAAAGCATTTTAATGTGAGTAAAGTGTAATTAAAATGCTTCTGCGAACATTGCTGAGTTCCAACAATAAGATTCTTCAAGGACAGGCATTGCTGGTTGTTGGGATGTGTGTGTGGGAAGCTGTGGCCTGGGCTGTGGCCCAAGTCACCCGCACACCCCGAACCAGGGCTTGTTATCCCATTTTTTGTGGTTACAAGTGGAGGTAGTGAGGGGCACTTGCAGAATAACGTCCTAGATGCTGAAAACCGGGAGACCAAACTCCTTTTGGGGCCGAGATAAAACACACCCTGCCACGGGCTGTCCCAGGGGTGCCGGCAGCAGCGGGAGAGGAGCAGAGGGTGCCGGCGGGCGCCGAGCTCGGGGCCCAGCAGCATTGCGGTTTAACTGTTTTGCAACGCTCTGAGCCGCTTCGTGAGCACCGGGGAAGGAAGGAAATAGAGTTTATTGCGTCTTCGCCGCCTCGCCTGGGCATTCCTGCAGCGCTTCCCTCGCAGCCCAGCTCGGGCGAGCCCTCTGCCGGCTTCTCCTCCCTGCCGCCCAGCCCCGACAGTCCCAGCGATGCCGGGACATGCTTCTCCTGGGCCTGCTAGATTTTTCTTTCACTTTTGTGGGGTTTTTTTGTAATTTTAACTCCTCTGGCACCAGTCTGGAGGCCTCGTACAGTGTACGTGGCACTTGTAATTTGCAGCAGATTAATAAAACAGACCTTTCATTGTTTGGGGCTTCAGACTTGAAAGGCTTTTGTCCAGCGTGTCCATTTTTTAAATTTTTTTATGCCAATTTGTTCTTCCCCATAGAGCCCCCTTGCGTGGTATCCGCAGGATCTTACGGGCTGTTTGAGTCGGAGATTTTGCACAGAATCCTTTGCAGAGGTCTCATCCAAAAGCTTTCTCTCATTCCCTGCCTTCATCCCAGCCTCTCAGGGGGCGGGGGACGCTGTTTCAGAAGTCACTACAAGCCTGAGAACAGCTTCCTTGTTTTTTAAGTTTCCTTTTTTTTTTTTTTTTTTTTCTGCTGGCTGCTTCCCATCTGAGCTAGAATTGGAGTGCGAACAAAGTTTGTGTTGCTGGCAGATTGTTTCAACTCTTCTCCCTCCCTACCCCCCGGTCACCACCTCTTCCCAGCACAGAGGAGCGAATGGTTCTGGTTATTTCCCTCTGCACTGGGGAGTTGTACCGAGAGCTCCGCTCTTCCCCGTGGTTGTTTCCGAAGCCGGAGCAATGCATCTCATGGGTGTCTCAGTCCAGCCATCTTTCTTTCCGTGCGATGAGGTATCGTCAGAAATGGAAAAATGCGACGCTGTGCGAGGGTTAGGAGCTGCGTGTGGATCAGATGAGCTGAGGGGCTCAAGCTGCCTGCCAAATTATCCGTATGACCGGAGTCACAAGTCCCGTGCGCCTCTCGGAGCATCCTCTGAGAAGGTGGTTGGTGGGAGCCAAGACGCACAAACCGGTGTGCGCAGAGCAGAGACCGGGAGGAGAAGGGAGGTGGGCTTGGAAGTGTTGGGAGTTGCACAAGAGCCAGGCATTTTAAGTCAACAACTCTCTTGTAGGACATAAGGAAATAAAAATGTATCCATTGGTTTTTGGTTTTTTGGTTGGTTTTTTTGGTTGGGTTTTTTTTTCTCTTTGCTTCTCCGTTTGACCGGCTGCTGGGGCTCCCCTGCAGCGATCGACGCTTCCCTCCCTCCCGCTGACACAGCTCCTCAGGCTGGGAGCGATGGGAGCGCCCCAGCACCAGTGCACACGTTCTTCCTTCTCTCCCTCGAGCAGCCTGGCACGTGGTCTGCGTCGGCCACTCGCGTCCTGGAGAAAGGTGGCTTTGCCCTCTTGGGCCCGGTGTCCTTTTTAACTTGGGGGGGGCTCTTTCTGCTCATGGCCCGTGGTTCCTGCAGGGAGGGAGCTCATGTGGGAAACGCCTCCGTTGACGGTGGCTTTGTCGTTGGTTGTGTTTCTGTAGGAGAAGAGGGGTACTGGGAATCAAATCGTTAACGTTTCGTTCCTCTTCTCCCCTGTTGCCGCCGTCCGCTGCCAGGAAACGTTTGCCTTGTGGTCTGAAGGGCGCTACTTCAGGACAGGTGTGCTCCAGTCCCAGATTTGGTGTCTCGCCGCCCTGTTAAATTACTCAACTTCCATTTTCCCCGTCGGTAAAGTGAAGCTACAAACCTGTTGTTACCTCCTGGCCACCAAATAGCACCTGACACCTACAGAAAGTCTTTCTGAAGTTATTTTAATTGACCACGACATCAGATCTATACCCATCGGCTGCAGAAGCACGTAGTGCTCTGTAAGTGGGGTCTCTGGGTTTTTTTTTTTGTGCCGTGGCAGGGTGATCCCTGGGTGACAGGAGCTTTCCCTCACGGTGGGTGGTGGGGCTGCTGAAGGCTTTTCGCTTCGGTAACAAACTGCGGTTGCTGTTTCCTGACGAGATGAAAATGCTGAGGAGGACAAATCAACACTGGCATCGGTTCCTTTGCCAGCTTCAGGTTGGGATGTTGATCGGTATAGTCAGAATTTGGGCTGAGAAGCCTCAGTGGTGGAATTGTACCAGTGGAGCTTGGGGCAACGTCTGACCAGCGGCCAGAGCCCTGCAAAGGGTCCCACAGGTGATGGAACAGACGCTTGCGCGGCCCTTGCTTTAAAGGACGAGCAGAAGCAACGTGACCCATATCAGTGCAAGAAGGAAACACCTTCCGTAAGAAGATGATACTTTTAGCAACCAGTAATAAAAATAATGAGACGTTTTTGTAATGGAGCTGGACGATGGCCAGGTTCTCCTTCTTCAGCAGCCCTGGATTCGCCAAACTATTACGGGCGGCCGAGGCGAAGTACACGCCGCACGGAACAGCTCCTTCGGCGTCGCAGTTGATGCAATTTTTACAGATGTGTTGCACATCCTGTTGTTAAGCCTCTTCCCAGGGAGCTAATCAGTAAATGACGGTCTCACGAGGGAGCGGAGGCGCCGGGTTCGGAGGGTGGCCACAGCTGCAGGAGCGGGTGGTAACAGAGCGCACGGGGTTGCATCATGTTGTTTTGGCAGCTCACCTGAAAGGCTCGGTGCTGTTCAGGCCTCTGCAGAATAAACAGGAGGCAAAATTATAGGGGAAATGAGCTGAAATTAGCGCAAACTGGCAGGAGCTCTGGAGTCATCAAGAGGTTGGGAATTTGTGGCTGTTGTAAGAGGAGTGTTTATATCTAAGAACCAGGGGAATTGGTCACAGACTTCCAAATCTCCTGTAACTTTTTTGCAGCATCTTGTGTCGTGGTCTCATGTTTGATGATGTCAGCTGTGGGGATGAGCGCTCTGGGTGCCGCGCTGCTTCTGAGGCAGGCTCTGCCTTCCCTGGGACCTTCAACAAGGGGCCATTCATGGTGTAAAACACCAAAGTACCTCATGCCATTTGTACCCAAACCCATGCCCAAGAACAAAATAGCCCCAAATCCTCCTGCCTTCAGAAAGACTGTCCTTTTTTCCTTCTCCTTGAGTCGCAGGGTGGGTGACCTCATCTAAGGGAGGACTTTGAGGTGGTCTGCGCCGAGCTGGGCGCTGGGGACAGGAGCTTTAGCCGTTCGCCGTTGGCAACGCTGTGGAATCGGTAAAAGTTGTTACCGGCTGCAAAGCTGAGCAGGTTGGACAGATCCAAGAGATTGTGGAGGCATACGGCTCGATCTTGCTTTATATAAATATTTGAACAGCAAGAACATTAATTATAGCAGGTTTGTTTTTTCCCTCCGTTGGTTCGTTGCCAGGTTTCTGCGGAAGAAAATAGTGACAGCTAACTCACGATCAAGGATTCCAGCTAGCGGGGCTGAGAAGCTCTTGATTTGGGATTTCAGAGAATTGGATGGGGGATTTTTGGGAGCTGGGGTTGCCCTGGACAGAGACCCCGTGGCCACGCCAGCGATGGGGGAACGCAGCAGAACCGCTTCGGCCACCGGGTTTTGGGCCTTGCTCGGATTTGCTTATGAGGTCGGGGAAGCTCTGAGCTCCNGGCCCCGCCAGGTAGAAGCCTCGGGTTTCGAGGCTCGTCAGCTTCTCGTTCCAACAGAAAACCCCTCACACACGCCCCACGCTGTGCACCCGGCCTTGGGGGCGGCGGCTCCTGATGTGCTTCTCTCGTAGAATTGCGGTGAAACGGAATTATCGGCAGAGAAACGTCAGCGTGGGCGTCGTGGGGGCGCGGGGCTCCCTTCGCGGGTGGGCAGTGGGTCTAGAAGCAGGGGGTTCCTGGCGTTCCCGCCCAGGCAGGAGCAGAGTCAGCCGCAGCAGCGGGTGTCTTCTCCGGGGGACATGGCAAGAAAGCGGCCGTTCCCAGGATCGTCTCGCGTTTCTTCTGGTCCTTATTTATCTGATCGTAACGCCCAGAAATGCGGGTTGAGAGTGGAGATAAATGGTGCTGGCAGGTGTCCACAGCTTTGTGAGGGAAGAATTGCCTTAACCGGATCAAAATAAAGAGCATGGCCCTTACGACAGTATATGGAAATAAATCTGCATCGCCTCTGTCCTCTTGGCTTGGTCCTGGCAATTATAACAGCATTAAGCATTTACAACAACTGAAACATGCTTTTAGGCAGCTCTCCTTTTTCCTCTCCCTTTTCTGCTACTTGAGGCAAGCTCCCCCCTTGGGAAATCCACATTGTATTGTGGAAACGGGGAAATTCTCTCTGGGTGGTGTTGGCTCTGCTCGTACTGGGTCAGCAGCCGTGCAGAGCCCGGGGACTTGGTTAACTTTGTCTGTCAGTAAAAAGTCCCCCAGAAATTCCCAGTTCGTTGCTTAGAGCCAAGAATATAAGAACAAAGGTAATCTTCAGGGCTTTCAAGGGACCGGGGTTTTGAAGGCTTGATTGTAATTAGCATAATTAGTGTAGAATTTTATTTTTGCGTGGATAGAACTGAAAGGAAAAAAAAAAAAAAAAAGGGGCAAAATAATCCATTGATTTTAAATATAAAATAAACACTGTTAAGAAAGGTCCCCTTTTCCAGTCTGGAATAGACTGAAAAGCAAACATTATTTTTTCGGGCTTTGCTGAGAAATCACTTTTTCCATCTAAGGAGTTATTTTTTTTTTTAAGTGTTGCATTTCGATTGATTTATTAATGAGCTAATGCCGAGGCATGAGGTGCCCCTTCTCCGTACAGATTGTAAAAATCTGCCATTCAGCTTCTGGAATATTTTCCTTCCTTCAAACGAAGGTAACATTTGCATCATTGAGCAGCGTACGCTGGGCTCTAAATGATTTGTTGTGTTTGGCTTCTCGGGAGCCGTGTGTATTTTATTCATAAGCATCGAACTGCTCGTTCTGCCCCCGCTACCTCACTGCAACAAGAAGTCACAGAGAAAAACCTCGCCGGGGTTTTGCCGAAGGAGCCTACACCTGCCCGCGAGTCTCATCGGTGGAAAACAGCCTGCTTGTCTTCTGGCCGAAGGAATGTGCCTGTCACACCCCGCGCTTCGATGGGGTGAAAGAGATTAAAACGCACATTAGTTCACCACAAACTTCTCATTTATTTCTCCCTTCTCATTTACATTCAAAATAATTAACTCCAGAATTCTGGGCTTATTTTGTTTTCCTTTTGATTTGATTCACAGCGGTTGAGGGGAACCCTCTGGAGGTGAGCGGGGCTGATTTTCCAATGCCCCCTCTCGCTGGCTAAAATCTCTCAGCTTCCCTTCAGCCCGTGAGGACTTGGAGGGACAACTGAGGAGCAGCAAAGCCCCCAGTGTACCCAGGGGTTTCTTGCTTAGCTGCCACCCCCCTCGGCAAGCGGGGCAGGCGGGCAGAGGCGGGTCGTCAAAGCAGGTTGGCTTTTGGCCACCAAGATTTGGGATGGTGAACCGATGGCAGAGAGGGATGAGCCGGCAGTGGAGATGGATGAACTGGTGGTGGGGATGGATGAACTGGCAGCAGAGGTGGGCAAACCAGCATCAGAGGTGGAGGAACCATGGGCAGAGGAGGATGAACCATCGGCAGAAGTGGCCGCCGCGTGTCCCACCTGCACCGGGTGGTGGCGTGTGCCCTGGGAGGGCAGGCAGGGTGCTGTGCGAGCTCGTTGCCATCGCCCCGTAAAGCACAACAAATTGTTTTGATCTCTGTTTCTCAAGGACAAACCAATTAACGCCCATCAGAAGGCAGAGCTGCATAATCGGGTTTCCTGGAGTCCCTCGTTCCGTCGCGTTAACATGTTTTATTTGTCAGGCTGGTGTTCGCAGAGCTGATGGTAATTCAGAGCCCGGTCCCTGATGGCGAACTTGCTGCTACAGCCCAAGGTCAGAGGGTGGGTGCTGGTGAGGTGCAGACGGCTGGTAACCACCAACCAACCACCTTCTGCTCCTCTCCTGTACGGGGAGAGGGAGGGACTGGAGCACTTTTAAGATGTAAGCAGCTTGTTCTCTGCGTATCGTTAATGGCATTAATAATACGAAGAGTGACTAACAACCGTACGCTGACTTTCAGAAGCGCCGTTGAAGCTGCTTCCTGGTGCCGAGCCTGAAAGGATACAATTATTTTTCATAACCTTTTATTTTCCCTTTACAGCAAGCTAAGCAAAGCAAGTTTGTCAGAGGCAGAGTGCTCCTAATTTGGTCTCCGGTGACCTCTGCCGCCGTGATTGGCAGTCGGGTGTCGGGAAGGAACTTGTGCCTGTGAGATAGAAACGAGCAGAACAAATGCCGTAGGACAGCTTGGGTTCCCTGGAGGACATGGGCTAAAAAAGGTGAAAGAAGTGCAATTACAGGGGGTTTTCAGCACGGAAAGTTAATTAGCTACTAAATAGCGTTTAGCGCAGCTCAATGTGAGGAAATTTATGTTTTGAAAGCAAACAGATCAATGGAGAGCCGGTGGAACGAGCTTTTGGAAAGTCCACGTTAACATTCGTGTACTTTGTACTGAAACGTCCTGGGCGGTTTTTCCCAGTTTTTCCCAACAAATAGGAAGAGCTGTTGGGTTTGTGGCCACGGGCGGTGGCAGACGTATAGATACGCTTCCTCATGAGGCTGGTTTGACATTTCGTTTCAGAAATTCTGCCTAGGCTTCCATCCAGGCTGCCCAACACCTTTTTCCCTATTCACTGAGGTGACTGTAAATCGGTTCTGTTCTGGCTCTCCGAGGCAAAGGAACTTCCAAATATTTTCAGCTGAAGGGTGAATGGAACACAATTCTTAGCCTGGTACTGGCCTGTGCCAGTATGAGTATATTCTCAGCCGTGAGTAGCTGCCGGCGTCCGGCTCCACGTGGCCACGCTCCTCGAGCTGGTGCCACCCACGAGGGTCCTGCCGGTCCTGCCCTGCAGCATCACACAGAAGGCACAGAAATATTTCAACAAACTTTGGTTAGTCCCAAATTACCAAGCTGTTTTCTTTTGCACACCTTTTCTGTGTCACCGGAGTCGGGGCGTTTCACGATTCATCATATATCCCATATGATCAAGGACGGGGTTTTTTTCAGAACAATAGATTTGGGTTCCAGCTGCCCAATACTACCTCACTTCATGCAGCCACTATACTAGATTTTTAAGCGTTTCAAGATAGCTTTGAACTTTTATTGATGGGTTATTTATTTAAAGCCAGCTCTTAGCCATTCCGGGCAGCCGATGCTGCCGTGAGCTCTTTCACCTTGCTGGAAAGTAGAGGAACCTAGAAGGTCAGTGCCTGTGGGGAATGACGGAGAAGCAGAGAAACGCTAACCCCTGGGGAGGAAAAGGGGCGTGTAATTCCCATTACATGGATGCTCATACATTATGGTGATACTTATTGTCTGTAAATGACACTTCCCCAGCCAGGGTGCAGGAATAGCCGGGGCTGGAGGCAGAGCTGTCGTTAGCGAAGGCGGGATTCAGCGCAGCGGTGCTGGAGAGCCGGCCGAGGAGGGCTCGGCTCCGACAGGAGGCTCTCTGGGAGCGGGGTGGTGAACGCTGACAGCCTGGGGAGCTGCCACCCCCTGGCTGGGATCTGCGGCCCCTTTCCCTCGTGTCATTACGTTTGTCGCGTCGTGTCGGAAGATGAGTTTTTAGATCTTTGCCGAAATAATCTGCTGGTGTCGTCGGTGCAGGTCTCTGCCCTGGCTCTGCAGCAGGAACAGTCGCTGGGTTTAGCTCTACGCTGTAGGTGTGTCTGGGCAGTAAGTTAGGTCCCATCACTACATCACTCCACATCAAAGGCTCCCTTGCCGAGTATCGAACCCCCTCGGATCGTGGAGAGAGTTCCTAAGAGGAGGGTGGAGGTCGGTGGCCAGCACTTGGGTTCCTAGTGGGTACAAAAGCTGCAGGAATGCAGATGTGGCTGATTGCTGGAGCTGACTGGGGAGTGGAGAAAATCCTTCGCTCCTGGTCTTGCTCACTGGCAGCAATGAGGTGGATTTTGAGACAAGAGAGTAAGGAGACTCCAGCAAGGGGAAAAGGCTTAGGTGGGATCATGAATATGTCCGTGGGTTTCCTGCCTCAGGTTTTGCTAATCCTCCTTATGCTTTTTCCCTGGTTTTTTTTATTCCCGTGGACCATTGCACCGGTTCTCTGGTTTTGCTGAGCAATGTTGTGTTTTTCCCTCTGGAATGTTCCTCCAGCTATTTGCCTTGCAGGGCTTCAGCTCCCTGCTTTTGCAAGGCACTTTGGTCTAAATTCCTCATCTAACAGATATAATAGTCTGACAAATAAGAAATTCTTCCCTTGCGTCTGTGTATCTTGTGCGCCTAGTTAGAGGACTCCCCAAAATCCACAAAGTTACTATTGATCCTACTCCTTGTTACTTATGTGCAGAATCGTCTCAATATGCACATTATTTTTTAAAGCAGTCCAACAGTTTAGAATCTTTTCAAAGTGGGTTTTTTTTTTCAATCAGTATATACAGGAAAAATTAATTTTAAAACACAGTGAGGGGTTTTTTTGCTTGATTTCCACAGTGACTACGTACACCCCGATGTATGAGGTGATACTCTCTGCATCTGTACCCTGTATGAATGTAGGTGTTCATCGCCCTCTCCGAAGGGGTGCACAGATGTCCCTTTCAGATTTCTTCTTCTCCATCAATGAAAACATTGGAATTTCCCTGGGCTGCACACTCAGAGGCACTGTGCTTACACTTGCTGGATTTTTGCTGTCCAGAAAGGGTAAATCCCCTTCTAGGAGTTGCTTCAGATGGCGGCCGCTGTGTTGGAAGCGTGTGCAAGCTTGGAACGAGCGCCTCAACGTGAACTGTAAATATTTGTCTTGAAGAAGCATTTCCAGAAAGTAGAACGTTGCCAGCACCTTTGTGACTGGCTTTCCGGCCGCTGTGTTTTCGGGTCGCTACTGGTGTTTCCGAGGGGGATTTTGGTTACGGAGACGCAGGAGCTGCAGCTGGTTGTAGAGTCCTCTCCTGAGGAGCTACACGATTCCTGGGGATCAAAATGAGCCCACCCAGCTCTCCTGGAAACTCTTGCAGTCGTCTCTCGCCGGTGGTCGTTTGGGATGATGCCCTTGAGGAAAGGGCACGTTGGCCAGTGATGGGGGAACCACATTACACAGATCCCCGCAGCCCACCCCTCCGGCGGCCCTTAGTCATACTGACCAGTTCATCTTTGCAAGAGTTCTAGAGAACCGGTTGCCTCTGCTTAGTCTTTGAGCTATTTTGAGTCATCTCTTCCAGGAAAATCCTGTGGAACCAGCTGTGGCTCGTATGAAGTGTTGCTCCATAAATACCAGCTGCTTACAGCAAGCGGCCCAGCGCGAGCGGCTCCCACCAGGGCTCCTGGTGCTTCTGCATTAACATCAGACACCGAATGGTTTAGAAGGTGTTATATTTTACAGCTTTATCAGAAATTAGTGCTCGGTTTTGCTCGAAGGCCAGTGCAATCTTCATGGAAGAATCCCCAGGGTGCAGGTGATGGGATATAGCTGAGCTTGGGACTGGAGGAATCCTGGTGCCTAACCTAGAAAACCTGTCGTTTCTCTCGGGGTGAGTCCGGCCGTGTCGTGCGATCCCCGCTCACCTGCCGATTGCCCTGTCACTGCTGAATCCTCACCCTCCAGATGGCTCCAGTGTCAGTTTTACTTCGATGCTTTCTTCAAGAAACGTGGAGCAGCAGAACCTCACGAACCGAGTAGCGAAGCCGCTCTGGTAGCTGAAAGTAAACCAGCCTTGGTCTCATCTCCACAACAAGAGGAGGGAGCTCAGGGGTTCCTTCCCCCTGCGTGTGGGCGTCCAGCATTCGAACCAGGGCGGCTCGCGGGGCCTCAGTTAAAAACTTAACCCCCAACTAACTGGGATGTCCGGGGACCCGTCCGTTGGAATGCAGCCGCCCGAACCGTGGGGTGGCTGCTGGAAATCGGGGTCGTGCCTGTGGAAGAGGCGCTGGGGCCCGGCTTGGCGAGCACACGGATGCGGTACGCTGCGGAGGCGTGCCGAGCGTGCGATTTCCAGCGTTCAGCGCCCGCATTGTTAGATAAGCGGATTAGAAAACACGGCATAAAGTGGCATCGCAGGGGGCTGTCTTTATACCTGCGACTCGCCTTGTCTCGCAAACCCTGATTTCACAGCGGAGCCCATTCAGAGCTCGCGCTGAGATCGTTCGCATGTATTGGCCTTTTGAAGAATCAAGGGGTCACAGTTTCAGATTCACTTGATTCTCAAAGCGGTGGTATTTTTCTTTTGGGATCAGGGCTGGTGGCAGGCATGAGGGGGTGGGTTTTATCTAAACTCAGTTTACTCCTAAAGATAAAGGTCTGGGGCTCAGGGAGCTCCTTGGAAGCGGTCGGGTTTGCTTTCCCTGCTTTGTGGTGGGTTAAAGGGCTCGTGTGTAATTTCCCGCTCCTTTATCCTCCAAAGTTCATGTTTGCAAGCGGAAACCATTCGTCTGAAGTTTATACCCAGGGATCCAGGCTCGTCAGGTCCACTGGCAAAGGCATAGTGAGAAATTCCAGTTCAGGGGAAATTATCTGTGGATCTTGCTGGTCACTGAGGGGATTTGCCAGAAGACATCCCTGGTCAGTGCCTCTCTCTGAATGCACTCGCTCCTCCTGGCCCCGGCCAGGTGCACAGCAGCTGCACGAGGAGGCTGCTCGAGCTGTGGGACAAGAGGCCTTTTCCTTGGGAACTTCCTCACCCAGCGCTGCTGGAGCTGCTGAAGCAGCCCATCGAGCACCGGTGCTTCTCACAGTCACATTTTTTTCAATGGCTTGGAATATTCCATCCAAAAGGATCACCAATCCCAGAGGCACAGTGGTTGGAAGGGCTCTGGAGCAGGCTGGAGAGCAGGTAAGTGGCTGCTGTGCTGGTGTGACCCCCAAACTGGTCCTTGTGCTGCTCCGAAGGAGCAGGGGATGGAGGGACGGGCCGACTCTCGGAGGAGCCTGGGCTGCTCCCGCTGCGCTGCTTCATTTTACCTTCTCAAAAGTCAGTATTCTGAGAGAAATGGTTTTGACTCTCCCCAGTTCTGTGTGGAATTCAGGAACAGACTGAAAATAGGATTGTTTTTTTGGAACGTCAGGGAATTAAATAAAAATAATGTCATCTCTTATGTGAGACATCGGTTATTGACTCCTTGGACCTGCTCTGAATTCCGATTTCAGAACTCTGACAAAGGATCTTGAACGTGGAGCGCCGGTGGTTATCGCGCACGACTGCGGCTGATGGCCGCCGGCGTTTTCTCCCTCTCGTCCGCAGGGACGCGTGTGACAATCGCATGACCTGCTCCACCAGCTCTGCCTCCAGCCTCGACACCAGTGCCCAGTTCCAGGAGAATAATGGGCAAGCGCAGAGCGGCAGATGGGACGAGCAGCAGAAAGTCTTTGCCCTCGAGCAGATCTGTGGTGTCTTCAGAGTGGACCTGGGCCAAATGCGATCCCTTCGCCTCTTCTTCAGGTAACGTGTGCCTGTGTCTGCTGTCCACGTGTGCTCTGGGTCCGTGCGCGCTGGGCTCTGCAGGCAGATGGCTTCCGCAGTCCTCCTTGGAAGTCTTTCCCTGATGTCTGTCTCCAGGAAAACAAGTGTCAGCCTTCCCAAGGAGAGCCTCTGAATTTCAGTTATGAGGCCTAAGGGATTATTTTCCCTAGTTGCTCTTGGCTGTCTTATCAAAAATGTTTCAAATAACCTGGGGGTGTGGAAAACATCTCTTATCTATGGTACCTTCTCCCTTGCCTGCCCCTCACCAGGGTTCCTCTGAGGTCTCGCTGCTCTTAGCCTCTTCACTTATCTTCCAAACTATTACAAAAATTATTTTTAAAAAAGTGTTTACACCCTCTTTTTGTGCTTAATTCCTGCTGCTTCAGACCATGCTGTGAGCTCAGCCCCAGGAGCTGACTTTGTCTGTAGCCTTAATCTTGCTGGGGCAGACTTCTTGGGATTTTTTCTCCAAGGAAGACAAAATTTAATTCCTTCATATGATGGAAGGGTAGAAGAGCGCTGTTACCAGGCACAGGTGGAGCTTCTTCGGAAAATGGTCACTGTGGCCATGGCTCAGAATCATAGAATATCTCAAGTTGGAAGGGAACCGTAAGGGTCATCGAGTCCCAGAGCTGTAAAATTATTTCTGTGCCCTTTTTTAAGAGACAACTTGGCGCTACGCTTCTTGGTGATTTGCTTTCTGCGCTCTCTCATCTGATGTCCCTCTTCTAGTTATCCTGGGCAATAAAGGCCGGTTGTTCTCCCGCTGTTCTGTCCCACAGCGACGAGGCCTGCACCTGCGGGCAGCTGGTGGTCGCCAGCAGGGAGAGCCAGTACAAGATCTTCCATTTTCACCACGGTGGCCTGGATAAACTGTCCGAGGTGTTTCAGCGGTGGAAGTACTGCACCGAGACCCACCTCAAGGACCAGGTACCCGAGCCAGGTTCGCGGGGCAAAGAGGGGTTTCCAGCAGATGTTTCACGCGCCAGCTTTCGGCCAGGGGAGCGTGTTGGAGACGTGAAGCTCTGAGTTTGTGTCACCGAGTCGGGCCGACAGCTGCAGCGTGTTGGGTGGTGTTCAGGAGGCAACTGCGAGCAGGACACGAGGTCTCTCTGGGACTTGCTTGTCCTCATCTGTTCCTGCTCCGCCTGGGGGATACGGGGGAAGGTAACCCAGAGGACTTTGCTTAGGTGCTTGTTTCACTCGACCCCACAGGTCAGCAGAGAGCTTTGGGCAGGGATGGCGGCTGGGAAATCTGCAGTGGTAGGTCTGAAATTCTGTCAAGAACCTTTCATCCGTTTTGCGAAGCGTGGCACGCTGCTCTGGAAAATGTTTTGACAAGGCATCTTGCCATATTTTGTTCAATCTACATACAAATGTGATAAGAGCTCTTTAATTATCTGTTTAAGATACTGTATGTGCTTATTAGAAACAGCGATTTTTAAATTTCCATCCTTCCCACAGAGCCCCCTGCTGCTTTTCTTATTATGGTCGCACGGGCTCACTTTTTGCATTGAACAACCTTTGATTTTTAAATTAAATGTCAGCTGCAGTCTTGCACTGGGATCATGAGTGCCCTTAGAGAGCCTGGCAGTGCCGTTCCCTGCTTGCCTAACAGCAATCCCTTTGTATATGGCCAATCATATGTAATTTATTGCAGGCATTCCTGGCAGGGTGAAGTTTGTGCTGTAAGCAGCATTAATTCAGTTTCAGGTCAGGAGATAAGATTGGGGGAGGAACGGAAACAATTTATTATTTATTTATTTTTACGATGAAGCTGTTTTGTGGGACTCAGATTTTTAATGATTCTAAACACTTTTCCTATTGCAATGGTTGGAATTTTTTAAAAGAAAACGACAACTCCCCGAGTGCCTCAGTGCTTAATCCTACACCAACCGTGCAAAAAGGTTTTCCTGCTCTCACAATCGCTGGGTTTCCTACTCTGCTGCTTTCTCTGGCTCCTGCCTCCAGCTTTTTCTTTGGTTTCCCCCCCCGTTCAGCAGCTGGCCGATGAGAAGACCTGTATGCAGTTCTCCATCCGCCGTCCCAAGCTGCCCTCCTCGGAAACCCACCCGGAGGAGAACACGTACAAGCGTCTGGACGTGTCTGCCTGGCTCCATCACCTGAACGACACCGGGCAGGTGGAGGAGGAGTACAAGCTGCAGAAGGTGAGAGAGGCAGCTGCTGCTGCTGCTGCTGTGGGTTTGATCCTTGCTCTCCGCCCCGGGTGGGAACCGCCAGAGTTCTCTTTCCTGCTGGGGGCAAGACCTGGACGTTTGAGAGTCTAAAGACTGGTGTGGAGCTCTTGGCTGGGGGTCTTGCTGGGACTGCAGATGAATCTGTTCCAGCATCCCCCTGAGCGAGGAGCGCAAGCTGTCCGGCTCCTGCTGCCGGTTGGAATTGGTAACCCAAAGTGTTCGGCGCTCGACGCGTTGCCCAAATGCTGCGTGATCGAAATCGGTGAAAGAAAAATCGAGATTACGCTACAAAATAATGCTGGGCTTGCCGGGGAGCGCCGGGTCCAGGTCCTGAGAGAGAAGTTTGCAGTGAAATGCGGTGTCTCCGCGATCGAGGATTAAGCCGTGACATGAGAACGACACGTTAATCATAGAGCCTCTCCAGGGGGGGTTATTGACATTGAAATGAGCCCGATTTGTGTCTCGTCTGGGAATAGAAGGCCAGCACTTTCCCTCTAAACATGTGCAAATTGCAGGAGCTTGAATCAAGGCGTCACTTGTCAGGAAAGAACTGCAAAGGCACCAAAGCGTAGGAGCGGGCAGCTTCTTGTTGCTGTTTCGGGGAGTGTTAAAACTGCACCAGTCGTAACTTTTGCTCCTTCTTCCAGGCCATTTTCTTTGGCGGGATTGATATTTCCATCCGTGGGGAAGTGTGGCCCTTCCTGCTGCGCTACTACAGCTACGAGTCCACCTCAGAAGAGAGGGAGGCCCTGAGGCTGCAGAAGAAGAAGGAATACTTTGAGATCCAGGAGAAAAGGTAAGGGGCCGGCTTCACCCTGCCCTGCTCATCCCTCCTCAGGCCTGAGGTGGCGGGAATAGCGCCGGCGACGTACAGAGTCCCTGCCTCCTTCGCCGCAGGAGAGGCTGAGCAGAGTAGAGATGTGGGAGGAATGGTGAAGGTGGATCAGGCCCAGCTGAACTCCGGGGGGTCTGGAGCTGATGCCATATAGCTCAAACAATACCTAACTTGGGGTCTTGGAACAGGCTCCTTACTACCACGTAGGGAAGTGTGTCTCACAGGCAAGGCTACAAGCTCAGCCTGCTTGGTTTTGAACGCTGAGGGTGAAAATGGGATCTTACATGTCTTTATAAATACATCTGGATATAAAAATAGGGAAGAAGAAGAGGTATCTGGTGCAAGGGAGCTATTACTGCAAGAACTGTTTGTTGTAAACAAGTTGTGGGTGCATTTCAGCTGGAGATGGACAGTGTTGTTGGCAATGAGGAGACAAACAAAGCAGAGTGGTGAGTTCTGGTGTGTCACCCACAAGGAGCAGTGAAGAGCAGAGTCCAACAGCTTCCAAAATGGAGTTTATTGCAGAAAATGCTTCATGTCATCTCATTGATAACCTGGGGGCCTCCTTCTAGCAATCCCTTTGGACTGAAAATCCACTGTTCTGGCCAGACCTGCTTGGCTGTTTTGCTGGTGATGAGAAAGCTCTGTATGGGAATCGTTTTTCTCTGCAATCAGAAGCCGAAATAAGGCTTTTTGTTCCTTGTGGCAATCGTATTCCTCCCTTGGCTACCTCCTCCTGTTGCCGCTCCATTTTCAGGCTTTCGATGACTCCGGGTGAACAGAAGGATTTCTGGCGTAAAGTGCAGTTCACGGTAGATAAAGACGTCGTGAGGACCGACCGCAGCAACCAGTTCTTTCGAGGGGAGAACAACCCGAATGTGGAAACTATGAGGTGAAGTGTCTGACATGAGTGTCCTAAACAACAGGTCCTGTAGAAAAATCCGTAGAAAACTTGGAAAGTCACCCTGGCCCAGGCTACAGGCTCGCTGCCTTGGAATGCTGAGGAGCACCGTGCACGTGGTGACTGGTACCCCGTGATGCCAAAACATTGTGGGCTTCTCCCCTAGAGCTCTCACTGCCGCGTCAGCCATTGACTTCTCGATAGAATAATCCTTCTTCCATCACCTACCTTCCCTGCACGCACGGGCACGGAAGAGCTGTGAGCCTTCTGCGGCTATGGGATGGTCCTGGGTGCTGCAGCAGGGCTGGGGGCGGTTGCTTGGGTCCGTGGTTCTCCTGGTGGGGTGGAGGGTGAGCACACCAGAGTCTGCTTCGTGGGTGTGTGGCTGTAAGCGCGTGCCTACAGAACAGTCGGATTTCATCTAACGGTACGGCTTGGAGCCTCCTGGATGTGGAGGCGTCATCTCTTCTTTCCCATGGGCCCTTCGTTTCTGTCCTCTTGGTCTTGTTAAATTCTCATTTTCTTTTTGTGTTTTGGTGTCTGTGTATTGAAAACCTTCTCCTGGGCTTTACTTCATTCAATTGATTGATGCAAAATGTCGTAATCCTGAAAAATAAGTGGAGTTCCAACGAGATGTGGTGTTAGGATATCTTCGTTACGCTCCTGGGAACAGCAGGTCTGTGGGGTGCCACGTGCCACACAGATGGATAGAGGTTCCCAAGCCTCCGGGTGCAATTGCAAGTGAATCTTTTAGAAGGCAGGAGCGATCTGATGCTCTTCTGCACTTTGCCGGTCCAGTGGGAGCCGGGGTGGAAGGGAAGGGGCGTGACGTTCCCGCGCCGAGTCTCACCTCTCTGCGCTTCTTCTCCAGGAGGATCTTGCTGAACTATGCAGTATTTAACCCAACCATTGGATACTCCCAGGGGATGTCTGACCTGGTTGCCCCTCTCCTGGCAGAGATCTTGGATGAGTCGGATACTTTCTGGTGCTTTGTTGGATTGATGCAGAACACGATCTTCATCAGCTCACCCCGGGACGAGGATATGGAGAAGCAGCTGGTGAGGCTGGATGCTGAGCTCCCTGCAGCCCGGTCTGTAGCTTCTTCTCTCCCCAGTCAAATTAGAAGAATCTTTCATGATCAAATGTGTTCAGGCTGCTGCTTGCTTTGCCTTTGCCCTTCTCTCAGGTGGTGGAGACTCACTGGTTTGGTTTTGTCCTGATTCTGGGGCATTTTAATGAGGCAGAGGAGTTGATTGAGCTGCGGCCCTCTTCGTTGTGATTTTTGGCTTTTTTAAGGTCTTAATATTTTTAATAGGTTTTTTAAATTACGTCCGAATGCAAAGCCTTGTATATCTGACAGCGCTTCTTAAAATAAGGTGATCTTGTTTAAAAATGGGATCTTTTTAGGTTTTATCATGATTGTTAGTTGTTTTCTGGATGAGATCCTGAAAAATCCATTCTAAACCTGAACAATCTTGTCCAGGTCATGATGGCACCAATTTAAAGTGGCAAACTCGTGGCAGAAACCCCATGGGAGGCTGCTGGTGAGGTGCAGTTGGTTAACACACAGATTTGTGCACCGTAACGTGCCTGTAGGGTCAGACTTTCCAAAATCACCTTATTGCTCGGCCTCTGCAGAAATGAAATATTGCCTGAGGTGGCTCCATCCTTTCTTTTCTCTATTTTTTATGGCTCTATCCGCTTTCCCCAGCCCGAATCTCTCCCCTTTCTTTTCACCATGTTGCTGTCACGGGTATTTCTTTTCACTCTCCATCTTCCCCTGTGAAACCGCCGCCGTGGCCGACGAGCCCTGGCCTTTTGTGGCAGATCCGAGCCCGCTCCCGGCCGTGCTCTAATAAAGAGCCCGTAAAGCTGGAGCTTTTGGGGAGAGAGGAGCCGTGGGCAGCTCTGTGGGAGCCCAGCTCTGGCCCACGGGCCGGGGGCTCCCAGGGGAGGGTGGGCGAGAGCGACGCGAGTGCCCCCTGCGCCCAGGGTGGCGGCTCAGCGCCGAGCGTCTTTTCCAGATGTACCTGCGCGAGCTGCTGCGGCTCATGCACCCCCGCTTCTACCAGCACCTCGCTGCCTTGGGAGAGGACGGCCTGCAGATGCTCTTCTGCCACCGTTGGATCCTCCTGTGTTTTAAACGTGAATTCCCAGACGCTGAGGCTTTGCGCATGTGGGAGGCGTGCTGGGCTCACTACCAGGTTAGAGAGCTGGCGGCGGGCGGCAGCGGGGCCTCTGCTGAACCCTCGCCTGCTCAGCAAGCCTTGCAGGATTTCCATAACGGCCTTTTAGTAGAAAAGTATCCAAAATAAGTAGTCGATAGAGGGAGGCTGTAACTCTCGAAGAGATTTGTCTCTGTAGCGGGAGGATGGAGGGAGGTCGGCCTCTCCTACCCGAGCGTGGCCGGGCTTCGAAAGGAGGGATTTCAGAAAGTGCTGAACACCCACTTCAGAAGCTCAAACTTCTCTTCCACAGCTGGAAAGTGCCTTCCCAAGAATCTCAAGCCTGCTTTGAAGGCTGTGGTGCAAACCTTGTTCCCGCGCCCTGAAGGCAGGAGGCTTTGATTCAGGATTCACCAGTAACTCACGTTCTGAATCCCACTGGGCAAAACTGGAAGGAGCGCGACATCTCACTATGGACACGCTTGTGGGGGGTGGGGAAGGTTAAGTCAGATCTCTGCCTCCACCTGCTCTACTCCAGCCCCCGTTTTCTCCTTGCAGACTGACTATTTCCACCTGTTTATCTGCGTGGCCATCGTGGTGATTTACGGGGATGACGTCATTGAACAACAGCTGGCCACGGACCAGATGCTGCTGCACTTTGGCAACCTGGCTATGCACATGAACGGAGAACTCGTACTCAGGAAGGTAAGCGCCCCTGGGGTGAGCCTCAGGTCCACGAGATGAGTCCGAGCGTTGAGAAAATCAGGGATTGATGCTCCATCGTCCACATCTCTTGGATCCCCCGGCTTGTCTGGGGCCTGGCAGGGGAGGAGGAGGAGGAGGGTCCTGCGTGCCTGGGAACAAGTGTCTGCAGAAATAAGAGGTAGTTGTAGAGTGCTTAGGAGGACGCGGCGCGCTTGGGATGACCCTCCCACGTGCTCGGGGGACACATCACACAGGGTTGTTCGTCATTGCCACGGTCTCCAGTATTCTGTGTGACCTTTCGGTTTGTGTTCAGAAGGGATGCTCCTTGGCCGAAGCTTTGGCTCTTCTAGCAAACAGCAGGATGGGACAGGAGGCCATGGGCTACCCCTGCTCTCCGCCCTCGCCCCCTGGAGAAGAGTGACCGGCTCTGTCTCTGTCCCCTCTAGGCGAGGAGCCTGCTCTATCAGTTCCACCTCTTGCCCCGCATCCCCTGCAGCCTGCACGACCTCTGCAAGCTCTGCGGGACGGGAATGTGGGACAGCGGCTTCATCCCGGCCGTGGAGTGCTCCGGCCATCACCCCGCGTCCGAGAGCTGCCCCTACGGGGGACTGGCCGAAGCGTCTTCTCCTAAACCAGGAAGCGAAGGCAGAAGAGGGTTGAAAACACGGGACGTCTTCGCTTTCCGAAAATAGCTGTAGAGGAACAGTGTGTGACAGCGGAAGAGGGAAGGGCAGGAAGGGAAAAATGGAGGGATAGCTCGTTGAGGCTCCTGAAGAGACTGGGAGGTGGAAAATGGACAAGGAATGAGATCGCTCTGCAGGGAGAGCCGATTCCAGTGCACTGGTGGTGGAGCCTGAAGGAAATACATCCAACCAGGAGCAGCGTTCGCACCGGGGTGGATTTGATTTTGATAGAAACGTGCTTTTTCTAGGTCTTGACGAGGACTTTTTATTCTGCCTCTGGGATTGGACTGGTTAGCAACCAGAACTTTGTAACTTGCTGGTGAGAAAGGAGAACGCTAAAAAGAGCCAAGTACAACCAGCAGCGTTTGTGGGTCAGGTAGAGGGAGCAGAGCTGTGGCAGGACCTCCGTCTGCGACGTCCCTTTGCCCAGAGCACACCCCACACAGGCGCCCTCTGCTTCAGCCAAAACGTGCAGCTCGGCGGCTTCTCTCTAAAGCCATAAAGACCGTTTTAATTCTAATCTGCCAAAAAAATAAAACTGCAGACTCTTGGGATTGCAGGGAAGGTGTCTGCGAGGAAGAACTGCTCACCTCTAAGGTGTTGTCTCTCGCCTTTTTTTCTATGGTGTACTGGCTGGCACGAATTTTTTTTCCGTTTGTACAGAAAGTGAACAGCCCCAGGTCTTAAAACACTGCTTTTCTGCAGTCAGGGTATTTCACAGACACCTTCCAAAGTTTACTTCTTCGTGACGCTACAGCAAAGCTGTTTCTTTTTGCTGACAACCACAGACTTTAGGCACTCGATTATGGAAGTCTGTTGTTTCCAGTGTTTTCCATCGTGTTTCCTTTGGCTCAATGACTGAGTATTTACTGTCCTTACCTGTCTTTCTGTAGCACATACACTCCAAGTGGGCTTCAGGCCCTTCAGCTGGTGCCCGTAGGGCATCCTCTTCCCCCTCTCAAAGTGAAAATGAAAGTTGGTTTGTTGCAGTCTGAGCTCTGTCTCCAGTGAAGGTTTCCCTGGCTGTGTTTTTGGAAGGACGGCCTATTTCTTCTCTTGTCTTCTATAAAATTTGCCAACCAGAAGTGGAGCTGGGCCACTGAGCGCAGCCCAGTTGCCAAATTTCTTTATCAAATTCAGTGTCATCCAAAGGCGTGCCCTGAGCCAGCGTTTGTGCCCAGCAGAGCCCGGGGAGTCGTTTCCTTCTGAGAATGGAAAAGGAGAGGAGGTGCCCGTGGGCCGTGCCGGCTCTGCAGCACTCCTCTGCCCAGCACATCAAGTCTCAGATGCCTTTAACTCACCCCATGGTGAGAGCAGCGGTAGAACCTGCTGCAGTGTCGCGTTCTTTTGGAGCCTGGCTTCACGAGGTGCCGAGGCTGCACGTGCCGGCTGGGGTTGTAGGAGGTGACGTCTCATGTCAGGGCTGGTGGCTGCTTTGCTGTGAAGCAGGGAGTTCTTAGAGATTTGTGACGTTTCAGTGAATAATAAAAGTTTATGTGAGGTATTTTTGTGGTACAGGCTGGGTGCTGGACCCTATAGTTGTAGAGTCATAGTGTTGTGGAGTAGTTTGAGTTGAAGGGACCTTTCACGCTCATCTGGTCCAACCCCCCTGCAGGGAGCAGGGACATCTGCAACTCGAGCAGGTCGCTCAGAGCCCCATCCAACCTCCCCTGGGACGGTTCCAGGGATGGGGCAGCGACCACCTCTCTGGGCAGCCTGCTGGGGACAGCTCTTGCCCAGACACCATCCCCACAGCTCAAGTCTCTCCTTTAGCAGCTCTACGGGAGCTGCAGGGATGGTTTTGCTGCCGCAGAGTGCTGCCGGCCACTAAGAGACAATAGGAAGTAGATAATTTTCAGCGTTATTTTTCCACTATTAAAATGTTGTTCAGCAATGTGGAAATCACTCAGGGTTAGTTTAGTTAAAGACTCTGCACTGCAGGTTTCCAGCACGTGATAAAAGCTGGGGTTTTCATATGAAGCGGTGGTGAACTGTGTGGGAGCGTGTTGCCGGGACCGGCCACCCTGTCCCTGCTGTCCCCTGCGATTTCCGCAGCCGCCGGGAGATTCCAGGTGTCTTTGTACTGCAGCAGCCCTTGTGCTGAGCAGGGGGAGCTCCCTCAGCTCCCCTCCTGCGCCGACCTCCACTCCGCAATAGTCAGAGAAATAGAGACAGAGGCTGGTCACTCGGCCGCTCCCCGTCTACCAGCAGCGGTCACATCCTGGGTGGTGCAATTCCAGTCTCAGCCTGTTCATTAATTTGCAATGTTATTATTAAATTCACACTGGGTATCCACAAATTTCCGAGCTTGTTTTGGGTGGGAGGTGTGGGGACAGAGGCGTGTCTGGAGCCAACCCCGAGCCTTCTGACAGCAGCTGGAGTAGGGTCAGGAGCAACTTGAGGATCCCTCTGCCGTGGAACAAAGGCAACAAGTCAAGCGTTGGACAGGGAGCAAGTTTCCAAGGTCCTTCTGACCCGTCCCCAAGAACCCCTTGTGCTTTGTGACGCTCTTTGCCATCTGAAAAAAAAAAAAAGAACATAAACAAAGCAAGACTGTGGCCCCTGCAAAGGAGTAAAGTAGATCCTAGAGACAATGGCCCTCATGTGGCTTCTCTCCTGAATCGCTGCCCTGTTCATTGAATTAGCTGCAGCCGAGCAGCCAAAAATAGGCCCTTGCAAAGGTAAATAGTCAGCGTAAGCCTCTGTAGACTCAGCCTGGAGCTGACACATCCTTCTGCCTCCTGGTGCCAGGGGAAGGCGAGCAGGGAAGAAATAAAACCGCGTCCTGGCTCCCGGCGGCGGTAACACTCTGCTGCGGGATCCCAGTGCGGAACCCGATCGCCCGCGTCTGGGCAGCTGAGGAGCCTGGCGTGCGCCGCACAGCCCGGCACCGGGACCGGATCACGCCGGCCACGGCCCGTCCCACGATTCTGGGACTGCTGGGAGGCACTGGGAGGGATGAGTCCCGGAGACTCATGAACCAGCTTCGTTGTCCCTAGTACTGAGCATTAACTGCGCAGGCGGCCGAGGCCTCCAGAGCGGTGCCAGGTGCGGAGCAGCGATGCTCGGCCAAACTGCGCCGGGGGAAAATTTCCACTTGGGAACTGGGGCAAAGAGGCAGCGGGGTTGGCTTGGTCTTGCTTCGTGGGTGCGGGGTGTGTTTGGACGTGGCTGTTCGGCTGTTGTGTTCGAGGGACGCTGTCAGTCGAATGAAAAATTACAGTTCACGAGAACAAAGAGACTCACCTGAGTTATTACAGGCACCAAAGAATTTACAACTCAACTTAGTTTGTCCCCCTGGGCTGGCTGATTAATCCCCGTGCCTCTTTGCATGGGTCATAAAAATAGACCAGTCTGGCCGGCTGTAGTTCACGGTCACATCCCGCTCCGGGGTGCTGGCCCAGCCCGGCTGTGCTCAGCACTCTGGGGAGCGCTCCCAACGCCTCTTCTCCCTCTCATTTAAACATCTAGAAACTCAACACACAATGAGGTTTTGCATCACCTGCAAAGAAAAGCTGAGGCCAGCGGGAGCCTTGCCGGCAACACCGGCGTTGGACTTGCCACGGGGTTGCTGGTGACTCTGCGGCAAGGAGCATCCCGGTGAGCGGCCAGGCTGGTGCTGGACACCCCAGGGCCACTGGAGCACCAGTGGAGAAAGCCCTGCTCCAGCAGCCCCGTGACCAGCCCTTTCCCAACCTGAGTCCAAAAAAAAAGCCACCAGGTCTCCCCCTTCCCCTTCTGCCTGTAGACTCCTCCAGAACCAGGTTGCTCAAACTACGAGGCTGGAAATTTAGAG
The DNA here is from genome assembly GCA_013396935.1 of Baryphthengus martii. Classification (NCBI taxonomy): domain Eukaryota; kingdom Metazoa; phylum Chordata; class Aves; order Coraciiformes; family Momotidae; genus Baryphthengus; species Baryphthengus martii. Next base: position 15,548 of record VWZK01020469.1, on the reverse strand, counting down.
GAAGCTCCTTAAATATTTTTGTGGCCGATTTTATCGCAATCTGCACTTCAGCCAAGAGGTTCAGTATCATCCAAGTACCCAAAAGTCGCTGCTCGTTGAATGGAGTTCATTTCTTTTGAGTTATGAAAAGGCAACTCTCTCTTAGCTTGCGCTTGAAAAGGGCTTTGAAAAGCAGGTCTGGTGTGAAGGTCCAGGCTCTGCCACATCAAATCCTCTCCAGGTCACAGAGCAGCGCTCTGGCCCCTGGCCTCCCCTCGAGCCGTACCTGCTGCCACACTGGGCTTTTGACCGTGTCCTGCATCCTTCAGGGCAGGGCCACGAGGTCCCTGTTTGCCTTCCTCCTCCCCAGAGTGAAGTTTACTAAGAAAAAACTCTGAAGAATCTGAAAAAAATCATCAGGATCTTCTCAGAGCTTGACTTCTGCCCGTGCCCAGCAGCCGGTGGCCATCACCCCTGCTCCCAGCCACCGTGCCCCATTGTTGGGTTGGTGGCCCCTGCCCACGGCTCCCCCTCCCTGGGTGATCTAATCTGGGGCAGAAGGAAGCTGAGCAGTGTGAGGATGGTCCCTTGAGGAGTTCAGCCAGGGAATCGGGCTCTTCCTCACATTTCGTAGGATTTCTGCCTTCAAAAACACTTTTTTGGGGAATTTTGATGCTGTAGCTTGGAAATTGCAGTGGTGGAGCCAGCCTCACGCGGGTTAAAAAAAGGCCAACATTTTCAGTTTAAAATTTTTCAGTTTGAAAATGGTCAGTTTAAAAAAATTTCAATTTAAAAACTTTCAGTTTATAACTTTTCAGCTTAAAAACTGAAAGAGCCTGGTTTTGTAAGAGCACGTTCAGCTGCCAGGCAGAGAGCGGTGAATGCTTGGATGCTGCTGGTTTTAATAAGAAAATATTTGGGTAGTATTGTCATGAGGCAAGTCTGGGTGAGGAACCCAACAGGCTGGTTTGGTTTTGGGGCGAGATGTTTGAATGCACCGAGCTCCCTCCTGGGTCACTTGCTAAAGGTGACCTGTGGGGCTCTCCTTGGGTTTTTGGGGCTGGGTTTCGGGGACGGGGCAGTGCCCGCAGACCCACTTCCCTGTAACATCCCTCACCGGTCGTGGGGGAGCAAATGTGCTTCAAATAAATATGATGCTTGAAACTGATAAAGGAAATAGAGCTGGTGAAACAGTCAGTGCTGGAGAGGTTCTCCAGAGAGCAGATTTTGGCTGTGCAAGGCTTTGAGCTCTCCAAGAGCCGGCCAGGAGCTGGGAGAGGGGGAGCAGGGGCTACTCCGAGCTCTCTCCAGCTGTGCCCAGGGCAGGGACTGTCCCCAGGCCCTTCTCCCTCTCTTGGAAGGCTGAGCTCAGCCCTCGGCCCCCGGGAAGCATGAGGATCCCTGCCCACCCTTGTAGCTTTGGCGATTTGTTACCAAGCCCATCGTTGTCTGCAAGCTGCTGTCATTTAAGCTGATGTTCTGCAGCTCACCTTTAAAACAAAGCCCTGGCCGGTCTCCTGAGAGGGGAATATCGCAGGGGGGTGGTTTTTCCCTCTCTTTCCCCTGGCAGGCTCTCTCGGCTCTGCTCTGTTTGGCAGGCAGGCTGGCATCTCTGTGAATAAATAAATAAACAAACAGACCCACGCCGTGGTGCCGTGCAACAAAAAGCAGAAAAACAAAGTGAAATCAAAATCCATCCTCCTGTTCAAGTCCCTGGGGCCATCCCCTGGGCCAGGACTCCTGAGCGTGAACACCCAGGTGAGGATCTGTTTTCCCACTGGGACCTGCTCCACCCCGCTGCTGTCGCTCTGGCTGAATCATGGAGTGTCCTCCGGTGTGTTGCTGGACTGGGGGGATGAGAGATGCCCCACAACGAGGTCACAGCAGCTCTACTACAGGTGCTTTTTTTTTAAGCAGCATTAACCGAGCGCCTGCCCTTGCTTGAGGTCCTCTCGACAAAGGAGAATCGCCGTGAAGGGACTCAGGTCTGTCTTCAGCCCGGCGCGGAGCCACCCGTGTCTCCCGGGGTCTGCGATGGACCCGGCAACGCCAGGAGAGCTCCAAAACCGGAGTGAGCACGGTGATGGCGCCAGCAATCCAGGGAAAGGCACCTGGTGTCAGCTGGCACTTTTATGGGTGCTTTTTGCTGACTGTAAGAGATTCTCCAGCCACTCCCGACCCTCCACCACAGATCCCTCCGCATCCAGCCGGCAGCGAATTCGGTGCCTGCCAAAGCTGCCGTTTCATGTGGGAAAGCAGCAGCAAGAACCTGGAGAAGGCGCAGCCTAAAGACTTCCTGGGATGTTTGATTTTGTTTGGCTTGGGTTTGTCTTTCAAGAACCACAAACAAGTTCAACTGCTTCTGTCTGCGGCTGGTGCTTGACTAATGCTGGCAGTGGCAGAGGCAGCCGGGGAGGTGGCTCAGCCGCTGTGGCTGGGCCGTGGGCATCCGCCAAAGTCCTCGGCTCTCCAGAGGTTTCTCAGGTGCTTTCACACGTCTCAGAGACATGCAGGGCTGGGGCGGGGGTTTGTCATGTCCTGTGTGCACTGAGCCAAGACTATCTTGCCTTTCACAGGCTTATACAACACAGAAAAATAGTCTAAAAATCATAGAATCACTTTGGTTGGGAGACTTTTAAGATCACCAAGTCCAAGGAAGCAAGGGCATCCACCGGGAGGGCTGCCCTGCCGGAATTGGCTCCAGCAGCTGGGTTCTGGCTGCAGGAACCCAATTCCTACTTGTTGCACAGGATGGTGGGTGCTGAAAAACTTCCAGCCGTGACAGGAAACCCTGGAAAGAGCCCAAACGCCAGCTGGCCTTCAGGCTTTTGGCCAAGGTGATAAATCTGCCCCAATACCAGCCCTGAGCAGCAGCCACTGTGGAGGGATCGGGATCCCCAGGGAGCCCCCAGAGCAGCCCCCAGCTCAGGACCCCTGCTGCTCGCCGAGGGTGCTCAGGAATGTGGCACAGCCAGGACCAGGCTGGGAAAGGGGTTGCCACAAGAAGGCTGGAGGAGATCTGGGGGCACTGAGCAGGCTGTGGAGCCCCATCCCCAAGCTGGAAAATGCTGCATCCCCTCCTGCAGTGTGAGGGTCACAGCCACCATGACAGGCTCCAAGAAGCCCGTGTGCTCAGCTGTGCCGGGAGGAAAGGGTTAAGGAGCTGACAGAGCAGGGAATGAGACCAGGGAATTCAGCTGCTGACGCAGGTAGGAGATGTGCAGGCGAAGCATCCCTGGGCAGACAGGGCAGCGTCACCCTCACCCCTCACTCTGCTGCTCCCGAGTCGCGGCGTGTGGGCGACCGGCTCAGCCCCACGCAGGGAGCAGACCGGGGGTCCTCCCTGGGCTGACACCCCCCAGGGTGCTGTCCAGGTCACTCCAGGGTGCTCACCCCTCTCCTTGTGGCCACAAACACGGCCTCACCCAGCCCTTCTCCTGCCAAGAGGGGGCTGTTCCCCTGCACCAGGGTGGGATGGGGTGGGATGGAGTGCGGGGGCCTGTGGGACCCTGTCACTTGACTACTCCTGGGCTTCACAGGCAGCGCACGAGAGGAAGAGGCCAACGGAGCTTCTGCCAGGGGGAAGCAACGAGGGGAGAAAGGGGACCTGGGAGGGGATGCAGCCCTGCAGAGAGCTGGGCGCAAAGACAACACGGCCCTCAGACCCATGCAATTGCTGGAGCAAGCGCCAGAGCTTGGATGGCCCCTGCGAGCCCTCCCTCCAGAAATGGGGGATTCCCCTGAAATGGGGGCTGTTTCCCTTGCAGATGCATCACCGCTGGCACACGGGCTCTGCCGGACATCCCAGCCGGAGGATGGGGCAGCGGCTGATGCGGGGCCACGGACCCGGCGTTACCGGGGCGCCTGGTGCACCGGGCTCAGGGCTCCGCAGAGCCGAGCAGAGGCAGGGGCTGTTTGCAGTGAGCCCCTGCCAGGGCCACGTGTGCTGCCCCTCCAGGAGCCAGCCGCGGAGCCAGGCCCCATGGCAATATAATGGGATAATCGATGGCCTATTGTTGCTGGGCTTAATTTAGCCGTTGAGGCAGGGAAGGAGCAGCGTGAGCCTACGTGAGCCTACGTAAGCAGGAGCCAAGGCAAGAGATGAATCAGCCCCGTGTCCTCTGCGGCGCGGGGAGGGGAGCGGGCGCGGGCGGCCAGTGTCACCTGCAGCCCCCAGCCCCCCATGGCAGCCTCGCGTGGGGCGCGAGGAGGTGCCGTTCTCGGGGATCTTGACTTTGCTTTGTCTAATGCCAGGTCTAAACTGGCTGCAGCCGAGCTCGGTGTCACAGGCCGGTGCTGCCAAAATCCCCTCTCCAGCTGAATCAGGAGCAATAAAACTGCTGGGTGTGCTGGGACGGGGACCCGCTGAGCACGGCGCGGGAAGGACACGAATGTCACCATGGCCCTTCTCAGGCGCTGCCCAGCAGCACCAGCAATGCTCCTGCACCAGCTCCCTGTCCCCAGAGAGCCTTCCAGCCTTTGCCCAACCCAACTCGAAAGGCCATTTGGGGAGAGTCTCCCCCATTCCATGCACCTCACCAGCTGGAAGCATGTCCCGATGCACACTCCTGGCTTTCCAGCCTTCCCACCCTGCCCCACTGCTTGGTGGTGCCCACCCCGATACCTGGGACATCACCCTTCCTTCTCACTGTTCATCTTCCTCTCATTCCTCAGTGGGGCTCCCACCCCACCCCGGCTGCTCACTCGGGCTTTTCTCATCCGTTGGTGACTGTTCTGTAGTGGGGCTGTTACCTGTTACCTGCCCACATCTGCTGTCCTCTCTGGGCTTTGGTCAGTGCTTCAGTCCCTGCAGGTACGGACGTCCCTGGAGCAGGTCCCCAGAGGGAATGAGTCCTCCCACATCACCCCAAAATCTCACTGCTTCCACTTTTTTCCCTGTGGTTGCCCTCTGGAGCTGTCTGATTTGACTGCACATCTACAGGACCTCAGCTCATCAAACACCTCCAAGGTCTGGTCCTCGGTTCGTGTTACAGGGGATCTTACAACAGCTCGGTTCAGCCTAAATGTGGAGTTCATCACCGCTGTATCTGCCACCCTAGTGCATAATGAGCTCCAGAGCTTGCTCCTTCCCCTCTGCCTCAGCTTCTGCCTCAGTATCTCCCCCCTCAAGACACCTCTGAGCCTGAGCATCCCCCAGGATGGATTTAATTGTGGCTTCAGCCTGGATTTCATTTGGGTTCTGGCCATGCCCATGCAGGACCTGCTGGATGCACTCCCCAGCACCCTGGGCACCCATGGGTGTTGAGTTGGGGGCCTGCCCATGGGGACAGGAACTGTCTGGACCTTTCCCAGGGCCAGTGTGGCACAGGCTGCTCTGCAGGACAGTGTCCAGCTCAGTGGGGGAGGGGGGGAAAGACACCCAGTGCATTCCTTCTGCAGGACAGCCCCACAGTCCCGGGAGCAGCCCCAGCCCACAGCCCCAATTCCCGGTGGCTGCTCCCCAGGATGCAGCGGGCCCAGTGCCAGCGCCCTCCCCACGCTGCCTTTTATGGCCCTGCTGCAGCCGAGGTCCAAACATGGGAATGGTGTTGCTGGGAGCCTCCCTGGGGCTGGGGCTGGGGCTGGCGCTGCCGAGGATGCCCCAAATGGCCCCCCAGCCTGAGCGACCACGCTCCGGAAGCCGGAGCTGAGTGGCAAAGTGCCTCATGTCAGCAGCACTCCCCTGACCTGGGGGTCCCCAAGCACCCTGCGGCTCTGCATCCCTGTCCTTCTGCATCCCTGTCCCTCTGCCCCTCACAGCCCCATCTCTGCCCCTCACAGCCCCCACCCGTGGGGTCCCAGCAGCCCTGCCGTGCCCCAGACCAGCACAGTGAGGTTTGCACCAAGCCGGGGGCAGAGCCACAGTCCTGGTTTTTCTCCCAATGCTGCGGAGAAACGAACTGCCAACGGGCAGAGGGACGAGGGGCCCTGGGAACCCCCCTCCCGGCCGGTACCCGGGCAGGGCTGGTGGGGAGCCTGCGGCCGGACGAGGTGGGCTCCCCGCCGGAGGAAAGGGTGTGCCCCGCCGAGCAGCGCGGGCGTGTCAGAAACCAAATGACTCGACTGTCCTCGTGGTGTCACCCCCGAGAGCGGGCTCCTGCCTGCTGATGGCTGCCTGTCACCCCAGGGGACAGAGCCACCTCCATTTCAGACACAACTCCAGCCAAGCCACGGGCTAGCTCACATGTGACACCTCACCGGTCAGTGCTGGCCATGCCGGGGGTCCAGAAGGCTCCCAGCTGGTTCCTCCGGCATCCAGCACACTGGACACGTGGGAAGGGACACCTGGGGTGCACGTCCCCACCTCACACACGAGGCTGTCCCACGTCCCAGCCACCACAGGAGCGTGTCCTGCGCCCCACGGCTGCGGGCAGCCCAACGTGGGGACAAACTGGGCTCAGCGTGGGTGTCCAGGTGGAAAAGGGAGCAGGATCAGGGTGGCTGGAGGAGGCTGCTGCAAGGAAGAGTCTGAGGCTGAGCTGTCCCCATCCGTCCCCTCCAGCGTGAGCGACGCGAGGAGGCTGCGCCGGCTGTATTTCCTGGCTGCGGGCAGTAAATCCTGGGGCACTGGGACAGTGGCTGTGCTTTTAATGACAGGGCTCCATGAATCAGCGTTACCACCATCTGTGCTCCCTGCGATGCCGTCTGCCCGGGCAACTCATCGGCTTCACCAGAGCCCCCGGCCCCGGATGAAGCCGCAGCCCTGCCTGGGGCCAACGCTCGCCTGCGGCCTCTGCGCTCCCACACAGGGCCCTGCTGCTCTTTGCTGGTCCCGGTGGCAAAGCCACCTTGCTTGGCTCGTTTCTCAGATTTTCCTGGCTGCTGGAAGCCTGAGGCTGTCTCGGCCCCCAGAGAGGCCGGTGCTGGGGTTTTATCCCAGTGAGTGACCAAGCAGGGGAGTGACGCAGCCCTGACCACAGACTACACTGCCAACCTCGGAGGATGCTCCTGGGGCCTGGGGTAGCTCCTTCATCCATCACAGGGAAACCCAACCAGATCCGACAGCTGGAAATTGAAATTATCCCCATTATGACCAAAAACAGTGAGTACGTTTCCAACAGGAGCTCTCGATCTCTTTCACCGGGCTGGTGGAGCTCCCCGCTGCACAGAGCTCCTCGGTGAAGGTTCATGGTCAACCTAAAGCCTCTCTGCTGCTCGGCTGGCAGCCGGGACGGCACCGCTGGGTGATGGGCTGTGCAGAGGGAGACGGGACGGAGCTCAGTGTCCCCTTGGGTCCTCAGCGCATGGCTCCCCAGGCTCTTAGGCGGCTTTGGTGCTGGCCTGGGCTACCCTGGCACGTGGGCTGCCCTGGGATGGTGCTGGGGATGTGGAGTGAGTGTGCACATGTCAACGAGAGCTGTCTTGAGTGGTGTCCCCATGTGTCCTCGACTCACCCCACCCCCGGTGTGCGAGTGAGGACGAGCAAACCCTCACCTGCGCCCCAGAGATTGCAGCAACCACAAGGCACAAAATCCAGAAGACCCTGACGTGGGAAAATGCTCTCAGGGTGAAGTTGAGCCCCCCCTCCCTGGACAAGGCCGTCCTGCCACAGCTGCAGGAGAGCAGCAGAGCTGGTGCGTGTGTTGAGGAGTGAAGGGGCGAGCCCAGGAAGCAAAGCATCTCTCGCGCTTCTCGAGAGACAGCTGGAGTTCCCAGAACCTGCTCAGCATCCCCAGGGGAAACCAGACAGCGAGCAGCAGCCTAAAAATAGCTGCCCAGGGCACACGCTCTTGCCCGAGAGAAGGGGAAGTGAAAAGGGAGATGCTCTGAAGCTTTCCAAGGAACAGTCCCCGGCCCAGCCATGGTCCTGCTCAGCCTCATGCAAGGAGGGACCTCTATATCCTCCCAAGGGACCTCTCCATCGTTCTGAAGGACCTCTTCATCCTCCCGTGGGACCACTCCATGCTTAACGGACAGTAGGTCTGTCCCTTCACCCTCTAACTGCTCTCCCGGGACACGCAACGGTCTCCTGTTGTCACAGCCAAATTTCTTGCCGCTGTTTTCCTGTGGGTGACTCTCAGCTCTGTGGGGTGGTCGGTGCTGGGCCCCTTTCTCAGCACTGCTGCTGCTGTCCGGATGCTACCAGTAACCCTGGCCAGCCATGCTGGACTCCTCTCCTCCAGCCCAGGGTGATTCTTGCGCAGGTGATAAAGATGAATCCTGTTTATGAGACTCCCCGACCTTGCGTCAAGCTCAGCTTGGGGAGGAGCCCGACCTTCCCCTGGAGCTGCCATCGCTCTGCTGAAAAGACATCATTCCCTTTAAAACATCCCAGTGAACACCCAGCAAAACGAGAGGGCTCAGTGGAGAGGTTGTCTCTGCCCAAAGAGACCCTTGGTGGGGGTGTTTCTCAGGTTGCAGGACTCTGGACGTGAGCACCCCACTCTCGTTGTGCTGCTTTGCAATTGCAAAGCCTTTCCCACAACACCTCCACCTGAACATTCAGCATGAAAAAGCACCTGAAGGTCAGGCACCAGCACCTGCAGAGCCCAGGACAATGTCACTGCGGGGCCAGGGCCGCTCAGCCAGGCAGGAGCAGCGCAAGATCCCAAGAGTCCAGTTTACTTAGACTCTATACAAATACTTGGTTCTATGTAACCAAGGACAGGTAGTCCAAGGAGAGGCAGAGGTTGGAGGAGCCAGTCTAACCAGTCAGCAACCAGCCAGCCTCCCCAGTAGTGCTCGCCCAGCTCTTGCGTGACCATTTCCAGTTGCCCAAACCTGGCATGAGCTGGTGCACCCGTAGCCGGCCGGGAGCACGGCGCCTGCTCTGCACACGTGCAATGGACTGGCAGGTGAGCACCCTTTGGGGTCGTAGGGATTTATATGCCATGCAAATCGCACCCAGGCCCCAGAGGAGCTGAGCCTCCAGCAGCAGCAAAGCGACCCACGTAGGGTGTGGGTGCTGAATCCCATCTGAGCCTCCCACGCTCTGCCAACGGGTGCCTCGGACCCAGGCCCACAACCCCCCGGGGTTCTGCCCTGCAGACACAGATGGGCTCCCCGCCCCAGGCAAACACATGCACATCCCTAATGGGTTTAATGCAGCTCGGCTTGGGTTGGCCTAAGCAGCTTTATAGCAGGGAGCTCTCTGGTGACGGTGTAATGCACGGCCAGTGACCAGCACGGCCAGTAAATCTTCCCAAACCCTTTGAAAACATAAATACTTGGGGTAATCCGCTGGGAGGATAAAGTGCCAGGGCAATAGCTGGGCTGGTGAGATCGCCCTGCCATCAGCCACAGGCTCGGGTTCCAGCTCGGGCGAGGTGACGCCGGCCCCGCGGCGCGGACGGAAGGGATGGAGGGAAGGGCTGCCGGGGAGCTGTGCCGCTGCCTCGGCTCAGGTGCAGGGAGGATGGAAACTGCCCGACCACAGAGCCGCGCACGCTTCCTCTCTCCGCCTGCACCATGCACGCAGGCAAGGCTCCGGGTGTGAGTCGGCAGCGCCCTTCCGAAACCGAAACGCCTCCGTCAAGTGCTGCATTTTGTTGCGGCCGAACACCAGAGATGGATCTGCCAGAGAGGGGAAGTGCGGAACCTCACAGCCCCGAGCTCCCGCACGGCAGCACTCGCTTGAGTTGTGGCTGCAGCTCCCCATCCATGGCACAGCTGCTGGATCCATCCCAGTAGCTCCCAGCTCATCCCTGAGGGACCCACGTGCCTGGAGCCAGGATCCCGTAGCCATTTGTGTAAGGAGAGATCCAAGAGCTCAGCCCCAAACCCACCCTCTGCGCGGCCACAATGCCGTGTGCCAGCTGCTCCATGGGAGCCACGCTTCGTGGTGCCACCGGCCCAGACCCCACAGCCCTGGGGACATCATAAGGCTCTGGGTGTTTTGCATCCCTCAGAGCTGCAGAGACAAGGGTGCCCATCGCTGGCTGTGCCGTGGCCGTCACCACCTCCGATGTCCTTGGAGCAGCCCAGCCCAGGGCTCAGCTCTGCCACACTTGGAAAGGGACAGGCAATTTGCCACGACCACCAGCGCTTTGCCCATGTGCCAGCATCCACCATGTGCCATTCCTGGACCACGAGGCAGGATGTGTGCTGACAAGGTCCTCACCTGCTCCTCTTCCTGCAGCTCCCTGAGCTGTCCCAGCCCAAACCAGTAATTACCAGTGCTGGCCGTGGACACCGATCTGATCGCCACGCTGCGTGGGGAGGGGAGGCCGAGGCGTCGCTTTGGCTCAGTGCCACATGGTGTGTAACCAACCGCTCTGCCAGAGTAGCTGGTCCTGGCAGCGGGTGGGAGCTGGAGCGGTGCCGGGTCCTGCACAAACGCTACTGGGCGGCCGTGGGAGCAGAGCCCCTGCGCAGCGCAGAGCACTGAGATAAAAGCTCCGCTGCCGGGAGCCTACACGGTACCCACTGCGCAGGGTCTGGCACATGAGGGCTGTGGCTTTCCCCGGTTCCTGTTCTCAGGACAGGCGTAATCATGGACAACCACGGAGCCAGTCTCACTGCCCTTCCCAGGCAGCTCATGGCAGCACCTCAAGACAAGCATGCCCTCCTCAGCTGAAACCTTAGCGAATCAATCAATCAATCAATCAATCAATCGATCTCTGCACTTAAATGGCTTCTGCAGGTGGAGAAGGTCTCATGGGCCCTTGTCCCTCCCAGGAAGAGTTGCCTGTGTGTGTGTGGGAGCAAGTGGGGTTTGTGCCTGGAATGAGACTCTTTCTCCTGTGGCTTTGTCCAGCCCCTGCCCAAGAAGCAGGAGTGGTATCAAGTGTCTGAGGGCTCAGTGTCTTACAGAAAAGGATAAGGACCCTTCCAGAGGTATGTGCTTTGACTCATTTTACTAAGAGTATTTTGGTGGGTTTGCTCATTAAAGAGGATGATTGGAGGCCAGGCTTCTCTTTACTGTGATGGTGGAAATATCTGCCTGGAGGCTTCGTCCTTGTGCCTTCGGTGTGAAATGAGCTTCAGCTTCTCAGCCTGGCTCCTGAGTAAAAAGTAATTTCTTGCTCTGCTCTCAAGTGTGTTGAAGAGTCATGTGAGGGAGAAGCCCTGGGAAGCCACAGAGGATAATTTCTTTCCAGTGCCTCCGTTGATGGTGTTTCCAAACCACCACCTTGATCTCCACCTCAACCCGCTCTCCTCAGCAAGATGTCCTGGAGCCTCCGACTTTCTCACGCTCCTTGCAGCGGGTGCAGAGCAGGTGGCAGTGTAGCTCTGGCTACCTGGAGAATGGAGAGAGGAGAAGAAATCCCAGAGCCACCTCCAGGCTGTTGTGCCTGGGCTGGGATCAGCTAGAGCCATCCCAGCTCCTGGCTCATGTGTGGGACTCCAGTGTTCCCTGGGTGGCTCTTGTTGCAGAGGAACCTTTGTTCAATGTGTTTTGCTTGAGGGCTTTGTGTCCAAAATTAAATCTGACTCCAGTAGCTTCTAGTTTGATTTTATAGAGCAGCTTGAAAGTTGAGCTGTCAGGGGCTTGCAGCATGTGGATACTGTTTATTTTTTTGATGGAAGTTTTTGTGATTCCAGAGGATGGAGGAGATTGGAAAAGCTTTTACAAAACACCTCGATCCTTTCACAACTCGCTGGGCGGCTGAGCAGCTTCTTGCCGCTGCCAGTGGATTGCGGCCTCAGCAGGAGACACATGCGCAGAGCCGTCGCCGATGGAGAAAATCTCATAATTACACTCGGCTCCCAAGGAACAACATCGGCTTAAGTGATAAGAGGAGGAAGAGAACTCTGAGCACAGCCCTCTCCAGGGCTGCTGGAGGAGCTGAGGGGGACAGCAAAGGAGGTGCAGGGCAGGATGAGGCAGATGATGTGCACCATGCTCCCTGTGGATTCCCATCTCCATCTGCCCCAGACCCGCAGCCTCCTTGCTCCCTTGCACTTTTGGATGCCCCCTGGTGCTCACTGCCTGGTGCCCTCAGCACCCTGCACTGCTCTGGGGATGTGGGGCAGCTGGGACCCGATCCTGCCAGGTGGGTGCTGAGCCCAGCGCTGTGGAAGGAGGGTCATGGCCAGGAACAGAGTGACTTGAGCACCTCTTTCCTCTGGATTTCTCCTGACTTGCCTGACTCTAAGAAGATTAAAGACAGATGGTTTCTGAGGCTCCCTCGCTCACACCCGTCCTTGATGCTGGGGGTGAAGGCACAGTGGAAAAGGGCCCTGGGTAAGGGGGGTTATTCCATCTGAGTCCCCAAGGGATAGAGTTTCCTGGGAACCTGCTGGTTAGTGCTAACTGCAGCTCTACAGAGCAGGGCTGTCACCTTCCTCACAGCAGGGCTCTGGAGATGGGGGGAGCCCAGCCATGCCCCCGAAGTGGCTGCAGAAGCGCACTGTGTGCTCCTGACAGGTGTCTTATTCAAGGGCATTTTGGCTGCAACCTCTCCCCGTTTGCACTGGAAGCAGCACCAGAAAAAAGAATTCACCCAACGTGCCCCGTGTTCACCAGTGCCGACTGCAGCGATGCACTTGTGAAGCCATTTAAATTTCCACGTGATGACCCAGTTCAGGGTGGTTTTTGCCTCTGGATTTTCCCACTGCTGCCTCTAGCTGGGGGTTGGCGACTCCAGAGCCCACTGGTGTTAAGGCTGCTACACTCGCTCCATGCTGACAGCCCCAGCCTCGAGTGCTCGGACTCTTTACGGCGCTTGCCTGAGCATTACAAAATGCTGAGCGCTCTGTGCACGGCTTTTCTTCCTGCAGCAGTGTCTGAAAACATTTGTGGGTGCCCTGTGGTCCTCTGTGTTTTACTGGAAGCTTTGGAGAGTGAGTAGTTTGTTGTAACGGGGTTTTTGCTGCTTTAGAAGGCTCGTTGTGCTGGGGGCAGGGCGTGTGTCACTTCAGCCGCTGGAGCGAAGGTGGTGGGGATGCTCCAGGGGTTTTCAGTGCATGTGTTGGAGTAAATTCCAGCCCAGCTTCCAGCAGAGTTGACCCTTCCCTCACCATTTTGAAACAGCCCTGGCCAGCAATCACTGAGCTTCTCAGCACCAGCATTGGGTTTGAACTGTGAGGCAAAGGGGCAGCTTGTATTTAGAAGGAGACAATAATTGCAAGTCAGATTTGCTTGTTCAATACTCTATTGACAGATTTGCCTTGGCAACCTGGAACAGGGTTTCATTGTTTGCATCTTACCTCATGGCATCCTATTGATTGGGTGGGTGGGTTTTGTTTTTTGTGAGTTTTCTGGTTTATTTTTTTTCCCTCGAGTCTACGCATTCAACCTGTTCTTGTCTCTCTCCAGCATGGTGTTGACCTCAGCAAGGGCTGTATTATAATCTGGTTTTCAGACTGGCCACAACTTCAAATGCAAGCCAGAGCTGACAAAAGCAGAAGGGCAAATCTATGAGCCCAGCTGGCCAAGGCTGTAGGGGGACAGGTAGGAATGAATGGGGCCAGTGCCCTCCCCCTCCCTCCAAGGACACCGTCGTGCAAGGGAGTCACAAAGTCCCTGCAAGAGTGGCCTTGAAGGAAATACCATGACTATTCATGATTTAACTTTCTGTCGTTATTTAGTGCTTAGCCCGACATGCTTCTGGCCTGCTTGGGCTCCAGGAGGAACTGCTGGCCTCGCCAGGGCAGAAGCGGGGGGAAAAAAAACTTAAGCACCCAAACTGCAGCCTTGGAGTCTTCCTGGTGGAATTGGAGGATTACAGCGGAAAAAGAATGGCTGGTTTGAATTGCTAATAAAGACACAGGCTAATGAGCAACATCAGAAATGATGGCATGCGTAATCAGTGCTGCTTGATAGCAAATATACAGCAGGGCTGCAGCAGCTACTGGCGCAAGAAGCGAGGGGAAGAGGAGCACCTTGTGTTTTGGAGAGGCAGAACCCAAGCCAGGCGAGGCACTGCCATGGAGCTGGCTCTGTCTCTGGAGTAAGAACTTTATAAATAATGATGGATAGAATAAATCTAGACAGACATCAGCTCTGAGTAGTAGGAGGGAACATGGCCAGCAAGTGTTTGAGGGGAAATTGCCTTGGTATGCTTCCTAGCACCTGCAGGAAGCCCATCTGTCTCTGCTGTTAGAGGTTTTGTCTTACAGATGCACCCTGGCAGCACCAGCTCAGGATCAGGCCCTCGCCCACTGCATGGGCACGTGGAGTGTGGCCAGGGCCCTATACTTGGTTGGTCTGTCTGTGTGCTCCTTGCACCTCCATCTGGGACAGTTGTCCTGCTGAAAGGAGCCGTGTTCCCTATTCTGCAAATAAAGAGGAATCTCAATTTTTGCACAGGTGTGTGGCAGGGCAAAGGATACCCACAGAATGTGTATCTGTGCCTCGTACCTGTCTTATAAACAGGCAAATCATATGCAAAATGTATGGTATCAAACAACTGTTGTCTTGGCTTTAAAAGGCAGCGGTTGGCTCCTGTTTCTCTGGGTTGGAAGCCTCTTTTTTTTTTTCTCATCTGTGATATGTTCCGACCAGTCACAAAGAGGCAGCAGTTGGAAATGTTTCTTGCTTTCCTATTTTTTAGGCTATTTTTATGTGGTTCAAATAATCTGTCTTCTTTCGAATTGATAAAGGGGAAGATGTATCAGTTCACAAACTGCTATCTGAGGAAGGTAAGAGACAGAAAATCACCACCATTACAATCATTACTGCGAATCATGTGCAATCAGCCCAGTAACAGAAAGCAGACGAATATCCTGCAGAAACCCACAGGACAGGAGCTGGTGCTGAGCTGCAGGAGCCATGAACCAGGTGATGATTAAAATGCTTTTAATACCGTGTTTTAGCACTGATTTCACTTTTTTTGATATAATTTCATCAGTGGCCTCTCATACTCCTCTTGAGGCAGGTCCTCCAGTGATGCCAAGGATGTCTGGTCACACGTTTTAAAATATTTTCTTTTTATACGTATATGCAGCAGCCATCCCCTGCCCTCTTCACGGCCCTTTCCCAGCTGTGTCCTGGTAAGAGCCGGGCTGGGCCTGGGGCCGCCCATGCTCTGCAGCTTACCCAGATCGGAAGGGAATTGCACCAAATCCCGCTCGTCCCTGGGCATTTAGTTTTATTGCAGGCATTAGTGGTTTGTACTTGGCTTGTCTCCTCTGGCAACAGGAGAAGCTTGAAATGTCAAAGGGGAGGGTTAACAAACTCTGCTGGCATAAATTTCAAGGAATATATGTTTCTTACAAAAACCGCCAAGTTAAAAAAAAAAATTTAAATCTTCCTGTCTGTGCTTTCTTTCGGCGGCTGTTCACAATGGATAATAATTCTTACATTAAGCCCCTTCGGCCCTCCAGGGAAATCAAAATTGTAATATCAGTTTGCTTTTTATTGGCTCGGCTCTGCGATCGCGGCGGCTGCGTCTTTGTTATGGTCTCCGGCGCGGTGACATTCAGCGGTGCCCCCCCGGTGCCCCCGCATGGCCAGGCCCGGGAAGGGTCCCCAAAGGTGTAGGTTGCTGGCAGCCGGGGCCTCCCGGATCGAGGGTATGACTACGGGGCGAACCGGCGGGGACGCCGCAGGACCGGCCCTGGGGGCACAGGAAGTGTCCTCGGGGAACCGGGCGCTGCAGCCTGACCCCCGGCAGAGGAGCCGCTAAGGGCCCCGCTGCTCCCGCACGTCAGTAGGAGTTACCGAGAGCCCCCAGGGCAACACC